>CAWUDS030000708.1:600000-925074 GCA_963859935.3 Lathyrus sativus
CCGGAGCCTGAACTCTTAACATAATAACTGGAGTCTGGATACCCAACAAAACTGACCGGAGCCTGAACGCTCAACGTAAAAACCGGAGTCTGGATACCCAATGAAACTGACCGGAGCCTGAACGATCAACGTAATAACCGAAGTCTAGATACGCAACGAAACTGACCGGAGCCTGAACGCTCATCGTAATAACCGGAATCTGGATACCCAACGAAACTGACCGGAGCCTGAACGCTCAACGTAATAACCGGAGTCAGGATACCCAACGAAACTGACCGGAGCCTGAACGCTCAACGTCATAACCGGAGTCTGGATACCCAACGAAATTGACCAGAGCCTGAAGGCTCAACGTAATAATCGGAACCTGGATACTCAACGAAACTGACCGGAGCCTGAACGCTCAACGTAATAACCGGAGTCTGGATACTCAACGAAACTGACCGGAGGCTGAACGATCAACGTAATAACAAGTGTCTGGATACACAACGAAATTGACCAGAGCCTGATTGCTCAACGTAATAACCGGAGTTTGGATACACAACGAAACTGACTGGAGCATGAACGCTCAACGTAATAACCGGAGTCTGGATACCCAACGAAACTGACCGGAGCCTAAACGCTTTACGTAATAACCGGAGTCTGGATACCCAATGAAACTGACCGGAGCGTGCTCGCTCAACGTAATAACCGGAGTCTGGATACCCAACAAAACTGACCGGAGCCTGAACGCTCAATGTAAAAACCGGAGTCTGGATACCCGACGAAACTGACTGGAGCCTGAACGCTCAACGTAATAACGGGAGTCTGGATACACAACGAAACTGACCGGAGCCTGAACGCTCAACGTAATAACCGGAGTCTGGATACCCAACGTAACTGAACGGAGCCTGAACGCTCAACGTAATAACCGGAGTGTAGATACTCAACAAAACAAACCGGACCTTGAACGCACAACGTAATAACTGGAGTTTGGATGCTCAACGAAAATGACCGGAGCCTGAACGCTCAACGTAATAACCGGAGTCTGGATACCCAACGAAACTGACCGGAGCCTGAACGCTGAACGTAATAACCGGAGTTTGGATACCCAACAAATTTGACCGGAGCCTGAACGCTCAACGTAATAAATGAAGTCTGGATACCAAACAAAACTGACCGGAGCCTGAACGCTCAACGTAATAACCGGAGTCTGGATACCCAACGAAACTGACTGGAGCCTGAACGATCAACGTAATAACCGGTGTCTGGATACACAACGAAACTGACCGGAGCCTGAACGCTCAACGTAATAACCGGAGTCTGGATACCCAACGAAACTGACCGGAGCCTGAACGCTCAATGTAATAACCGGAGTCTGGATACCCAACGAAACTGACCGGAGCCTGAACTCTCAACGTGATAACCGGAGTCTGGATACCCAACGAAACTGACCGGAGCCTGAACGCTCAACGTAATAACCGGAGTCTGGATACCCAACGAAACTGACCGGAGCCTGAACGCTCAACGTAATAACCGGAGTCTGGATACCCATCGAAACTGACCAGAGCCTGAACTCTCAACATGATAACCGGAGTCTGGATACCCAACGAAATTGACCAGTGCCTGAACGCTCAACGTAAAAACCGGAGTCTAGATACCCAACGAAACTGACCGGAGCCTGAACTCTTACATAATAACTGGAGTCTGGATACCCAACAAAACTGACCGGAGCCTGAACGCTCAACGTAAAAACCGGAGTCTGGATACCCAATGAAACTGACCGGAGCCTGAACGATCAACATAATAACCGAAGTCTAGATACGCAACGAAACTGACCGGAGCCTGAACGCTCATCGTAATAACCGGAGTCTGGATACCCAACGAAACTGACTGGAGCCTGAACGCTCAACGTAATAACCGGAGTCTGGATACCCAACGAAACTGACCGGAGCCTGAACGCTCAATGTCATAACCGGAGTCTGGATACCCAACGAAATTGACCAGAGCCTGAAGGCTCAACGTAATAACCGGAACCTGGATACTCAACGAAACTGACCGGAGCCTGAACGCTCAATGTAATAACCGGAGTCTGGATACTCAACGAAACTGACCGGAGGCTGAACGATCAACATAATAACCGGTGTCTGGATAGACAACGAAATTTACCAGAGCCTGATTGCTCAACGTAATAACCGGAGTCTGGATACACAATGAAACTGACTGGAGCATGAACGCTCAACGTAATATACGGAGTCTGGATACCCAACGAAACTGACCGGAGCCTAAACGCTCTACGTAATAACCGGAGTCTGGATACCCAATGAAACTGACCGGAGCGTGCTCGCTCAACGTAATAACCGGAGTCTGGATACCCAACAAAACTGACCGGAGCCTGAACGCTCAATGTAAAAACCGGAGTCTGGATACCCGACGAAACTGACCGGAGCCTGAACGCTCAACGTAATAACGGGAGTCTGGATACACAACGAAACTGACCGGAGCCTGAACGCTCAACGTAATAACCGGAGTCTGGACACCCAACGTAACTGAACGGAGACTAAACGCTCAACGTAATAACCGGAGTCTAGATACTCAACAAAACAAACCGGACCCTGAACGCACAACGTAATAACTGGAGTCTGGATGCTCAACGAAAATGACCGGAGCCTGAACGCTCAACGTAATAACCGGAGTCTGGATACCCAACGAAACTGACCGGAGCCTGAACGCTGAACGTAATAACCGGAGTTTGGATACCCAACAAATTTGACCGGAGCCTGAATGCTCAACGTAATAAATGAAGTCTGGATACCAAACAAAACTGACCGGAGCCTGAACGCTCAACGTAATAACCGGAGTCTGGATACCCAACGAAACTGACTGGAGCCTGAACGATCAACGTAATAACCGGTGTCTGGATACACAACGAAACTGACCGGAGCCTGATCGCTAAACGTAATAACCGAAGTCTGGATACCAAACAAAACTGACCGGAGCCTGAACGCTCAACGTAATAACCGGAGTCTGGATACCCAACGAAACTGACTGGAGCCTGAACGATCAACGTAATAACCGGTGTCTGGATACACAACAAAACTGACCGGAGCCTGAACGCTCAACGTAATAACCGGAGTCTGGATACCCAACGAAACTGACCGGAGCCTGAACGCTCAATGTAATAACCGGAGTCTGGATACCCAACGAAACTGACCGGAGCCTGAACTCTCAACGTGATAACCGGAGTCTGGATACCCAACGAAACTGACCGGAGCCTGAACGCTCAACGTAATAACCGGAGTCTGGATACCCAACGAAACTGACCGGAGCCTGAACGCTCAACGTAATAACCGGAGTCTGGATACCCATCGAAACTGACCGGAGCCTGAACTCTCAACATGATAACCGGAGTCTGGATACCCAACGAAATTGACCAGTGCCTGAACGCTCAACGTAAAAACCGGAGTCTAGATACCCAACGAAACTGACCGGAGCCTGAACTCTTACATAATAACTGAAGTCTGGATACCCAACAAAACTGACCGGAGCCTGAACGCTCAACGTAAAAACCGGAGTCTGGATACCCAATGAAACTGACCGGAGCCTGAACGATCAACGTAATAACCGAAGTCTAGATACGCAACGAAACTGACCGGAGTCTGAACGCTCATCGTAATAACCGGAGTCTGGATACCCAACGAAACTGACTGGAGCCTGAACGCTCAACGTAATAACCTGAGTCTGGATACCCAACGAAACTGACCGTAGCCTGAACGCTCAACGTCATAACCGGAGTCTGGATACCCAACGAAATTGACCAGAGCCTGAAGGCTCAACGTAATAACCGGAACCTGGATACTCAACGAAACTGACCGGAGCCTGAACGCTCAATGTAATAACCGGAGTCTGGATACTCAACGAAACTGACCGGAGGCTGAACGATCAACATAATAACCGGTGTCTGGATAGACAACGAAATTTACCAGAGCCTGATTGCTCAACGTAATAACCGGAGTCTGGATACACAATGAAACTGACTGGAGCATGAACGCTCAACGTAATATACGGAGTCTGGATACCCAACGAAACTGACCGGAGCCTAAACGCTCTACGTAATAACCGGAGTCTGGATACCCAATGAAACTGACCGGAGCGTGCTCGCTCAACGTAATAACCGGAGTCTGGATACCCAACAAAACTGACCGGAGCCTGAACGCTCAATGTAAAAACCGGAGTCTGGATACCCGACGAAACTGACCGGAGCCTGAACGCTCAACGTAATAACGGGAGTCTGGATACACAACGAAACTGACCGGAGCCTGAACGCTCAACGTAATAACCGGAGTCTGGACACCCAACGTAACTGAACGGAGACTAAACGCTCAACGTAATAACCGGAGTCTAGATACTCAACAAAACAAACCGGACCCTGAACGCACAACGTAATAACTGGAGTCTGGATGCTCAACGAAAATGACCGGAGCCTGAACGCTCAACGTAATAACCGGAGTCTGGATACCCAACGAAACTGACCGGAGCCTGAACGCTGAACGTAATAACCGGAGTTTGGATACCCAACAAATTTGACCGGAGCCTGAATGCTCAACGTAATAAATGAAGTCTGGATACCAAACAAAACTGACCGGAGCCTGAACGCTCAACGTAATAACCGGAGTCTGGATACCCAACGAAACTGACTGGAGCCTGAACGATCAACGTAATAACCGGTGTCTGGATACACAACGAAACTGACCGGAGCCTGATCGCTAAACGTAATAACCGGAGTCTGGATACACAACGAAACTGACCGGAGCCTGAACGCTCAACGTAATAACCGGAGTCTGAATACCCAACGAAACTGACCGGAGTCTGAACGCTCAACGTAATAACCGGAGTCTGGATACTCAACGAAACTGACCGGAGCCTGAACGCTCAACGTAATAACCGGAGTCTGGATACCCAAAGAAACTGACCGGAGCCTAAACGCTAAACGTAATAACCGGAGTCTGGATACCCAACGAAACTGACCGGAGCCTGCTCGCTCAACGTAATAACCGGAGTCTTGATACCCAACAAAAGTGACCAGAGCCTGAACGCTCAACGTAAAAACCGGAGTCTAGATACTCAACGAAACTGACCGGACCCTGAATGCACAACGTAATAACTGGAGTCTGGATGCTCAACGAAAATGACCGGAGGCTGAACGGTCAACGTAATAACCGTAGTCTGGATACCCAACGAAACTGACCGGAGCCGGACTGCTCAAGATAATAACCGAAGTCTGGATACCCAATGAAACTGACCGGAGCCTGAACGCTCAACGTAATAACCGGAGTAAGGATACCAAACGAACTTGACCGCAGCCTGAAGGCTTAAAATAATAACCGGAGTCTAGTTACCGAACGAAACTGACCGGAGCCTGAACACCTAACGTAATAACCAGAGTCTGGATATGCAATGAATCTGACCGGACCCTGAACGCTCAACGTAATAACCGGAGTCTGGATAGCCAACAAAACTGACCGGAGCCAAAACGCTCAACGTAATAACCGAAGTCTGGATACCAAACGAAACGGACCGGAGCCTGAATGCTCAACGTAATAACCGGAGTCTGGATACCCAACGAAATTGACCAGAGCCTGAATGCTCAATGTAATAACCGGAATCTGGATACTCAACGAAACTAACCGGAGCCTGAATGCTCAATGTAATAACCAGAGTCTGGATACTCAACGAAACTGACTGGAGCCTGAACGATCAACATAATAACCGGAGTCTGGATACACAACGAAACTGACCGGAGCCTGAATGCTCAACGTGATAACCGGAGTCTGGATACCCAACGAAACTGACCGGAGCCTGAACGCTCAACGTAATAACCGGAGTCTGGATACCCAACAAAACTGACCGGAGCCTGAACGTTCAATGTAAAAACCTGAGTCTAGATACCCAACAAAACTGACCGGAGCCTGAACGCTCAACGTAATAACGGGAGTCTGGATACACAACGAAACTGACCGGAGCCTGAACGCTAAACGTAATAACCAGAGTCTGGATACCCAACGAAACTGAACGGAGCCTGAACGCTGAACGTAATAACCGGAGTCTAGATACTCAACGAAACTCACCGGACCCTGAACGCACAACGTAATAACTGGAGTCTGGATGCTCAACGAAAATGACCGGAGGCTGAACGAATAACGTAATAACCGGAGTCTGGATACCCAATGAAACTGACCGGAGCCTGAACGCTCAACGTAATAACCGGAGTAAGGATACCAAACGAACTTGACCGCAGCCTGAAGGCTTAAAATAATAACCGGAGTCTAGTTACCGAACGAAACTGACCGGAGCCTGAACACCTAACGTAATAACCAGAGTCTGGATATGCAATGAATCTGACCGGACCCTGAACGCTCAACGTAATAACCGGAGTCTGGATAGCCAACAAAACTGACCGGAGCCAAAACGCTCAACGTAATAACCGAAGTCTGGATACCAAACGAAACGGACCGGAGCCTGAATGCTCAACGTAATAACCGGAGTCTGGATACCCAACGAAATTGACCAGAGCCTGAATGCTCAATGTAATAACCGGAATCTGGATACTCAACGAAACTAACCGGAGCCTGAATGCTCAATGTAATAACCAGAGTCTGGATACTCAACGAAACTGACTGGAGCCTGAACGATCAACATAATAACCGGAGTCTGGATACACAACGAAACTGACCGGAGCCTGAACGCTCAACGTGATAACCGGAGTCTGGATACCCAACGAAACTGACCGGAGCCTGAACGCTCAACGTAATAACCGGAGTCTGGATACCCAACAAAACTGACCGGAGCCTGAACGTTCAATGTAAAAACCTGAGTCTAGATACCCAACAAAACTGACCGGAGCCTGAACGCTCAACGTAATAACGGGAGTCTGGATACACAACGAAACTGACCGGAGCCTGAACGCTAAACGTAATAACCAGAGTCTGGATACCCAACGAAACTGAACGGAGCCTGAACGCTGAACGTAATAACCGGAGTCTAGATACTCAACGAAACTCACCGGACCCTGAACGCACAACGTAATAACTGGAGTCTGGATGCTCAACGAAAATGACCGGAGGCTGAACGAATAACGTAATAACCGGAGTCTGGATACCCAATGAAACTGACCGGAGCCTGAACGCTCAACGTAATAACCGGAGTAAGGATACCAAACGAAATTGACCGGAGCCTGAACACCTAACGTAGTAACCAGAGTCTGGATATGCAATGTAACTGACCGGACCCTGAACGCTCAACGTAATAACCGGAGTCTGGATAGCCAACAAAACTGACCGGAGCCGGAACGCTCAACGTAATAACCGAAGTCTGGATACCAAACGAAATAGACCGGAGCCTGAACGCTCAATGTAATAACCGGAGTCTGGATACCCAACGAAATTGACCGGAGTCTGAACGCTCAATTTAATAACCGGAATCTGGATACTCAACGAAACTAACCGGAGCCTGAATGCTCAATGTAATAACCAGAGTTTGGATACTCAACGAAACTGACTGGAGCCTGAACGATCAACATAATAACCGGAGTCTGGATACACAACGAAACTGACCGGAGCCTGAACGCTCAACGTGATAACCGGAGTCTGGATACCCAACGAAATTGACCGGAGCCTGAACGATCAATGTAATAATCGGAGTCTGGATACCCAACGAAACTGACCGGAGCCTGAACTCTCAACGTGATAACCAGAGTCTGGATACCCAACAAAACTGACCGGAGCCTGAACGCTCAACGTAAAAACCGGAGTCTAGATACCCAACAAAACTGACCGGAGCCTGAACGCTTAACATAATCACCGGAGTTTGGATACACAACAAAACTGACCTGAGCCTGAACACCTAACGTAATAACCAGAGTCTGGATATGCAATGAAACTGACCGGACCCTGAACGCTCAACGTAATAACCGGAGTCTTGATAGCCAACAAGACTGACTGGAGCCGGAACGCTCAACGTAATAACCGAAGTCTGGATACCAAACGAAATGGACCGGAGCCTGAACGCTCAACGTAATAACCGGAGTCTGGATACCCAACGAAACTAACCGGAGCCTGAATGCTCAATGTAATAACCAGAGTCTGGATACTCAACGAAACTGACTGGAGCCTGAACGATCAACATAATAACCGGAGTTCTGATACACAACGAAACTGACCGGAGCCTAAACGCTCTACGTAATAACCGGAGTCTGGATACCCAATGAAACTGACCGGAGCGTGCTCGCTCAACGTAATAACCGGAGTCTGGATACCCAACAAAACTGACCGGAGCCTGAACGCTCAATGTAAAAACCGGAGTCTGGATACCCGACGAAACTGACCGGAGCCTGAACGCTCAACGTAATAACGGGAGTCTGGATACACAACGAAACTGACCGGAGCCTGAACGCTTAACGTAATAACCGGAGTCTGGACACCCAACGTAACTGAACGGAGACTAAACGCTCAACGTAATAACCGGAGTCTAGATACTCAACAAAACAAACCGGACCCTGAACGCACAACGTAATAACTGGAGTCTGGATGCTCAACGAAAATGACCGGAGCCTGAACGCTCAACGTAATAACCGGAGTCTGGATACCCAACGAAACTGACCGGAGCCTGAACGCTGAACGTAATAACCGGAGTTTGGATACCCAACAAATTTGACCGGAGCCTGAATGCTCAACGTAATAAATGAAGTCTGGATACCAAACAAAACTGACCGGAGCCTGAACGCTCAACGTAATAACCGGAGTCTGGATACCCAACGAAACTGACTGGAGCCTGAACGATCAACGTAATAACCGGTGTCTGGATACACAACGAAACTGACCGGAGCCTGATCGCTAAACGTAATAACCGGAGTCTGGATACACAACGAAACTGACCGGAGCCTGAACGCTCAACGTAATAACCGGAGTCTGAATACCCAACGAAACTGACCGGAGTCTGAACGCTCAACGTAATAACCGGAGTCTGGATACTCAACGAAACTGACCGGAGCCTGAACGCTCAACGTAATAACCGGAGTCTGGATACCCAAAGAAACTGACCGGAGCCTAAACGCTAAACGTAATAACCGGAGTCTGGATACCCAACGAAACTGACCGGAGCCTGCTCGCTCAACGTAATAACCGGAGTCTTGATACCCAACAAAAGTGACCAGAGCCTGAACGCTCAACGTAAAAACCGGAGTCTAGATACTCAACGAAACTGACCGGACCCTGAATGCACAACGTAATAACTGGAGTCTGGATGCTCAACGAAAATGACCGGAGGCTGAACGGTCAACGTAATAACCGTAGTCTGGATACCCAACGAAACTGACCGGAGCCGGACTGCTCAAGATAATAACCGAAGTCTGGATACCCAATGAAACTGACCGGAGCCTGAACGCTCAACGTAATAACCGGAGTAAGGATACCAAACGAACTTGACCGCAGCCTGAAGGCTTAAAATAATAACCGGAGTCTAGTTACCGAACGAAACTGACCGGAGCCTGAACACCTAACGTAATAACCAGAGTCTGGATATGCAATGAATCTGACCGGACCCTGAACGCTCAACGTAATAACCGGAGTCTGGATAGCCAACAAAACTGACCGGAGCCAAAACGCTCAACGTAATAACCGAAGTCTGGATACCAAACGAAACGGACCGGAGCCTGAATGCTCAACGTAATAACCGGAGTCTGGATACCCAACGAAATTGACCAGAGCCTGAATGCTCAATGTAATAACCGGAATCTGGATACTCAACGAAACTAACCGGAGCCTGAATGCTCAATGTAATAACCAGAGTCTGGATACTCAACGAAACTGACTGGAGCCTGAACGATCAACATAATAACCGGAGTCTGGATACACAACGAAACTGACCGGAGCCTGAACGCTCAACGTGATAACCGGAGTCTGGATACCCAACGAAACTGACCGGAGCCTGAACGCTCAACGTAATAACCGGAGTCTGGATACCCAACAAAACTGACCGGAGCCTGAACGTTCAATGTAAAAACCTGAGTCTAGATACCCAACAAAACTGACCGGAGCCTGAACGCTCAACGTAATAACGGGAGTCTGGATACACAACGAAACTGACCGGAGCCTGAACGCTCAACGTAATAACCGGAGTCTGGATACCCAACGAAATTGACCGGAGTCTGAACGCTCAATTTAATAACCGGAATCTGGATACTCAACGAAACTAACCGGAGCCTGAATGCTCAATGTAATAACCAGAGTTTGGATACTCAACGAAACTGACTGGAGCCTGAACGATCAACATAATAACCGGAGTCTGGATACACAACGAAACTGACCGGAGCCTGAACGCTCAACGTGATAACCGGAGTCTGGATACCCAACGAAATTGACCGGAGCCTGAACGATCAATGTAATAATCGGAGTCTGGATACCCAACGAAACTGCCCGGAGCCTGAACTCTCAACGTGATAACCAGAGTCTGGATACCCAACAAAACTGACCGGAGCCTGAACGCTCAACGTAAAAACCGGAGTCTAGATACCCAACAAAACTGACCGGAGCCTGAACGCTTAACATAATCACCGGAGTTTGGATACACAACAAAACTGACCTGAGCCTGAACACCTAACGTAATAACCAGAGTCTGGATATGCAATGAAACTGACCGGACCCTGAACGCTCAACGTAATAACCGGAGTCTTGATAGCCAACAAGACTGACTGGAGCCGGAACGCTCAACGTAATAACCGAAGTCTGGATACCAAACGAAATGGACCGGAGCCTGAACGCTCAACGTAATAACCGGAGTCTGGATACCCAACGAAACTAACCGGAGCCTGAATGCTCAATGTAATAACCAGAGTCTGGATACTCAACGAAACTGACTGGAGCCTGAACGATCAACATAATAACCGGAGTTCTGATACACAACGAAACTGACCGGAGCCTGAACGCTCAACGTGATAACCGGAGTCTGGATACCCAACGAAACTGACCGGAGCTTGAACGCTCAATGTAATAATCGGAGTCTGGATACCCAACGAAACTGACCGGAGCCTGAACTCTCAACGTGATAACCGGAGTCTGGATACCCAACGAAACTGACCGGAGCCTGAACGCTCAACGTAATAACCGGAGTCTGGATACCCAACGAAACTGACCGGAGCCTGAACGCTCAACGTAGTAACCGGAGTCTGGATACCCATGGAAACTGACCGGATCCTGAACTCTCAACATGATAACCGGAGTCTGGATACCCAACAAAACTGACCGGAGCCTGAACGCTCAACGTAAAAACCGGAATCTAGATACACAACGAAACTGACCGGAGCCTGAACTCTTAACATAATAACTGGAGTCTGGATACCCAACAAAACTGACCGGAGCCTGAACGCTCAACGTAAAAACCGGAGTCTGGATACCCAATGAAACTGACCGGAGCCTGAACGATCAACGTAATAACCGAAGTCTAGATACGCAACGAAACTGACCGGAGCCTGAACGCTCATCGTAATAACCAGAGTCTGGATACCCAACGAAATTGATCGGAGCCTGAACGCTCAACGTAATAACCAGAGTCTGGATACCCAACGAAACTGACCGGAGCCTGAACGCTCAACGTAATAACCGTAGTCTGGATACCCAACGAAATTGACCGGAGCCTGAACGCTCAACGTAAAAACCAGAGTCTGGATACCCAACGAAACTGACCGGAGCCTGAACGCACAACGTAATAACTGGAGTCTGGATGCTCAACGAAAATGATCGGAGCCTGAACGCTCAACGTAATAACCGGAGTCTGGACACCCAACGAAACTGACCGGAGCCTGAACGCTCAACGTAATAACCGGAGTCTGGATACCCAACGAATCTGACCGGAGCCTGGACGCTCAACGTAATAACTGAAGTCTGGATACCAAACGAAACTGACCGGAGCCTGAACGCTCAACGTAATTACCGAAGTCTGGATACCAAACAAAACTGACCGGAGCCTGAACGCTCAACATAATAACCGGAGTCTGGATACTCAACGAAACTGACTGGAGCCTGAACGATCAACGTAATAACCGGTGTCTGGATACACAACGAAACTGACCGGAGCCTGATCGCTCAACGTAATAACCGAAGTCTGGATACACAACGACACTGACCGGAGCCTGAACGCTCAACGTAATAACCGGAGTTTGGATACCCAACGAAACTGACCGGAGCCTGAACGCTCAACGTAATAACCGGAGTCTGGATACCCAACGTAACTGACCGGAGCCTGAATGCTCAACTTAATAACCGGAATCTGGACACCCAACGAAATTAACCGGAGCCTGAAGGCTCAACGTAATAACCGGAATCTGGATACTCAACGAAACTGACCGGAGCCTGAACGCTCAACGTAATAACCGGAGTCTGGATACCCAACGAAACTGACCGGAGCCTAAACGCTAAACGTAATAACTGGAGTCTGGATACCCAACGAAACTGACCGGAGCCTGCCCGTTCAACGTAATAACCGGAGTCTGGATACCCAACAAAACTGACCAGAGCCTGAACGCTCAACGTAAAAACCGGAGTCTGGATACCCAACGAAACTGACCGGACGCTCAATGTAATAACCGGAGTCTGGATACCCAACGAAACTGACCGGAGCCTGCTCGCTCAACGTAATAACCGGCGTCTGGATACCCAACAAAACTGACCAGAGCCTGAATGCTCAACGTAAAAACTGGAGTCTGTATACCCAACAAAACTGACCGGAGCCTGAAAGCTCAACGTAATAACCGAAGTATGGATACCAAACGAAACTGACCGGAGCCTGAACGCTCAACGTAATCACCTGAGTCTGGATACCCAACAAAACTGACCGGAGCCTGAACGCTCAACATAATAACTGGAGTCTGGATGCCCAACGAAACTGACCGGAGGCTGAACGCTCAATGTAATAACCGGAGTCTGGATACCCAACGAAACTGACCGGAGCCAGAATGCTCAAGATAATAACCGAAGTCTGGATACCCAATGAAACTGACCGGAGCCTGAACGCTCAACGTAATAACCGGAGTAAGGATACCAAACGAAATTGACCGGAGCCTGAACGCTTAAAATAATAACCGGAGTCTAGATACCGAACGAAACTGACCAGAGCCTGAACACCTAACGTAATAACCAGAGTCTGGATATGCAATGAAACTGACCGGACCCTGAACGCTCAACGTAATAACCGGAGTCTGGATAGCCAACAAAATTGACCAGAGCCGGAACGCTAAATGTAATAACCGAAGTCTGGATACCAAACGAAACGGACCGGAGCCTGAAAGCTCAACGTAATAACCGGAGTCTGGATACCCAACGAAATTGACCGGAGCCTGAACGCTCAATGTAATAACCGGAATCTGGATACTCAACGAAACTAACCGGAGCCTGAATGCTCAATGTAATAACCAAAGTCTGGATACTCAACGAAACTGACTGGAGCCTGAACGATCAACATAATAACCGGAGTCTGGATACACAACGAAACTGACCGGAGCCTGAACGCTCAACGTGATAACCGGAGTCTGGATACCCAACGAAACTGACTGGAGCCTGAACGCTCAATGTAATAATCGGAGTCTGGATACCCAACGAAACTGGCCGGAGCCTGAACTCTCAACGTGATAACCGGAGTCTGGATACCCAACAAAACTGACCGGAGCCTGAACGCTCAACGTAAAAACCGGAGTCTAGATACCCAACGAAACTGACCGGAGCCTGAACGCTTAAGATAATCACCGGAGTCTGGATACAAAACGAAATTGACCGGAGCCTAAACGCTCAACATAATAACCGGAGTCTGGATACCCAACAAAACTGACCAGAGCCTGAACGCTCAACGTAAAAACCGGAGTCTGGATACCCAACAAAACTGACCGGAGCCTGAACGCTCAATGTAATAACCGAAGTCTGGATACCAAACGAAACTGACCGGAGCCTGAACGCTCAACGTAATAACCGGAGTCTGGATACTCAACGAAACTGACTGGAGCCTGAACGATCAACGTAATAACCGGTGTCTGGATACACAACGAAATTGACCGGAGCCTGATCGCTCAACGTAATAACCGGAGTCTGGATACCCAACAAAACTGACCGGAGCCTGAACGCTCAACGTAATAACCGGAGTCTGGATACCCAACAAAACTGACCGGAGCCTGAACGCTCAATGTAAAAACCGGAGTCTGGATACCCAACAAAACTGACCGGAGCCTGAACGCTCAACGTAATAACGGGAGTCTGGATACACAACGAAACTGACCGGAGCCTGAACGCTAAACGTAATAACCAGAGTCTGGATACCCAACGAAACTGAACGGAGCCTGAACGCTGAACGTAATAACCGGAGTCTAGATACTCAACGAAACTGACCGGACTCTGAACGCACAACGTAATAACTGGAGTCTGGATGCTCAACGAAAATGACCGGAGGTTGAACGCTCAACATAATAACCGGAGTCTAGATACCCAACGAAACTGACCGGAGCCGGAATGCTCAAGATAATAACCGAAGTCTGGATACCCAATGAAACTGACCGGAGCCTGAACGCTCAACATAATAACCGGAGTAAGGATACCAAACGAAATTGACCAGAGCCTGAACGCTTAAAATAATAACCGGAGTCTAGATACCGAACGAAACTGACCAGAGCCTGAACACCTAACGTAATAACCAGAGTCTGGATATGCAATGAAACTGACCGGACCCTGAACGCTCAACGTAATAACCGGAGTCTGGATAGCCAACAAAACTGACCGGAGCCGGAACACTCAACGTAATAACCGAAGTCTGGATACCAAACGGACCGGAGCCTGAAAGCTCAACGTAATAACCGGAGTCTGGATACCCAACGAAATTGACCGGAGCCTGAACGCTCAATGTAATAATCGGAATCTGGATACTCAACGAAACTAACCGGAGCCTGAATGCTCAATGTAATAACCAAAGCCTGGATACTCAACGAAACTGACTGGAGCCTGAACGATCAACATAATAACCGGAGTCTGGATACACAACGAAACTGACCGGACCCTGAACGCTCAACGTGATAACCGGAGTCTGGATACCCAACGAAACTGACCGGAGCCTGAACGCTCAATGTAATAATCGGAGTCTGGATACCCAACGAAACTGACCGGAGCCTGAACTCTCAACGTGATAACCGGAGTCTGGATACCCAACAAAACTGACCGGAGCCTGAACGCTCAACGTAAAAACCGGAGCCTAGATACCCAACGAAACTGACCGGAGCCTGAACGCTTAACATAATCACCGGAGTCTGGATACAAAACGAAATTGACCGGAGCCTAAACGCTCAACGTAATAACCGGAGTCTGGATACCCAACAAAACTGACCGGAGCCTGAACGCTCAACGTAATAACCGAAGTCTGGATACCAAACGAAACTGACCGGAGCCTGAACGCTCAACGTAATAACCGGAGTCTGGATACTCAATGAAACTGACTGGAGCCTGAACGATCAACGTAATAACCGGTGTCTAGATACACAACAAAATTGACCGGAGCCTGAACGCTCAACGTAATAACCTGAGTCTGGATACCCAACGAAATTGACCGGAGCCTGAACGCTCAACGTAATAACCGGAGTCTGGATACCCAACGTAACTGACCGGAGCCTGAACGCTCAACGTAATAACCGGAGTCTGGATACCCAACGAAATTGACCGGAGCCTAAAGGCTCAACGTAATAACCGGAATCTGGATACTCAACGAAATTGACCAGAGCCAGAACGCTCAACGTAATAACCGGAGTCTGGATACCCAACGAAACTGACCGGAGCCTAAACGCTAAACGTAATAACCGGAGTCTGGATACCCAACGAAACTGACCGGAGCCTGCTCGCTCAACGTAATAACCAGAGTCTGGATACCCAACAAAACTGACCAGAGCCTGAATGCTCAACGTAAAAATCGGAGTCTGGATACCCAACGAAACTGACCGGAGCCTAAACGCTCAACGTAATAACCGAATTCTGGATACCCAACAAAACTGACCGGAACCTGCTCGCTCAACGTAATAATCGGAGTCTGGATACCCAACAAAACTGACCAGAGCCTGAACGCTCAACGTAAAAACCGGAGTCTGGATACGCAACAAAACTGACCGGAGCCTGAAAGCTCAACGTAATAACCGAAGTCTGGATACCAAACGAAACTGACCGGAGGCTGAACGCTCAAAGTAATAACCTGAGTCTGGATACCCAACGAAACTGACCGGAGCCTGAACGCTCAATGTAAAAACCGGAGTCTGGATACCCAACGAAACTGACCGGAGCCTGAACGCTCAACGTAATAACGGGAGTCTGGATACACAACGAAACTGATCGGAGCCTGAACGCTAAACGTAATAACCAGAGTCTGGATACCCAACGAAAGCCTGAACGCTGAATGTAATAACCGGAGTCTAGATACTCAACGAAACTGACCGGACCCTAAACGCACAACGTAATAACTGGAGTCTGGATGCTCAACGAAAATGACCGGAGGCTGAACGCTCAACGTAATAATCGGAGTCTGGATACCCAACGAAACTGACCGGAGCCGGAATGCTCAAGATAATAACCGAAGTGTGGATACCCAATGAAACTGAGCGGAGCCTGAACTCTCAACGTAATAACCGGAGTAAAGATACCAAACGAACTTGACCGGAGCCTGAACGCTTAAAATAATAACCGGAGTCTAGATACCGAACAAAACTGATCGGAGCCTGAACATCTAACGTAATAACCAGAGTCTGGATATGCAATGAAACTGACCGGACCCTGAACGCTCAACGTAATAACCGGAGTCTGGATAGCCAACAAAACTGACCGGAGCCGGAACGCTCAACGTAATAACCGAAGTCTGGATACCAAACGGACCGGAGCCTGAAAGCTCAACGTAATAACCGGAGTCTGGATACCCAACGAAACTGACCGGAGCCTGAACGCTCAATGTAATAATCGGAGTCTGGATACCCAACGAAACTGACCGGAGCCTGAACTCTCAACGTGATAACCGGAGTCTGGATACCCAACAAAACTGACCGGAGCCTGAACGCTCAACGTAAAAACCGGAGCCTAGATACCCAACGAAACTGACCGGAGCCTGAACGCTTAACATAATCACCGGAGTCTGGATACAAAACGAAATTGACCGGAGCCTAAACGCTCAACGTAATAACCGGAGTCTGGATACCCAACAAAACTGACCGGAGCCTGAACGCTCAACGTAATAACCGAAGTCTGGATACCAAACGAAACTGACCGGAGCCTGAACGCTCAACGTAATAACCGGAGTCTGGATACTCAACGAAACTGACTGGAGCCTGAACGATCAACGTAATAACCGGTGTCTGGATACACAACGAAATTGACCGGAGCCTGAACGCTCAACGTAATAACCTGAGTCTGGATACCCAACGAAATTGACCGGAGCCTGAACGCTCAACGTAATAACCGGAGTCTGGATACCCAACGTAACTGACCGGAGCCTGAACGCTCAACGTAATAACCGGAGTCTGGATACCCAACGAAATTGACCGGAGCCTAAAGGCTCAACGTAATAACCGGAATCTGGATACTCAACGAAATTGACCGGAGCCAGAACGCTCAACGTAATAACCGGAGTCTGGATACCCAACGAAACTGACCGGAGCCTAAACGCTAAACGTAATAACCGGAGTCTGGATACCCAACGAAACTGACCGGAGCCTGCTCGCTCAACGTAATAACCAGAGTCTGGATACCCAACAAAACTGACCAGAGCCTGAATGCTCAACGTAAAAATCGGAGTCTGGATACCCAACGAAACTGACCGGAGCCTAAACGCTCAACGTAATAACCGAATTCTGGATACCCAACGAAACTGACCGGAGCCTGCTCGCTCAACGTAATAATCGGAGTCTGGATACCCAACAAAACTGACCAGAGCCTGAACGCTCAACGTAAAAACCGGAGTCTGGATACGCAACAAAACTGACCGGAGCCTGAAAGCTCAACGTAATAACCGAAGTCTGGATACCAAACGAAACTGACCGGAGGCTGAACGCTCAAAGTAATAACCTGAGTCTGGATACCCAACGAAACTGACCGGAGCCTGAACGCTCAATGTAAAAACCGGAGTCTGGATACCCAACGAAACTGACCGGAGCCTGAACGCTCAACGTAATAACGGGAGTCTGGATACACAACGAAACTGACCGGAGCCTGAACGCTAAACGTAATAACCAGAGTCTGGATACCCAACGAAAGCCTGAACGCTGAATGTAATAACCGGAGTCTAGATACTCAACGAAACTGACCGGACCCTAAACGCACAACGTAATAACTGGAGTCTGGATGCTCAACGAAAATGACCGGAGGCTGAACGCTCAACGTAATAATCGGAGTCTGGATACCCAACGAAACTGACCGGAGCCGGAATGCTCAAGATAATAACCGAAGTCTGGATACCCAATGAAACTGAGCGGAGCCTGAACTCTCAACGTAATAACCGGAGTAAAGATACCAAACGAACTTGACCGGAGCCTGAACGCTTAAAATAATAACCGGAGTCTAGATACCGAACAAAACTGATCGGAGCCTGAACATCTAACGTAATAACCAGAGTCTGGATATGCAATGAAACTGACCGGACCCTGAACGCTCAACGTAATAACCGGAGTCTGGATAGCCAACAAAACTGACCGGAGCCGGAACGCTCAACGTAATAACCGAAGTCTGGATACCAAACGGACCGGAACCTGAAAGCTCAACGTAATAACCGGAGTCTGGATACCCAACAAAATTGACCGGAGCCTGAACGCTCAATGTAATAACCGGAATCTGGATACTCAACGAAACTAACCGGAGCCTGAATGCTCAATGTAATAACCAAAGTCTGGATACTCAACGAAACTGACTGGAGCCTGAACGATCAACATAATAACCGGAGTCTGGATACACAACGAAACTGACCGGAGCCTGAACGCTCAACGTGATAACCGGAGTCTGGATACCCAACGAAACTGACCGGAGCCTGAACGCTCAATGTAATAATCGGAGTCTGGATACCCAACGAAACTGACCGGAGCCTGAACTCTCAACGTGATAACCGGAGTCTGGATACCCAACAAAACTGACCGGAGCCTGAACGCTCAACGTAAAAACCGGAGCCTAGATACCCAACAAAACTGACCGGAGCCTGAACGCTTAACATAATCACCGGAGTCTGGATACAAAACGAAATTGACCGGAGCCTAAACGCTCAACGTAATAACCGGAGTCTGGATACCCAACAAAACTGACCGGAGCCTGAACGCTCAACGTAATAACCGAAGTCTGGATACCAAACGAAATTGACCGGAGCCTGAACGCTCAACGTAATAACCGGAGTCTGGATACTCAACGAAACTGACTGGAGCTTGAACGATCAACGTAATAACCGGTGTCTGGATACACAACGAAATTGACCGGAGCCTGAACGCTCAACGTAATAACCTGAGTCTGGATACCCAACGAAATTGACCGGAGCCTGAACGCTCAACGTAATAACCGGAGTCTGGATACACAACGTAACTGACCGGAGCCTGAACGCTCAACGTAATAACCGGAGTCTGGATACCTAACGAAATTGACCGGAGCCTAAAGGCTCAACGTAATAACCGGAATCTGGATACTCAACGAAATTGACCGGAGCCAGAACGCTCAACGTAATAACCGGAGTCTGGATACCCAACGAAACTGACCGGAGCCTAAACGCTAAACGTAATAACCGGAGTCTGGATACCCAACGAAACTGACCGGAGCCTGGTCGCTCAACGTAATAACCAGAGTCTGGATACCCAACAAAACTGACCAGAGCCTGAATGCTCAACGTAAAAATCGGAGTCTGGATACCCAACGAAACTGACCGGAGCCTAAACGCTCAACGTAATAACCGAAGTCTGGATACCCAACGAAACTGACCGGAGCCTGCTCGCTCAACGTAATAATCGGAGTCTAGATACCCAACAAAACTGACCAGAGCCTGAACGCTCAACGTAAAAACCGGAGTCTGGATACGCAACAAAACTGACCGGAGCCTGAAAGCTCAACGTAATAACCGAAGTCTGGATACCAAACGAAACTAACCGGAGGCTGAACGCTCAAAGTAATAACCTGAGTCTGGATACCCAACGAAACTGACCGGAGCCTGAACGCTCAATGTAAAAACCGGAGTCTGGATACCCAACGAAACTGACCGGAGCCTGAACGCTCAACGTAATAACGGGAGTCTGGATACACAACGAAACTGACCGGAGCCTGAACGCTAAACGTAATAACCAGAGTCTGGATACCCAACGAAAGCCTGAACGCTGAATGTAATAACCGGAGTCTAGATACTCAACGAAACTGACCGGACCCTAAACGCACAACGTAATAACTGGAGTCTGGATGCTCAACGAAAATGACCGGAGGCTGAACGCTCAACGTAATAATCGGAGTCTGGATACCCAACGAAACTGACCGGAGCCGGAATGCTCAAGATAATAACCGAAGTCTGGATACCCAATGAAACTGAGCGGAGCCTGAACTCTCAACGTAATAACCGGAGTAAAGATACCAAACGAACTTGACCGGAGCCTGAACGCTTAAAATAATAACCGGAGTCTAGATACCGAACAAAACTGATCGGAGCCTGAACATCTAACGTAATAACCAGAGTCTGGATATGCAATGAAACTGACCGGACCCTGAACGCTCAACGTAATAACCGGAGTCTGGATAGCCAACAAAACTGACCGGAGCCGGAACGCTCAACGTAATAACCGAAGTCTGGATACCAAACGAAACGGGCCGGAGCCTGAACGCTCAACGTAATAACCGGAGTCTGGATACCCAACGAAATTGACCAGAGCCTGAACGCTCAATGTAATAACCGGAATCTGGATACTCAACGAAACTAACCGGAGCCTGAATGCTCAATGTAATAACCAGAGTCTGGATACACAACGAAACTGACTAGAGCCTGAACGATCAACATAATAACCGGAGTCTGGATACACAACGAAACTGACCGGAGCCTGAACGCTCAACGTGATAATCGGAGTCTGGATACCCAACGAAACTGACCGGAGCCTGAACGCTAAATGTAATAATCGGAGTCTGGATACCCAACGAAACTGACCGGAGCCTGAACTCTCAACGTGATAACCGGAGTCTGGATACCCAACAAAACTGACCGGAGCCTGAACGCTTAACGTAAAAACCGAAGTCTAGATACCCAACGAAACTGACCGGAGCCTGAACGCTTAACATAATCACCGGAGTTTGGATACACAACAAAACTGACCGGAGCCTGAACACCTAACGTAATAACCAGAGTCTGGATATGCAATGAAACTGACCGGACCCTGAACGCTCAACGTAATAACCGGAGTCTGGATAGCCAACAAAACTGACCATACCCTGAACGCTCAACGTAAAAACCGGAGTCTGGATACCCAACGAAACTGACCGGAGCCTAAACGCTAAACGTAATAACCGGAGTCTGGATACCCAACGAAACTGACCGGAGCCTGCTCGCTCAACGTAATAACCGGAGTCTGGATACCCAACAAAACTGACCAGAGCCTGAACGCTCAACGTAAAAACCGGAGTCTGGATACCCAACGAAACTGACCGGAGCCTAAACGCTCAACGTAATAACCGGAGTCTGGATACCCAATGAAACTGACCGGAGCCTGCTCGCTCAACGTAATAACCAGAGTCTGGATACCCAACAAAACTAACCAGAGCCTGAACGTTCAACGTAAAAACCAGAGTCTGGATACCCAACAAAACTGACCGGAGCCTGAAAGCTCAACGTAATAACCGAAGTCTGGATACCAAACGAAACTGACCGGAGCCTGAACGCTCAAAGTAATAACCTGAGTCTGGATACCCAACGAAACTGATCGGAGCCTGAACGCTCAACGTAATAACCGGAGTCTGGATACCCAACAAAACTGACCGGAGCCTGAACGCTCAATGTAAAAACCGGAGTCTGGATACCCAACGAAACTGACCGGAGCCTGAACGCTCAACGTAATAACGGGAGTCTGGTTACACAACGAAACTGACCGGAGCCTGAACGCTAAACGTAATAACCAGAGTCTGGATACCCAACGAAACTGAACGGAGCCTGAACGCTGAACGTAATAATCGGAGTCTAGATACTTAACGAAACTCACCGGACCCTGAACGCACAACGTAATAACTGGAGTCTGGATGCTCAACGAAAATGACCGGAGGCTGAACGAATAACGTAATAACCGGAGTCTGGATACCCAACGAAACTGACCGGAGCCGGAATGCTCAAGATAATAACCGAAGTCTGGATACCCAATGAAACTGACCGGAGCCTGAACGCTCAACGTAATAACCGGAGTAAGGATACCAAACGAAATTGACCGGAGCCTAAACGCTTAAATTAATAACCGGAGTCTAGATACCGAACGAAACTGACCGGAGCCTGAACACCTAACATAATAACCAGAGTCTGGATATGCAATGTAACTGACCGGACCCTGAACGCTCAACGTAATAACCGGAGTCTGGATAGCCAACAAAGCTGACCGGAGCCGGAACGCTCAACGTAATAACCGAAGTCTGGATACCAAACGAAACGGACCGGAGCCTGAACGCTCAACGTAATAACCGGAGTCTGGATACCCAACGAAATTGACCGGAGCCTGAACGCTCAATGTAATAACCGGAATCTGGATACTCAACGAAACTAACTGGAGCCTGAATGCTCAATGTAATAACCAGAGTCTGGATACTCAACGAAACTGACTGGAGCCTGAACGATCAACATAATTACCGGAGTCTGGATACACAACGAAACTGACCGGAGCCTGAACGCTCAACGTGATAACCGGAGTCTGGATACCCAACGAAACTGACCGGAGCCTGAACGCTCAATGTAATAATCGGAGTCTGGATACCCAACGAAACTGACCGGAGCCTGAACTCTCAACGTGATAACCGGAGTCTGGATACCCAACAAAACTGACCGGAGCCTGAACGCTCAACGTAAAAACCGGAGTCTAGATACCCAACGAAACTGACCGGAGCCTGAACGCTTAACATAATCACCGGAGTTTGGATACACAAAAAAACTGACCGGAGCCTGAACACCTAACGTAATAACCAGAGTCTGGATATGTAATGAAACTGACCATACCCTGAACGCTCAACGTTATAACCGGAGTCTGGATAGCCAACAAAACTGACCGGAGCCGGAACGCTCAACGTAATAACCGAAGTCTGGATACCAAACGAAATAGACCGGAGCCTGAACGCTCAACGTAATAACCGGAGTCTGGATACCCAATGAAATTGACCGGAGCCTGAACGCTCAATGTAATAACCGGAATCTGGATACTCAACGAAACTAACCGGAGCCTGAATGCTCAATGTAATAACCAGAGTCTAGATACTCAACGAAACTGACTGGAGCCTGAACGATCAACATAATAACCGGAGTCTGGATTCACAACGAAACTGACCGAAGCCTGAACGCTCGACGTGATAACCGGAGTCTGGATACCCAACAAAATTGACCGGAGCCTGAACGCTCAATGTAATAATCGGAGTCTGGATACCCAACGAAACTGACCGGAGCCTGAACTCTCAACGTGATAACCGGAGTCTGGATACCCAACGAAACTGACCGGAGCCTGAACGCTCAACGTAATAACCGGAGTCTGCATACCCAACGAAATAGACCGGAGCCTGAACGCTCAACGTAATAACCGGAGTCTGGATACCCATCGAAACTGACCGGAGCCTGAACTCTCAACATGATAACCGAAGTCTGGATACCCAACAAAACTGACCGGAGCCTGAACGCTCAACGTAAAAACCGGAGTCTAGATACCCAACGAAACTGACCGGAGCCTGAACTCTTAACATAATAATTGGAGTCTGTATACCCAACAAAACTGACCGGAGCCTGAACGCTCAACGTAAAAACCGGAGTCTGGATACCCAATGAAACTGACCGGAGCCTGAACGAATAACGTAATAACCGAAGTCTAGATACGCAACATAACTGACCGGAGCCTGAACGCTCAACGTAATAACCGGAGCCTGGATACCCAACGAAACTGACCGGAGCCTGAACGCTCAACGTAATAACCGGAGTCTGGATACGCAACGAAACTGACCGGAGCCTGAACGCTCAACGTAATAACCGGAGTCTGGATACCCAACGAAATTGACCGGTGCCTGAAGGCTCAACGTAATAACCGGAACCTGAATACTCAACAAAACTGACCGGAGCCTGAACGCTCAACGTAATAACCGGAGTCTGGATACTCAACAAAACTGACCGGAGCCTGAACGCTCAACGTAATAACCGGTGTCTGGATACACAACGAAATTGACCGGAGCCTGATTGCTCAACGTAATAACCGGAGTCTGGACACAAAACGAAACTGACTGGAGCATGAATGCTCAACGTAATAACCGGAGTCTAGATACCCAACAAAACTGACCGGAGCCTAAACGCTCTACGTAATAACCGGAGTCTGGATACCCAATGAAACTGACCGGAGCGTGCTCGCTCAACGTAATAACCAGAGTCTGGATACTCAACAAAACTGACCAGAGCCTGAACGCTCAACGTAAAAACCGGAGTCTGGATACCCAACAAAACTGACCGGAGCCTGAACGCTCAACGTAATAACCGAAGTCTGGATACCAAACAAAACTGACCGGAGCCTGAACGCTCAACGTAATAACCGGAGTCTGGATACTCAAGAAACTGACTGGAGCCTGAACGATCAACGTAATAACCGGTGTCTGGATACACAACGAAATTGACCGGAGCCTGATCGCTCAACGATATAACCGGAGTCTGGATACACAACGAAACTGACCGGAGCCTGAACGCTCAACGTAATAACCGGAGTCTGGATACCCAATGAAACTGACCGGAGCTTGAACGCTCAACATAATAACCGGAGTCTGGATACCCAACGTAACTGACCGGAGCCTGAACGCTCAACGTAATAACCGGAGTCTGGATACCCAACGAAATTGACCGGAGCCTGAAGGCTCAACGTAATAACCGGAATCTGGATACTCAACGAAACTGACCGGAGCCTGAACGCTCAACGTAATAACCGGAGTCTGGATACCCAACGAAACTGACCGAAGCCTAAACGCTAAACGTAATAACCGGAGTCTGGATACCCAATGAAACTGACCGGAGCCTGCTCGCTCAAACTAATAACCGGAGTCTGGATACCCAACAAAACTGACCAGAGCCTAAACGCTCAACGTAAAAACCTGAGTCTGGATACCCAACGAAACTGACCGGACGCTTAACGTAATAACCGGAGTCTAGATACCCAACGAAACTGACCGGAGCCTGCTCGCTCAACGTAATAACCGGAGTCTGGATACCCAACAAAACTGACCAGAGCCTGAACGCTCAACGTAAAAACTGGAGTTTGGATACCCAACAAAACTGACTGGAGCCTGAAAGCTCAACGTAATAACCGAAGTCTGGATACCAAACGAAACTGATCGGAGCCTGAACGCTCAACGTAAAAACCGGAGTCTGGATACCCAACGAAACTGACCGGAGCCTGAACGCTCAACGTAATAACCGGAGTCTGGATACTCAACGAAACTGACTGGAGCCTGAACGATCAACGTAATAACCGGTGTCTGGATACACAACGAAATTGACCGGAGCCTGATCGCTCAACGTAATAACGGGAGTCTAGATACACAACGAAACTGACCGGAGCCTGAACGCTAAACGTAATAACCAGAGTCTGGATACCCAACGAAACTAAACGGAGCCTGAACGCTGAACGTAATAACCGGAGTCTAGATACTCAACGAAACTGACCGGACACTGAACGCACAACGTAATAACTGGAGTCTGGATGCCCAACGAAACTGACCGGAGGCTGAACGCTCAATGTAATAACCGGAGTCTGGATACCCAACGAAACTGACCGGAACCGGAATGCTCAAGATAATAACCGAAGTCTGGATACCCAATGAAACTGACCGGAGCCTGAACGCTCAACGTAATAACCGGAGTAAGGATACCAAACGAAATTGACCGGAGCCTGAACGCTTAAAATAATAACCGGAGTCTAGATACCGAACGAAACTGACCAGAGCCTGAACACCTAACGTAATAACCAGAGTCTGGATATGCAATGAAACTGACCGGACCCTGAACGCTCAACGTAATAACCGGAGTCTGGATAGCCAACAAAACTGACCGGAGCCGGAACGCTCAACGTAATAACCGAAGTCTGGATACCAAACGAAACGGACCGGAGCCTGAAAGCTCAACGTAATAACCGGAGTCTGGATACCCAACGAAATTGACCGGAGCCTGAACGCTCAATGTAATAACCGGAATCTGGATACTCAACGAAACTAACCGGAGCCTGAATGCTCAATGTAATAACCAAAGTCTGGATACTCAACGAAACTGACTGGAGCCTGAACGATCAACATAATAACCGGAGTCTGGATACACAACGAAACTGACCGGAGCCTGAACGCTCAACGTGATAACCGGAGTCTGGATACCCAACGAAACTGACCGGAGCCTAAACGCTCAATGTAATAATCGGAGTCTGGATACCCAACGAAACTGACCGGAGCCTGAACTCTCAACGTGATAACCGGAGTCTGGATACCCAACAAAATTGACCGGAGCCTGAACGCTCAATGTAAAAACCAGAGTCTAGATACCCAACGAAACTGACCGGAGCCTGAACGCTTAACATAATCACCGGAGTCTGGATACACAACAAAATTGACCGGAGCCTAAACGCTTAACGTAATAACCGGAGTTTGGATACCCAACAAAACTGACTAGAGCCTGAACGCTCAACGTAAAAACCGGAGTCTGGATACCCAACAAAACTGACCAGAGCCTGAACGCTCAACGTAATAACCGAAGTCTAGATACCAAACGAAACTGACCGGAGCCTGAACGCTCAACGTAATAACCGGAGTCTGGATACTCAACGAAACTGACTGGAGCCTGAACGATCAACGTAATAACCGGTGTCTGGATACACAACGAAATTGACCGGAGCCTGATCGCTCAACGTAATAACCGGAGTCTGGATACACAACGAAACTGACCGGAGCCTGAACTCTCAACGTAATAACCGGAGTCTGGATACCCAACGAAACTGACCGGAGCCTAAACGCTCAACGTAATAACCGGAGTCTGGATACCCAACGAAACTGACCGGAGCCTGCTCGCTCAACGTAATAACGGGAGTCTGGATACACAACGAAACTGACCGGAGCCTGAACGCTAAACGTAATAACCAGAGTCTGGATACCCAACGAAACTAAACGGAGCCTGAACGCTGAACGTAATAACCGGAGTCTAGATACTCAACGAAACTGACCGGACACTGAACGCAC
Source organism: Lathyrus sativus (assembly GCA_963859935.3). Lineage (NCBI taxonomy): Eukaryota > Viridiplantae > Streptophyta > Magnoliopsida > Fabales > Fabaceae > Lathyrus > Lathyrus sativus. Next base: position 627,459 of record CAWUDS030000708.1, read on the forward strand.
AACGTAATAACTGGAGTCTGGATGCCCAACGAAACTGACCGGAGGCTGAACGCTCAATGTAATAACCGGAGTCTGGATACCCAACGAAACTGACCGGAACCGGAATGCTCAAGATAATAACCGAAGTCTGGATACCCAATGAAACTGACCGGAGCCTGAACGCTCAACGTAATAACCGGAGTAAGGATACCAAACGAAATTGACCGGAGCCTGAACGCTTAAAATAATAACCGGAGTCTAGATACCGAACGAAACTGACTAGAGCCTGAACACCTAACGTAATAACCAGAGTCTGGATATGCAATGAAACTGACCGGACCCTGAACGCTCAACGTAATAACCGGAGTCTGGATAGCCAACAAAACTGACCGGAGCCGGAACGCTCAACGTAATAACCGAAGTCTGGATACCAAACGAAACGGACCGGAGCCTGAAAGCTCAACGTAATAACCGGAGTCTGGATACCCAACGAAATTGACCGGAGCCTGAACGCTCAATGTAATAACCGGAATCTGGATACTCAACGAAACTAACCGGAGCCTGAATGCTCAATGTAATAACCAAAGTCTGGATACTCAACGAAACTGACTGGAGCCTGAACGATCAACATAATAACCGGAGTCTGGATACACAACGAAACTGACCGGAGCCTGAACGCTCAACGTGATAACCGGAGTTTGGATACCCAACGAAACTGACCGGAGCCTAAACGCTCAATGTAATAATCGGAGTCTGGATACCCAACGAAACTGACCGGAGCCTGAACTCTCAACGTGATAACCGGAGTCTGGATACCCAACAAAATTGACCGGAGCCTGAACGCTCAACGTAAAAACCAGAGTCTAGATACCCAACGAAACTGACCGGAGCCTGAACGCTTAACATAATCACCGGAGTCTGGATACACAACAAAATTGACCGGAGCCTAAACGCTTAACGTAATAACCGGAGTTTGGATACCCAACAAAACTGACTAGAGCCTGAACGCTCAACGTAAAAACCGGAGTCTGGATACCCAACAAAACTGACCAGAGCCTGAACGCTCAACGTAATAACCGAAGTCTAGACACCAAACGAAACTGACCGGAGCCTGAACGCTCAACGTAATAACCGGAGTCTGGATACTCAACGAAACTGACTGGAGCCTGAACGATCAACGTAATAACCGGTGTCTGGATACACAACGAAATTGACTGGAGCCTGATCGCTCAACGTAATAACCGGAGTCTGGATACACAACGAAACTGACCGGAGCCTGAACTCTCAACGTAATAACCGGAGTCTGGATACCCAACGAAACTGACCGGAGCCTAAACGCTCAACGTAATAACCGGAGTCTGGATACCCAACGAAACTGACCGGAGCCTGCTCGCTCAACGTAATAACGGGAGTCTGGATACACAACGAAACTGACCGGAGCCTGAACGCTAAACGTAATAACCAGAGTCTGGATACCCAACGAAACTAAACGGAGCCTGAACGCTGAACGTAATAACCGGAGTCTAGATACTCAACGAAACTGACCGGACACTGAACGCACAACGTAATAACTGAAGTCTGGATGCCCAACGAAACTGACCGGAGGCTGAACGCTCAATGTAATAACCGGAGTCTGGATACCCAACGAAACTGACCGGAACCGGAATGCTCAAGATAATAACCGAAGTCTGGATACCCAATGAAACTGACCGGAGCCTGAACGCTCAACGTAATAACCGGAGTAAGGATACCAAACGAAATTGACCGGAGCCTGAACGCTTAAAATAATAACCGGAGTCTAGATACCGAACGAAACTGACTAGAGCCTGAACACCTAACGTAATAACCAGAGTCTGGATATGCAATGAAACTGACCGGACCCTGAACGCTCAACGTAATAACCGGAGTCTGGATAGCCAACAAAACTGACCGGAGCCGGAACGCTCAACGTAATAACCGAAGTCTGGATACCAAACGAAACGGACCGGAGCCTGAAAGCTCAACGTAATAACCGGAGTCTGGATACCCAACGAAATTGACCGGAGCCTGAACGCTCAATGTAATAACCGGAATCTGGATACTCAACGAAACTAACCGGAGCCTGAATGCTCAATGTAATAACCAAAGTCTGGATACTCAACGAAACTGACTGGAGCCTGAACGATCAACATAATAACCGGAGTCTGGATACACAACGAAACTGACCGGAGCCTGAACGCTCAACGTGATAACCGGAGTCTGGATACCCAACGAAACTGACCGGAGCCTAAACGCTCAATGTAATAATCGGAGTCTGGATACCCAACGAAACTGACCGGAGCCTGAACTCTCAACGTGATAACCGGAGTCTGGATACCCAACAAAATTGACCGGAGCCTGAACGCTCAACGTAAAAACCAGAGTCTAGATACCCAACGAAACTGACCGGAGCCTGAACGCTTAACATAATCACCGGAGTCTGGATACACAACAAAATTGACCGGAGCCTAAACGCTCAACGTAATAACCGGAGTCTGGATACCCAACAAAACTGACTAGAGCCTGAACGCTCAACGTAAAAACCGGAGTCTGGATACCCAACAAAACTGACCAGAGCCTGAACGCTCAACGTAATAACCGAAGTCTAGATACCAAACGAAACTGACCGGAGCCTGAACGCTCAACGTAATAACCGGAGTCTGGATACTCAACGAAACTGACTGGAGCCTGAACGATCAACGTAATAACCGGTGTCTGGATACACAACGAAATTGACCGGAGCCTGATCGCTCAACGTAATAACCGGAGTCTGGATACACAACGAAACTGACCGGAGCCTGAACTCTCAACGTAATAACCGGAGTCTGGATACCCAACGAAACTGACCGGAGCCTAAACGCTCAACGTAATAACCGGAGTCTGGATACCCAACGAAACTGACCGGAGCCTGCTCGCTCAACGTAATAACGGGAGTCTGGATACACAACGAAACTGACCGGAGCCTGAACGCTAAACGTAATAACCAGAGTCTAGATACCCAACGAAACTAAACGGAGCCTGAACGCTGAACGTAATAACCGGAGTCTAGATACTCAACGAAACTGACCGGACACTGAACGCACAACGTAATAACTGGAGTCTGGATGCCCAACGAAACTGACCGGAGGCTGAACGCTCAATGTAATAACCGGAGTCTGGATACCCAACGAAACTGACCGGAACCGGAATGCTCAAGATAATAACCGAAGTCTGGATACCCAATGAAACTGACCGAAGCCTGAACGCTCAACGTAATAACCGGAGTAAGGATACCAAACGAAATTGACCGGAGCCTGAACGCTTAAAATAATAACCGGAGTCTAGATACCGAACGAAACTGACCAGAGCCTGAACACCTAACGTAATAACCAGAGTCTGGATATGCAATGAAACTGACCGGACCCTGAACGCTCAACGTAATAACCGGAGTCTGGATAGCCAACAAAACTGACCGGAGCCGGAACGCTCAACGTAATAACCGAAGTCTGGATACCAAACGAAACGGACCGGAGCCTGAAAGCTCAACGTAATAACCGGAGTCTGGATACCCAACGAAATTGACCGGAGCCTGAACGCTCAATGTAATAACCGGAATCTGGATACTCAACGAAACTAACCGGAGCCTGAATGCTCAATGTAATAACCAAAGTCTGGATACTCAACGAAACTGACTGGAGCCTGAACGATCAACATAATAACCGGAGTCTGGATACACAACGAAACTGACCGGAGCCTGAACGCTCAACGTGATAACCGGAGTCTGGATACCCAACGAAACTGACCGGAGCCTAAACGCTCAATGTAATAATCGGAGTCTGGATACCCAACGAAACTGACCGGAGCCTGAACTCTCAACGTGATAACCGGAGTCTGGATACCCAACAAAATTGACCGGAGCCTGAACGCTCAACGTAAAAACCAGAGTCTAGATACCCAACGAAACTGACCGGAGCCTGAACGCTTAACATAATCACCGGAGTCTGGATACACAACAAAATTGACCGGAGCCTAAACGCTTAACGTAATAACCGGAGTTTGGATACCCAACAAAACTGACTAGAGCCTGAACGCTCATCGTAAAAACCGGAGTCTGGATACCCAACAAAACTGACCAGAGCCTGAACGCTCAACGTAATAACCGAAGTCTAGATACCAAACGAAACTGACCGGAGCCTGAACGCTCAACGTAATAACCGGAGTCTGGATACTCAACGAAACTGACTGGAGCCTGAACGATCAACGTAATAACCGGTGTCTGGATACACAACGAAATTGATCGGAGCCTGATCGCTCAACGTAATAACCGGAGTCTGGATACACAACGAAACTGACCGGAGCCTGAACTCTCAACGTAATAACCGGAGTCTGGATACCCAACGAAACTGACCGGAGCCTAAACGCTCAACGTAATAACCGGAGTCTGGATACCCAACGAAACTGACCGGAGCCTGCTCGCTCAACGTAATAACGGGAGTCTGGATACACAACGAAACTGACCGGAGCCTGAACGCTAAACGTAATAACCAGAGTCTGGATACCCAACGAAACTAAACGGAGCCTGAACGCTGAACGTAATAACCGGAGTCTAGATACTCAACGAAACTGACCGGACACTGAACGCACAACGTAATAACTGGAGTCTGGATGCCCAACGAAACTGACCGGAGGCTGAACGCTCAATGTAATAACCGGAGTCTGGATACCCAACGAAACTGACCGGAACCGGAATGCTCAAGATAATAACCGAAGTCTGGATACCCAATGAAACTGACCGGAGCCTGAACGCTCAACGTAATAACTGGAGTAAGGATACCAAACGAAATTGACCGGAGCCTGAACGCTTAAAATAATAACCGGAGTCTAGATACCGAACGAAACTGACCAGAGCCTGAACACCTAACGTAATAACCAGAGTCTGGATATGCAATGAAACTGACCGGACCCTGAACGCTCAACGTAATAACCGGAGTCTGGATAGCCAACAAAACTGACCGGAGCCGGAACGCTCAACGTAATAACCGAAGTCTGGATACCAAACGAAACGGACCGGAGCCTGAAAGCTCAACGTAATAACCGGAGTCTGGATACCCAACGAAATTGACCGGAGCCTGAACGCTCAATGTAATAACCGGAATCTGGATACTCAACGAAACTAACCGGAGCCTGAATGCTCAATGTAATAACCAAAGTCTGGATACTCAACGAAACTGACTGGAGCCTGAACGATCAACATAATAACCGGAGTCTGGATACACAACGAAACTGACCGGAGCCTGAACGCTCAACGTGATAACCGGAGTCTGGATACCCAACGAAACTGACCGGAGCCTAAACGCTCAATGTAATAATCGGAGTCTGGATACCCAACGAAACTGACCGGAGCCTGAACTCTCAACGTGATAACCGGAGTCTGGATACCCAACAAAATTGACCGGAGCCTGAACGCTCAACGTAAAAACCAGAGTCTAGATACCCAACGAAACTGACCGGAGCCTGAACGCTTAACATAATCACCGGAGTCTGGATACACAACAAAATTGACCGGAGCCTAAACGCTTAACGTAATAACCGGAGTTTGGATACCCAACAAAACTGACCAGAGCCTGAACGCTCAACGTAAAAACCGGAGTCTGGATACCCAACGAAACTGACCAGAGCCTGAACGCTCAACGTAATAACCGAAGTCTAGATACCAAACGAAACTGACCGGAGCCTGAACGCTCAACGTAATAACCGGAGTCTGGATACTCAACGAAACTGACTGGAGCCTGAACGATCAACGTAATAACCGGTGTCTGGATACACAACGAAATTGACCGGAGCCTGATCGCTCAACGTAATAACCGGAGTCTGGATACCAAACGAAACTGACCGGAGCCTGAACGCTCAACGTAATAACCGGAGTCTGGATACCTGTAACACCCCCTTTCTATACCCTCAAATTAATACATTTAATCAATTAGGCACTTAGAAAATTTATTTCATAAGAGTTTAATTAAAACATGGTATATAAGAGGCGCATCACATTATCATGAAATTAAACACATACGATACCTGCTCAAAATAGATATGCAACAATGGGTAACCCACATCTCAATATTTAGAATAAAAGCGGAAACATCCAAATATTGAATCGATCACATACATAAAAGTATATACAACCATTCAATCAATTCATGCTTTACAACATATCCACAGCAGATACATACACATATGTATCACAAAAGAATCAAAACAAAATAGCTTTGAAAGAGCCAAAGGCTTCCTAACTACCCAGATGTTACATATCAGAGCCATTGACCAAAAAGAATGAAGACATCGCTTCACAAAAAGAACCTCCAGCTTCCTACTCTGCAATGCCTCATAGAGCATTATAAAACAGCAGAAGGGTGAGAAACAATAACATAACAGTTAATGCATAAAATTGTATATATACATATATTCATATTTGTACAAGTTATACTCAAATTATGTTCTCACCATATTAAGCATATACAATTAATCATGCCTCTACACATGCTCATGAACATTCACTATATGTTCCTCCAAACAATCATATATAACATACACAGTTATATTCATTCAACTAATGCATCATACACAGATGACTCATGCAACTCATAGAGACCGACACACGACTCTATGCAGATGCAAATGCGGTACCGACTCATTTCAACAGATTCTCTAAGGAATCGAGTATTCAGCAGATTCTCCATGGAATCAAGTATTCAGCAGATTCTCCACGGAATCAAATATTCATCAGATTCTCCACGGAATCGAATATTCAGCAGATTCTCCACGGAATCAAATACTCAGCAGATTCTCCACGGAATCAAATACTCTAGTCAATCCTCCAAGGGATTACATGTTATGACCGATTCTCCGAGGAATCACACAATGCAACCGATTCTCCAAGGAATCTAATGTAACCATCATATCATACGAGGTTCTGCAAATCCTCTGAGGGATCATTCAACACAAAAATGCATACTAAGATGCTACACAATGCTAATCCTCCGAGGGATCGATCAACACAGAATGCATACTATGTTCACAAACATACTCATTGCATTTATCACATACATCGCATATATCTATCATGCATTCACATTATGCACCATTTCACACATGGTTTACACACATATCAGCCTATCAATGCGTTTCTATTCAATTCAAGCAAATACACAAGATTATCAAACGTTCAAGATTCACCATTTGCTCTACAATCTAGGATTCACACCTTTCGGCCACCCACAGCACGACACGTCGAAACAGTTCACACATCAATCATTCACATAGGCATTAATCATAATTGAATCGGCCAAAAATCATGCTATGAATAAACAACAAAACAAATAACACTGCCAGGTTCGCCAACCTTCGCCTGGCGAAGCCACGCAGCGAATGCTCGCTGGCCTTCGCCTGGCGAACTCCCCAGCGAAGTCCACTGGGAGTAATTCTGGAATTACTCGCTGAGGCTCGCTACACACTCGCCTGGCGAACCTTCGCCAACTCACTTCTCCTGGCGAACTTGCCAGCGAATACAGGGTGTTAGCTTCTGACTTGCTTCGCTACAGCTCGCTGGGCTTCGCCTGGCGAGCCTGCGAAGACAGAACTTCCATGGCTGTTCCAAAGCCCAAACTCCACACAACCAACCGATTAAATCCAAACCAGTCTCAGTGGCACAACCCAACCATCACCCGACTAAACTACATCGTCTAATCTGAGTTCTAACCGATTAAAACCTCATTCTACTCACAAAACCAACTTCTAACCTAAGTGGAAAAAGAGTAGAAACTCTACAAAATCCAAACACATACACATACAATCATATACATTAAAGAGATGATGGAGTTTCACACCCTTACCGATCGATTGCAAGCTTTGGTGATGATCCCTTGATGATTCTAGGTTTTCCTCTCCACTTTCTCTTCTCTTTCTCCTCTCCTCTTTTCTTTCTCTTGTTTTTCTTCTTATCTTACTATCTTTCTTTCTTTCTTTCTTTTCCTCTCTTATTCTATTTCTATCTCTATTTCTTTCCTCTCAAATTCTTTCCAACACTTACCAATCAGTTCTCACAATAAATTGCTAAATGTCTAAAATGCCCTTTTTACTCTAATTCCCCGAAAACTCTCCGAATCGGTAAAAATAGATAAAATAAGCAAACACCACATAATAATATATATTTCTCAATTTAAGACAAACATCAATTAAATAAATTAAAAGACTCAACACTTAATGGGAATTTAGAATCGGGGCGTTACAATACCCAACGAAACTGACCGGAGCCTGAACGCTCAACGTAATAACCGGAGTCTGGATACCCAACAAAACTGACCGGAGCCTGAACGCTCAATGTAAAAACCGGAGTCTGGATACCCAACGAAACTGACCAGAGCCTGAACGCTCAACGTAATAACGGGAGTCTGGATACACAACGAAACTGACCGGAGCCTGAACGCTAAACGTAATAACCAGAGTCTGGATACCCAACAAAACTGAACGGAGCCTGAACGCTGAACGTAATAACCGGAGTCTAGATACTCAACGAAACTGACCGGACCCTGAACGCACAACGTAATAACTGGAGTCTGGATGCTCAATGAAAATGACCGGAGGCTGAACGCTCAACGTAATAACCGGAGTCTGGATACCCAACGAAACTGACCGGAGCCGGAATGCTCAAGATAATAACCGAAGTCTTGATACCCAATGAAACTGACCGGAGCCTGAACGCTCAACGTAATAATCGGAGTAAGGATACCAAACGAAATTGACCGGAGCCTAAACGCTTAAAATAATAACCGGAGTCTAGATACCGAACGAAACTGACCGGAGCCTGAACACCTAACGTAATAACCAGAGTCTGGATATGCAATGAAACTGACCGGACCCTGAACGCTCAACGTAATAACCGGAGTCTGGATAACCAACAAAACTGACCGGAGCCGGAACACTCAACGTAATAACCGAAGTCTGGATAGCAAAAAAAACGGACCGGAGCCTGAACGCTCAACGTATTAACCGGAGTCTGGATACCCAACGAAATTGACCGGAGCCTGAACGCTCAATGTAATAACCGGAATCTGGATACTCAACGAAACTAACCGGAGCCTGAATGCTCAATGTAATAACCAAAGTCTGGATACTAAACGAAACTGACTGGAGCCTGAACGATCAACATAATAAACGGAGTCTGGATACACAACCAAACTGACCGGAGCCTGAACGCTCAACGTGATAACCGGAGTCTGGATACCCAACGAAACTGACCGGAGCCTGAACGCTCAATGTAATAATTGGAGTCTGGATACCCAACGAAACTGACCGTAGCCTGAACTCTTAACGTGATAACCGGAGTCTGGATACCCAACAAAACTGACCGGAGCCTGAACGCTCAACGTAAAAACCGGAGTCTAGATACCCAACGAAACTGACCAGAGCCTGAACGCTTAACATAATCACCGGAGTCTGGATACACAACAAAACTGACCGGAGCCTGAACGCACAACGTAATAATCGGAGTCTGGATACCCAACGAAACTGAACGGAGCCTGAACGCTCAACGTAATAACCGGAGTCTGGATACTCAACGAAACTGACCGGTGCCTAAACGCACAACGTAATAGCTGGAGTCTGGATGCTCAACGAAACTGAACGGATCCTGAACGCTCAACGTAATAACCGGAGTCTGGGTACTCAACGAAACTGACCGGACCCTGAATGCACAATGTAATAACTGGAGTCTGGATACTCGATAAAAATGACCGGAGCCTGAACGCTAATGCAATAACCGGAGTATGGATACCCAACGAAACTCACCGGAGCCTGAACGCTGAACGTAATAACCGGAGTTTGGATACCCAACAAAACTGACCGGAGCTTGAACGCTCAACATAATAACCGGAGTCTGGATACCCAATGAAACTGACCGGAGCCTGAACGCTCAACGTAATAACCGGAGTAAGGATACCAAACGAAATTGACTGGAGCCTGAACGCTTAAAATAATAACCGGAGTGTAGATACCGAACGAAACTGACCGGAGCCTAAACACCTAACGTAATAACCAGAGTCTGGATATGCAATGAAACTGACCGGACCCTGAACGCTCAGCGTAATAACCGGAGTCTGGATAGCCAACAAAACTGACCGGAGCCGGAACGCTCAACGTAATAACCGAAGTCTGGATACCAAACGAAACCGACCGGAGCCTGAACGCTCAACGTAATAACCGGAGTCTGGATACCCAACGAAATTGACCGGAGCCTGAACGCTTAATGTAATAACCGGAATCTGGATACTCAACGAAACTAACCGGAGCCTGAATGCTCAATGTAATAACCAGAGTCTAGATACTCAACGAAACTGACTGGAGCCTGAACGATCAACATAATAACCAGAGTCTGGATACACAACGAAACTGAACGGAGCCTGAACGCTCAACATAATAACCGGAGTATGGATACCCAACAAAACTGACCGGAGTCTGAACGCTCAATGTAAAAACTGTAGTCTGGATACCCAACCAAACTGACCGGAGCCTGAACACTCAACGTAATAACCGAAGTCTGGATAGCCAACGAAACTGACTGGAGCCTACTTGCTGAACGCTGACCGGAGCTTGAACGCTCAACATAATAACCGGAGTCTGGATACCCAATGAAACTGACCGGAGCCTGAACACTCAACGTAATAACCGGAGTCTGGATACCCTACGAAACTGAACGGAGCCTGAACGCTCAACGTAATAACCGGAGTCTAGATACCCAACGAAACTGACCGGAGCCTGAACGCTCAACGTAATAACCGGAGTCTGGATACCCTACGTAACTGAACGGAGCCTGAACGCTCAACATAATAACCGGAGTATGGATACCCAACAAAACTGACCGGAGTCTGAACGCTCAATTTAAAAACTGTAGTCTGGATACCCAACCAAACTGACCGGAGCCTGAACACTCAACGTAATAACCGAAGTCTGGATAGCCAACGAAACTGACCGGAGCCTACTTGCTCAACGTAATAACCGGAGTCTGGATACCCAACGAAACTGACCGGAGCCTGAACGTTCAACGTAATAACCGGAGTCTGGATACCCAACAAAACTGACCGGAACCTGAACGCTCAATGTAATAATCGGAGTCTGGATACCCAACGAAACTGACCGGAGCCTGAACGCTCAACGTAATAACCGGAGTTTGGATACCCAACAAAACTGACCTGAGCCTGAACGCTCAATGTAAAAACCGGAGTCTGGATAACCAACGAAACTGACCGGAGCCTGAACGCTCAACGTAATAACCGGAGTCTGGATACCCAACGAAACTGACCGGAGGCTGAACGCTCAATGTAATAACCGGAGTCTGGATACCCAACGAAACTGACCGGAGCCGGAATGCTCAAGATAATAACCGAAGTCTGGATACCCAATGAAACTGAACGGAGCCTGAACGCTCAACGTAATAACCGGAGTAAGGATACCAAACGAAATTGACCGGAGCCTGAACGCTTAAAATAATAACCGGAGTCTAGATACCGAACGAAATTGACCGGAGCCTGAACACCTAACGTAATAACCAGAGTCTGGATATGCAATGAAACTGACCGGACCTTGAACGCTCAACGTAATAACCGGAGTCTGGATAGCCAACAAAACTGACCGGAGCCGGAACGCTCAACGTAATAACCGAAGTCTGGATACCAAACGAAACGGACCGGAGCCTGAACGCTCAACGTAATAACCGGAGTCTGGATACCCAACGAAATTGACCGGAGCCTGAACGCTCAATGTAATAACCGGAATCTGGATACTCAACGAAACTAACCGGATCCTGAATGCTCAATGTAATAACCAGAGTCTGGATACTCAACGAAACTGACTGGAGCCTGAACGATCAACATAATAACCAGAGTCTGGATACACAACGAAACTGACCGGAGCCTGAACGCTCAACGTGATAACCGGAGTCTGGATACCCAACGAAACTGACCGGAGCCTGAACGTTCAATGTAATAATCGGAGTCTGGATACCCAACGAAACTGACCGGAGCCTGAACTCTCAACGTGATAACCGGAGTCTGGATACCCAACAAAACTGACCGGAGCCTGAACGCTCAACGTAAAAACCGGAGTCTAGATACCCAACAAAACTGACCGAAGCCTGAACGCTCAACATAATCACCGGAGTCTGGATACACAACAAAACTGACCGGAGCCTGAACGCTCAACGTAATAACCGGAGTCTGGATACCCAACGAAACTGACCGGAGCCTGAACGCTCAACATAATAACCGGAGTCTGGATACCCAACGAAACTGACCGGAGCCTGAACGCTCAACGTAATAACCGGAGTCTGGATACCCTACGAAACTGAACGGAGCCTGAACGCTCAACGTAATAACCGGAGTCTGGATACCCAACAAAACTGACCGGAGCCTGAACGCTCAACGTAATAACCGGAGTCTGGATACCCTACGAAACTGAACGGAGCCTGAACGCTCAACATAATAACCGGAGTATGGATACCCAACAAAACTGACCGGAGCCTGAACGCTCAATGTAAAAACTGGAGTCTGGATACCTAACCAAACTGACCGGAGCCGGAATACTCAACGTAATAAACGAAGTCTGGATAGCCAACGAAACTGACCGGGGCCTACTTGCTCAACGTAATAACCGGAGTCTGGATACCCAACGAAACTGACCGGAGCCTGAACGCTCAACGTAATAACCGGAGTCTGGATACCCAACGAAACTGACAGGAGCCTGAACGCTCAATGTAATAACCGGAGTCTGGATACCCAACGAAACTGACCGGAGCCTGAATGCTCAACGTAATAACCGGGGTCTGGATACCCAACAAAACTGACCTGAGCCTGAACGCTCAATGTAAAAACCGGAGTCTGGATACCCAACGAAACTGACCGGAGACTGAACGCTCAACGTAATAACGGGAGTCTGGATACGCAACGAAACTGACCAGAGCCTGAACGCTCAACATAATAACTTGAGTCTGGATACCCAACAAAACTGAACGGAGCCTGAACGCTAAACGTAATAACCAGAGTCTAGATACTCAACGAAACTGACCGGCCCTGAACGCACAACGTAATAACTAGAGTCTGGATGCTCAACGAAAATGACCGGAGCCTGAACGCTCAACGTAATAACCGGAGTCTGGATACCCAACGAAACTAACCGGAGCCAGAATGCTCAAGATAATAACCGAAGTCTGGATACCCAATGAAACTGACCGGAGCCTGAACGCTCAACCGGAGTCTGGATACCAAACGAAATTGACCGGAGCCTGAACGCTTAAAATAATAACCGGAGTCTAGATACCGAATGAAACTGACCGGAGCCTGAACACCTAACGTAATAACCAGAGTCTGGATACGCAACGCAACTGACTGGACCCTGAACACTCAACGTAATAACCGGAGTCTGGATACCCAACAAAACTGACCGGAGCCTGAACGCTCAACGTAATAACCGAAGTCTGGATACCAAACGAAACGGACCGGAGCCTGAACGCTCAACGTAATAACCGGAGTCTGGTTACCCAACGAAATTGACCGGAGCCTGAACGCTCAATGGAATAACCGGAATCTGGATACTCAACGAAACTAACCGGAGCCTGAATGCTCAATGTAATAACCAGAGTCTAGATACTCAACGAAACTGACTCGAGCCTGAACGATCAACGTAATAACCGGAGTCTGGATACACAACGAAACTGACCGGAGCCTGAACGCTCAACGTGATAACCGGAGTCTGGATACCCAACGAAACTGACAGGAGCTTGAACGCTCAATGTAATAATAGGAGTCTGGATACCCAACGAAACTGACCGGAGCCTGAACCCTCAACGTAATAATCGGAGTCTGGATACCCAATAAAACTGACCGGAGCCTGAACGCTCAACGTAAAAACCGGAGTCTGGATACCCAACGAAACTGACCGAAGCCTGAATGCTCAACGTAATCACCGAAGTCTGGATACACAACAAAACTGACCGGAGCCTGAACGCTCAACGTAATAACCGGAGTCGTGATACCCAACGAAACTGAACGGAGCCTGAACGCTCAATGTAATAACCGGAGTCTAGATACTCAACGAAACTGACCGGAGCCTGAACGCACAACGTAATAACTGGAGTCTGAATGCTCAACGAAACTGAACGGATCCTGAACGCTCAACATAATAACCGGAGTCTGGGTACTCAACGAAACTGACCGGACCCTGAACGCACAACGTAATAACTGGAATCTGGATGCTCAACAAAAATGACCGGAGCCTGAACGCTAACGTAATAACCGGAGTCTGGATACCCAACGAAACTGAACGGAGCCTGAACGCTGAACGTAATAACCGGAGTTTGGATACCCAACAAAACTGACCGGGGCCTGAACGCTCAACGTAATAATCGGAGTCTGGATACCCAATGAAACTGACCAGAGCCTGAACGCTCAACAAAATAACCGGAGTCTGGATACCCAACAAAACTGACCGGAGCCTGAACGCTCAACGTAAAAACCGGAGTCTGGATACCCAATGAAACTGACCAGAGCCTGAACGATCAACGTAATAACCGAAGTCTGGATACGCAACGAAACTGACCGGAGCCTGAACGCTCAACGTAATAACCGGAGTCTGGATACCCTACGAAACTGAACGGAGCCTGAACGCTCAACATAATAACCGGAGTATGGATACCCAACAAAACTGACCGGAGCCTGAACGCTCAACGTAAAAACCGGAGTTTTGATACCCAACAAAACTAACCAGAGCCTGAACATTCAACATAATTACCGAAGTCTGGATAGCCAACGAAACTCACCGGAGCCTGCTTGCTCAACGTAATAACCGGAGTCTGGATACCCAACGAAACTGACCGGAGCCTGAACGATCAACGTATTAACCGGAGTCTGGATACCCAACGAAACTGACCGGAGCCTGAACGCTCAATGTAATAACCGGAGTCGGGATACCCAACGAAACTGACCGGAGCCTGAACCCTCAACGTAAAAACCGGGGTCTGGATACCCAACAAAACTGACCGAAGACTGAACGCTCAACGTAAAAACCGGAGTCTGGATACCCAACGAAACTGACCAAAGCCTGAACGCTCAACGTAATAACCGGAGTCTGGATACCCAACGAAACTGACCGGAGCCTGAACGATCAACGTAATAACCGGAGTCTGGATACCCAACGAAACTGACCAGAGCCTGAACGCTCAATGTAATAACCGGAGTCTGGATACTCAACGAAACTGACCGGAGCCTGAACCCTCAACGTAATAACTGGGGTCTGGATACCCAACAAAACTGACCGAACCCTGAACGCTCAACGTAAAAACCGGAGTCTGGATACCCAACGAAACTGACCAGAGCCTGAATGCTAAACGTAATAACCGGAGTCTGGATACCCAACGAAATTGACCGGAGCCTGAACGCTCAACGTAATAATCGGAGTCTGGATACCGAATGAAACTGAACGGAGCCTGAACGCTCAACGTAATAACTGCAGTCTGGATACCCAACGAAACTGACCCGAGCCTAAATGTTCAACGTAATAACCGGAGTCTGGATACCCAACGAAACTGACCGGAGCCTGAACGCTCAATGTAATAACCGGAGTCTGGATACCCAACGAAACTGACTGGAGCCTGAACGCTCAACGTAATAACCGGAGTCTGGATACCGAATGAAACTGAACGGAGCCTGAACGCTCAACGTAATAACCGCAGTCTGGATACCCAACGAAACTGACCCGAGCCTAAATGTTCAACGTAATAACCAGAGTCTGGATACCCAACTAAATTGACCAGAGCCTGAAGGCTCAACGTAATAACCGGAATCTGGATACTCAACGAACCTGACCGGAGGGTGAACGCTCAACGTAATAACCGGAGTCTGGATACTCAACGAAAATGACTGGAGCATGAATGATCAACGTAATAACCGAAGTCTGGATACACAACGAACTTGACCAGAGCCTGATCTCTCAACGTAATAACTAGAGTCTGGATACACAACGAAACTGACCAGAGCTTGAACGCTCAACGTAATAACCGGAGTCTGGATACCCAACAAAACTGACCGGAGCCTGAACACTCAACGTAATAACCGGAGTTTGGATACCCAACAAAACTGACCGGAGCCTGAAAGCTCAACGTAAAAACCGGAGTCTGGATACCCAACGAAACTGACCAGAGCCTGAACGCTCAACGTAATAACTGGAGTCTCGATACATAACGAAACTGACCGGAGCCTGAACGCTTAAAGTAATAACCGGAGTCTGGATACCGAATGAAACTGAACGGAGCCTGAACGCTCAACGTAATAACCGCAGTCTGGATACTCAACGAAACTGACCGGACCCTGAACGCACAATGTAAAAACTGGAGTTTGGATGCTCAACGAAAATGACCGGAGCTTGAACGCTCAACGTAATAACCGGAGTCTGGATACCCAATGAAACTGACCGGAGCCTGAACGCTCAACGTGATAACCGATGTCTGGATACCCAATGAAACTGACCGGAGCCTGAACGCTCAACGTAATAACCGGAGTCAGGATACCAAACGAAATTGACCGGAGCCTGAACGCTTAACGTAATAACTGGAGTCTAGATACCGAACGAAACTGACCGGAGCCTGAACGCCTAACGTAATAACCAGAGTCTGGATATACAACGAAACTGACCGGAGCCTGAACGCTCAATGTAATAACCGGAGTCTGGATACCCAACAAAACTAAACGGAGCCTGAACGCTCAACGTAATAACTGAAGTCTGGATACCAAACGAAACTGACCGGAGCCTGAATGATCAACGTAATAACCGGAGTCTGGATACCCAACAAAATTGACAGGAGCCTGAACGCTCAACGTAATAACCGGAATCTGGATACTCAACGAAACTAACCGGATCCTGAACGCTCAACGTAATAACCGGAGTCTGGATACTCAACGAAACTGACTGGAGCCTTAACGATCAACGTAATAACCGGAGTCTGGATACACAACAAAACTGACCGGAGCCTGAACGCTCAACGTAATAACCGGAGTATGGATACCCAACAAAACTGACCGGAGTCTGAACGCTCAATGTAATAACCGGAGTCGGGATACCCAACGAAACTGGCCGAAGCCTGAACCCTCAACGTAATAACCGGAGTCTGGATACCCAACAAAACTGACCGGAGCCTGAACGCTCAACGTGAAAACCGAAGTCTGGATACCCAATGAAACTGACGAGAGCCTGAACGCTCAACGTAATAACCGGAGTCTGGATACCCAACAAAATTGATCGGAGCCTGAACGTTCAACGTAATAACCGGAGTCTGGATACCCAACGAAATTGACCGGAGCCTGAAGGCTCAACGTAATAACCGGAATCTGGATACTCAACGAAACTGACCAGAGCCTGAACGCTCAACGTAATAACCGGAGTCTGGATACTCAACGAAACTGAGGGGAGCCTGAACGATCACCGTAATAACCGGAGTCTGGATACCCAACGAAACTGAACGGAGCCTGAACGCTCAACGTAATAACTGAAGTCTGGATACTCAACGAAACTGACCGGACCCTGAACGCACAACGTAATAACTGGAGTCTGGATGCTCAACGAAAATGAGCGGAGCCTGAACGCTCAACGTATTAACCGGAGTCTGGATACCCAACGAAACTGACCGGAGCCTGAACGCTCAACGTAATAACCAAAGTCTAGATACCCAATGAAACTGACCGGAGCCTGAACGCTCAACGTAATAACCGGAGTCAGGATACCAAACGAAATTGACCGGAGCCTGAACGCTTAACGTAATAACCAGATTCTAGATGCCGAACGAAATTGACCGGAGCCTGAACGCCTAACGTAATAACCAGAGTCTGGATATACAACGAAACTGACCGGAGCCTGAACGCTCAACGTAATAACCGGAGTCTTGATACCCAACAAAACTGACCGGAGCCTGAACGCTCAACGTAATAACTGAATTATGGATACCCAACGAAACTGACCGGAGCCTGAAGGCTCAACGTAATAACCGGAATCTGGATACTCAACAAAACTGACCAGAGCCTGAACGCTCAACGTAATAACCGGAGTCTAGATACTCAACGAAACTGACTGGAGCCTGAATGATCTACGTAATAACCGCAGTCTAGATACTCAACGAAACTGACCGGACCCTGAACGCACAATGTAAAAACTGGAGTTTGGATGCTCAACGAAAATGACCGGAGCCTGAACCCTCAACGTAATAACCGGAGTCTGGATACATAACGAAACTGACCGGAGCCTGAACGCTCAACTTGATAACCGAAGTCTGGATACCCAATAAAACTAACCGGAGCCTGAACGCTCAACGTAATAACCGGAGTCAGGATACCAAACGAAATTGACCGGAGCCTGAACGCTTAACGTAATAACCGGAGTCTAGATACCAAACGAAACTGACTGGAGCCTGAACGCCTAACGTAATAACCAGAGTCTGGATATACAACGAAACTGACCGGAGCCTGAACGCTCAATGTAATAACCGGAGTCTGGATACCCAACAAAACTAAACGAAGCCTGAACGCTCAACGTAATAACTGAAGTCTGGATACCAAACGAAACTGACCGGAGCCTGAATGCTCAACGTAATAACCGGAGTCTGGATACCCAACAAAATTGACCGGAGCCTGAACGCTCAACGTAATAACCAGAATCTGGATACTCAACGAAACTTACCGGAGCCTGAACGCTCAACGTAATAACCGGAGTCTGGATACTCAACAAAACTGACTGGAGCCTTAACGATCAACGTAATAACCGGAGTCTGGATACACAACAAAACTGACCGGAGCCTGAACGCTCAACGTAATAACCGGAGTATGGATACCCAACAAAACTGACCGGAGTCTGAACGCTCAATGTAATAACCGGAGTCGGGATACCCAACGAAACTGGCCGAAGCCTGAACCCTCAACGTAATAACCGGAGTCTGGATACCCAACAAAACTGACCGGAGCCTGAACGCTCAACGTGAAAACCGAAGTCTGGATACCCAACGAAACTGACAAGAGCCTGAACACTCAACGTAATAACCGGAGTCTGGATACCCAACAAAATTGATCGGAGCCTGAACGTTCAACGTAATAACCGGAGTCTGGATACCCAACGAAATTGACCGGAGCCTGAAGGCTCAACGTAATAACCGGAATCTGGATACTCAACGAAACTGACCAGAGCCTGAACGCTCAACGTAATAACCGGAGTCTGGATACTCAACGAAACTGAGGGGAGCCTGAACGATCACCGTAATAACCGGAGTCTGGATACCCAACGAAACTGAACGGAGCCTGAACGCTCAACGTAATAACTGAAGTCTGGATACTCAACGAAACTGACCGGACCCTGAACGCACAACGTAATAACTGGAGTCTGGATGCTCAACGAAAATGAGCGGAGCCTGAACGCTCAACGTATTAACCGGAGTCTGGATACCCAACGAAACTGACCGGAGCCTGAACGCTCAACGTAATAACCAAAGTCTAGATACCCAATGAAACTGACCGGAGCCTGAACGCTCAACGTAATAACCGGAGTCAGGATACCAAACGAAATTGACCGGAGCCTGAACGCTTAACGTAATAACCAGAGTCTAGATGCCGAACGAAACTGACCGGAGCCTGAACGCCTAACGTAATAACCAGAGTCTGGATATACAACGAAACTGACCGGAGCCTGAACGCTCAACGTAATAACCGGAGTCTTGATACCCAACAAAACTGACCGGAGCCTGAACGCTCAACGTAATAACTGAATTATGGATACCCAACGAAACTGACCGGAGCCTGAAGGCTCAACGTAATAACCGGAATCTGGATACTCAACAAAACTGACCAGAGCCTGAACGCTCAACGTAATAACCGGAGTCTAGATACTCAACGAAACTGACTGGAGCCTGAATGATCAACGTAATAACCGCAGTCTAGATACTCAACGAAACTGACCGGACCCTGAACGCACAATGTAAAAACTGGAGTTTGGATGCTCAACGAAAATGACCGGAGCCTGAACCCTCAACGTAATAACCGGAGTTTGGATACATAACGAAACTGACCGGAGCCTGAACGCTCAACTTGATATTCGAAGTTTGGATACCCAATAAAACTAACCGGAGCCTGAACGCTCAACGTAATAACCGGAGTCAGGATACCAAACGAAATTGACCGGAGCCTAAACGCTTAACGTAATAACCGGAGTCTAGATACCAAACGAAACTGACCGGAGCCTGAACGCCTAACGTAATAACCAGAGTCTGGATATACAACGAAACTGACCGGAGCCTGAACGCTCAATGTAATAA
Source organism: Lathyrus sativus (assembly GCA_963859935.3). NCBI lineage: Eukaryota > Viridiplantae > Streptophyta > Magnoliopsida > Fabales > Fabaceae > Lathyrus > Lathyrus sativus. Next base: position 647,824 of record CAWUDS030000708.1, read on the forward strand.
CCGGAGTCTGGATACCCAACAAAACTAAACGAAGCCTGAACGCTCAACGTAATAACTGAAGTCTGGATACCAAACGAAACTGACCGGAGCCTGAATGCTCAACGTAATAACCGGAGTCTGGATACCCAACAAAATTGACCGGAGCCTGAACGCTCAACGTAATAACCAGAATCTGGATACTCAACGAAACTTACCGGAGCCTGAACGCTCAACGTAATAACCGGAGTCTGGATACTCAACAAAACTGACTGGAGCCTTAACGATCAACGTAATAACCGGAGTCTGGATACACAACAAAACTGACCGGAGCCTGAACGCTCAACGTAATAACCGGAGTATGGATACCCAACAAAACTGACCGGAGTCTGAACGCTCAATGTAATAACCGGAGTCGGGATACCCAACGAAACTGGCCGAAGCCTGAACCCTCAACGTAATAACCGGAGTCTGGATACCCAATAAAACTGACCGGAGCCTGAACGCTCAACGTGAAAACCGAAGTCTGGATACCCAACGAAACTGACAAGAGCCTGAACACTCAACGTAATAACCGGAGTCTGGATACCCAACAAAATTGATCGGAGCCTGAACGTTCAACGTAATAACCGGAGTCTGGATACCCAACGAAATTGACCGGAGCCTGAAGGCTCAACGTAATAACCGGAATCTGGATACTCAACGAAACTGACCAGAGCCTGAACGCTCAACGTAATAACCGGAGTCTGGATACTCAACGAAACTGAGGGGAGCCTGAACGATCACCGTAATAACCGGAGTCTGGATACCCAACGAAACTGAACGGAGCCTGAACGCTCAACGTAATAACTGAAGTCTGGATACTCAACGAAACTGACCGGACCCTGAACGCACAACGTAATAACTGGAGTCTGGATGCTCAACGAAAATGAGCGGAGCCTGAACGCTCAACGTATTAACCGGAGTCTGGATACCCAACGAAACTGACCGGAGCCTGAACGCTCAACGTAATAACCAAAGTCTAGATACCCAATGAAACTGACCGGAGCCTGAACGCTCAACGTAATAACCGGAGTCAGGATACCAAACGAAATTGACCGGAGCCTGAACGCTTAACGTAATAACCAGAGTCTAGATGCCGAACGAAACTGACCGGAGCCTGAACGCCTAACGTAATAACCAGAGTCTGGATATACAACGAAACTGACCGGAGCCTGAACGCTCAACGTAATAACCTGAGTCTTGATACCCAACAAAACTGACCGGAGCCTGAACGCTCAACGTAATAACTGAATTATGGATACCCAACGAAACTGACCGGAGCCTGAAGGCTCAACGTAATAACCGGAATCTGGATACTCAACAAAACTGACCAGAGCCTGAACGCTCAACGTAATAACCGGAGTCTAGATACTCAACGAAACTGACTGGAGCCTGAATGATCAACGTAATAACCGCAGTCTAGATACTCAACGAAACTGACCGGACCCTGAACGCACAATGTAAAAACTGGAGTTTGGATGCTCAACGAAAATGACCGGAGCCTGAACCCTCAACGTAATAACCGGAGTCTGGATACATAACGAAACTGACCGGAGCCTGAACGCTCAACTTGATATTCGAAGTTTGGATACCCAATAAAACTAACCGGAGCCTGAACGCTCAACGTAATAACCGGAGTCAGGATACCAAACGAAATTGACCGGAGCCTAAACGCTTAACGTAATAACCGGAGTCTAGATACCAAACGAAACTGACCGGAGCCTGAACGCCTAACGTAATAACCAGAGTCTGGATATACAACGAAACTGACCGGAGCCTGAACGCTCAATGTAATAACCGGAGTCTGGATACCCAACAAAACTAAACGAAGCCTGAACGCTCAACGTAATAACTGAAGTCTGGATACCAAACGAAACTGACCGGAGCCTGAATGCTCAACGTAATAACCGGAGTCTGGATACCCAACAAAATTGACCGGAGCCTGAACGCTCAACGTAATAACCGGAATCTGGATACTCAACGAAACTTACCGGAGCCTGAACGCTCAACGTAATAACCGGAGTCTGGATACTCAACGAAACTGACTGGAGCCTTAACGATCAACGTAATAACTGGAGTCTGGATACACAACAAAACTGACCGGAGCCTGAACGCTCAACGTAATAACCGGAGTCTGGATACCCAACAAAACTGACCGGAGTCTGAACGCTCAATGTAATAACCGGAGTCTGGATACCCAACGAAACTGACCGAAGCCTGAACCCTCAACGTAATAACCGGAGTCTGGATACCCCACAAAGCTGACCGGAGCCTGAACGCTCAACGTGAAAACCGGAGTCTGGATACCCAACGAAACTGACGAGACCCTGAACGCTCAACGTAATAACCGGAGTCTGGATACCCAACGAAATTGATCGGAGCCTGAACGTTCAACGTAATAACCGGAGTCTGGATACCCAACGAAATTGACCGGAGCCTGAAGGCTCAACGTAATAACCGGAATCTGGATACTCAACGAAACTGACCGGAGCCTGAACGCTCAACGTAATAACCTGAGTCTGGATACTCAACGAAACTGAGGGGAGCCTGAACGATCACCGTAATAACCGGAGTCTGGATACCCAACGAAACTGAACGGAGCCTGAACGCTCAACGTAATAACTGGAGTCTGGATACTCAACGAAACTGACCGGAGCCTGAACGCTCAACGTAATAACCGGAGTCTGGATACCCAACAAAACTGACCGGAGTCTGAACGCTCAATGTAATAACCGGAGTCTGGATACCCAACGAAACTGACCGAAGCCTGAACCCTCAACGTAATAACCGGAGTCTGGATACCCCACAAAGCTGACCGGAGCCTGAACGCTCAACGTGAAAACCGGAGTCTGGATACCCAACGAAACTGACGAGACCCTGAACGCTCAACGTAATAACCGGAGTCTGGATACCCAACGAAATTGATCGGAGCCTGAACGTTCAACGTAATAACCGGAGTCTGGATACCCAACGAAATTGACCGGAGCCTGAAGGCTCAACGTAATAACCGGAATCTGGATACTCAACGAAACTGACCGGAGCCTGAACGCTCAACGTAATAACCTGAGTCTGGATACTCAACGAAACTGAGGGGAGCCTGAACGATCACCGTAATAACCGGAGTCTGGATACCCAACGAAACTGAACGGAGCCTGAACGCTCAACGTAATAACTGGAGTCTGGATACTCAACGAAACTGACCGGACCCTGAACGCACAACGTAATAACTGGAGTCTGGATGCTCAACAAAAATGAGCGGAGCCTGAACGCTCAACGTATTAACCGGAGTCTGGATACCCAACGAAACTGACCGGAGCCTGAACGCTCAACGTAATAACCAAAGTCTGGATACCCAATGAAACTGACCGGAGCCTGAACGCTCAACGTAATAACCGGAGTCAGGATACCAAACGAAATTGACCGGAGCCTGAACGCTTAACGTAATAACCGGAGTCTAGATACCGAACGAAACTGACCGGAGCCTGAACGTCTAACGTAATAACCAGAGTCTGGATATACAACGAAACTGACCGGAGCCTGAACGCTCAACGTAATAACCGGAGTCTTGATACCCAACAAAACTGACCGGAGCCTGAACGCTCAACGTAATAACTGAAGTCTGGATACCAAACGAAACTGACCGGAGCCTGAAGGCTCAACGTAATAACCGGAATCTGGATACTCAACAAAACTGACCAGAGCCTGAACGCTCAACGTAATAACCGGAGTCTAAATACTCAACGAAACTTACTCGAGCCTGAATGATCAACGTAATAACCGCAGTCTAGATATTCAACGAAACTGACCGGACCCTGAACGCACAATGTAAAAACTGGAGTTTGGATGCTCAACGAAAATGACCGGAGCCTGAACGCTCAACGTAATAACCGGAGTGTGGATACCCAACGAAACTGACCGGAGCCTGAACGCTCAACGTGATAACCGAAGTCTGGATACTGAATGAAACTGACCGGAGCCTGAACGCTCAACGTAATAACCGGAGTCAGGATACCAAACGAAATTGACCGGAGCCTGAATGCTTAACGTAATAACCGGAGTCTAGATACCGAACGAAACTGACCGGAGCCTGAACGCCTAACGTAATAACCAGAGTCTGGATATACAACGAAACTGACCGGAGCCTGAACGCTCAACGTAATAACTGAAGTCTGGATACAAAACGAAACTGACCGGAGCCTGAATGCTCAACGTAATAACCGGAGTCTGGATACCCAACGAAATTGAACGGAGCCTGAACGCTCAACGTAATAACCGGAATCTGGATACTCAACAAAACTAACCGGAGCCTGAACGCTCAACGTAATAACTGGAGTCTGGATACTCAACGAAACTGACTGGAGCCTTAACGATCAACGTAATAACCGGAGTCTGGATACACAACAAAACTGACCGGAGCCTGAACGCTCAACGTAATAACCGGAGTCTGGATACCCAACAAAACTGACCGGAGTCTGAACGCTCAATGTAATAACCAGAGTCTGGATACCCAACGAAACTGACCGAAGCCTGAACCCTCAACGTAATAACGGAGTCTGGATACCCAACAAAACTGACCGGAGCCTGAACGCTCAACGTGAAAACCGGAGTCTGGATACCCAACGAAACTGACGAGAGCCTGAACGCTCAACGTAATAACCGGAGTCTAGATACCCAACGAAATTGATCGGAGCCTGAACGTTCAACGTAATAACCGGAGTCTGGATACCCAACGAAATTTACCGGAGCCTGAAGGCTCAACGTAATAACCGGAATCTGGATACTCAACGAAACTGACCGGAGCCTGAACGCTCAACGTAATAACCGGAGTCTGGATACCCAACGAAACTGAACGGAGCTTGAACGCTCAACGTAATAACCGGAGTCTGGATACTCAACGAAACTGACCGGACCCTGAACGCACAACGTAAGAACTGGAGTCTGGATGCTCAACGAAAATGACTGGAGCCTGAACGCTCAACGTAATAACCGGAGTCTGGATACCCAACGAAACTGACTGGAGCCTGAACGCTCAACGTAATAACCAAAGTCTGGATACCCAATGAAACTGACCGGAGCCTGAACGCTCAACGTAATAACCGGAGTCAGGATACCAAACGAAATTGACCGGAGCCTGAACGCTTAACGTAATAACCGGAGTCTAGATACCGAACGAAACTGACCGGAGCCTGAACGCCTAACGTAATAACCAGAGTCTGTATATACAACGAAACTGACCGGAGCCTGAACGCTCAACGTAATAACCGGAGTCTTGATACCCAACAAAACTGACCGGAGCCTGAACGAACAACGTAATAACTGAAGTCTGGATACCAAACGAAACTGACCAGAGCCTGAAGGCTCAACGTAATAACCGGAATCCGGATACTCAACAAAACTGACCAAAGCCTGAACGCTCAACGTAATAACCGGAGTCTAGATACTCAACGAAACTGACTGGAGCCTGAATGATCAACGTAATAACCGGAGTCTGGATACACAACAAAATTGACCGGAGCCGGATCTCTCAACGTAATAACCAGAGTCTGGATACACAACCAAACTGACCGGAGCCTGAATGCTCAAAGTAATAACCGGAGTCTGGATACCCAACGAAACTGACCGGAGCCTGAATGCTCAACGTAATAACCGGAGTCTGGATACCCAACAAAATTGACCGGAGACTGAACGCTCAACGTAAAAACCGGAGTCTGGATACCCAACGAAACTGACCAGAGCCTGAACGCTCAACGTAATAACCGGAGTCTGGATACCCAACGAAACTGACCGGAGCCTGAACGCTCAACGTAATAACCGGAGTCTGGATACCCAACAAAATTGACCGGAGCTTGAACGCTCAACGTAAAAACCGGAGTCTGGATACCCAACGAAACTGACCGGAGCCTAAACGCTCAACGTAATAACCGGAGTCCGGATACACAACGAAACTGAATGGAGCCTGAATGCTCAACGTAATAACTGGAGTCTGGATACCCAACGAAACTGAACGGAGCCTGAACGCTCAACGTAATAACCGGAGTCTAGATACTCAACGAAACTGACCGGACCCTGAACGCACAACATAATAACTGGATTCTGGATGCTCAACGAAAATGACCGGAGCCTGAACCCTCAACGTAATAACCGGAGTCTGGATACCTAACGAAACTGACCGTAGCCTGAACGCTCAACTTAATAACTGAAGTCTGGATACCCAATGAAACTGACCGTAGCCTGAACGCTCAACGTAATAACCGGAGTCAGGATACGAAACGAAATTGATCGGAGCCTGAACGCTTAACGTAATAACCGGAGTCTAGATACCGAACGAAACTGACCGGAGCCTGAATGCCTAACGTAATAACCAGAGTCTGGATATACAGCGAAACTGACCGGAGCCTGAACGCTCAATGTAATAACCGGAGTCTGGATATCCAACAAAACTGACCAGAGCCTGAATGCTCAACATAATAACTGAAGTCTGGATACCAAACGAAACTGACCGGAGCCTGAACGGTCAACGTAATAACCGGAGTCTGGATACCCACCGAAATTGACCGGAGCCTGAACGCTCAACGTAATAACCGGAATCTGGATACTCAACGAAACTAACCGGAGCCTGAATGCTCAACGTAAAAACCGGAGTCTGGATACTCAAAGAAAATGACTAGAGCCTTAACGATCAACGTAATAACCGGAGTCTGGATACACAACGAAACTGACCGGAGCCTGAACGCTCAACGTAATAACCGGAGTCTGGATACCCAACAAAACTGACCGGAGCCTGAACGCTCAATGTAATAATCGGAGTCTGGATACCCAACGAAACTGACCGAAGCCTGAACCCTCAACGTAATAACCGGAGTCTGGATACCAAACAAAACTGACCGGAGCCTGAACGCTCAACGTAAAAAACGGAGTCTGGATACCCAACAAAACTGACCAGAGCCTGAACGCTCAACGTAATAACCGGAGTCTGGATACCCAACAAAACTGACCGGAGCTTGAACGCTCAACGTAATAACCAGAGTCTGGATACCCAACAACACTGACCGGAGCTTGAACGCTCAACGTAAAAACCGGAGTCTGGATACCCAACGAAACTGACCGGAGCCTAAACGCTCAACGTAATAACCGGCGTCTGGATACACAACGAAACTGAATGGAGCCTGAATGCTCAACGTAATAACCGGAGTCTGGATACCCAACGAAACTGACCGGAGTCTGAACGCTCAACGTAATAACCGGAGTCTGGATACTCACTGAAACTGACTGGAGCCTTAACGATCAACATAATAACCGGAGTCTGGATACACAACAAAACTGACCGGAGCCTGAACGCTCAACGTAATAACCGGAGTCTGGATACCCAACAAAACTGACCGGAGTCTGAACGCTCAATGTAATAACCGGAGTCTGGATACCCAACGAAACTGACCGAAGCCTGAACCCTCAACGTAATAACGGAGTCTAGATATCCAACAAAACTGACCGGAGCCTGAACGCTCAACGTGAAAACCGGAGTCTGGATAACCAACGAAATTGATCGGAGCCTGAACATTCAACGTAATAACCGGAGTCTGGATACCCAACGAAATTAACCGGAGCCTGAAGGCTCAACGTAATAACCGGAATCTGGATACTCAACGAAACTGACCGGAGCCTGAACGCTCAACGTAATAACCGGAGTCTGGATACTCAACGATACTGACGGGAGCCTGAACGATCACCGTAATAACCGGAGTCTGGATACCCAACGAAACTGAACGGAGCCTGAACGCTCAACGTAATAACCGAAGTCTGGATACTCAACGAAACTGACCGGACCCTGAATGCACAACGTAATAACTAGAGTCTGGATGCTCAACGAAAATGACTGGAGCCTGAACGCTCAACGTAATAACCGGAGTCTGGATACCCAACGAAACTGACTGGAGCCTCAACGCTCAACGTAATAACCAAAGTCTGGATACCCAATGAAACTGACCGGAGCCTGAACGCTCAACGTAATAACCGGAGTCAGGATACCAAACGAAATTGACCGGAGCCTGAACGCTTAACGTAATAACCAGAGTCTAGATGCCGAACGAAACTGACCGGAGCCTGAACGCCTAACGTAATAACCAGAGTCTAGATATACAACGAAACTGACCGGAGCCTGAACGCTCAACGTAATAACCGGAGTCTTGATACCCAACAAAACTGACCGGAGCCTGAACGCTCAACGTAATAACTGAATTATGGATACCCAACGAAACTGACCGGAGCCTGAAGGCTCAACGTAATAACCGGAATCTGGATACTCAACAAAACTGACCAGAGCCTGAACGCTCAACGTAATAACCGGAGTCTAGATACTCAACGAAACTGACTGGAGCCTGAATGATCAACGTAATAACCGCAGTCTAGATACTCAACGAAACTGACCGGACCCTGAACGCACAATGTAAAAACTGGCGTTTGGATGCTCAACGAAAATGACCGGAGCCTGAACCCTCAACGTAATAACCGGAGTCTGGATACATAACGAAACTGACCGGAGCCTGAACGCTCAACTTGATAACCGAAGTCTGGATACCCAATAAAACTAACCGGAGCCTGAACGCTCAACGTAATAACCGGAGTCAGGATACCAAACGAAATTGACCGGAGCCTGAACGCTTAACGTAATAACCGGAGTCTAGATACCAAACGAAACTGACCGGAGCCTGAACGCCTAACGTAATAACCAGAGTCTGGATATACAACGAAACTGACCGGAGCCTGAACGCTCAATGTAATAACCGGAGTCTGGATACCCAACAAAACTAAACGAAGCCTGAACGCTCAACGTAATAACTGAAGTCTGGATACCAAACGAAACTGACCGGAGCCTGAATGCTCAACGTAATAACCGGAGTCTGGATACCCAACAAAATTGACCGGAGCCTGAACGCTCAACGTAATAACCGGAATCTGGATACTCAACGAAACTTACCGGAGCCTGAACGCTCAACGTAATAACCGGAGTCTGGATACTCAACGAAACTGACTGGAGCCTTAACGATCAACGTAATAACTGGAGTCTGGATACACAACAAAACTGACCGGAGCCTGAACGCTCAACGTAATAACCGGAGTCTGGATACCCAACAAAACTGACCGGAGTCTGAACGCTCAATGTAATAACCGGAGTCTGGATACCCAACGAAACTGACCGAAGCCTGAACCCTCAACGTAATAACCGGAGTCTGGATACCCCACAAAGCTGACCGGAGCCTGAACGCTCAACGTGAAAACCGGAGTCTGGATACCCAACGAAACTGACGAGACCCTGAACCCTCAACGTAATAACCGGAGTCTGGATACCCAACGAAATTGATCGGAGCCTGAACGTTCAACGTAATAACCGGAGTCTGGAAACCCAACGAAATTGACCGGAGCCTGAAGGCTCAACGTAATAACCGGAATCTGGATACTCAACGAAACTGACCGGAGCCTGAACGCTCAACGTAATAACCTGAGTCTGGATACTCAACGAAACTGAGGGGAGCCTGAACGATCACCGTAATAACCGGAGTCTGGATACCCAACGAAACTGAACGGAGCCTGAACGCTCAACGTAATAACTGGAGTCTGGATACTCAACGAAACTGACCGAACCCTGAACGCACAACGTAATAACTGGAGTCTGGATGCTCAACAAAAATGAGCGGAGCCTGAACGCTCAACGTATTAACCGGAGTCTGGATACCCAACGAAACTGACCGGAGCCTGAACGCTCAACGTAATAACCAAAGTCTGGATACCCAATGAAACTGACCGGAGCCTGAACGCTCAACGTAATAACCGGAGTCAGGATACCAAACGAAATTGACCGGAGCCTGAACGCTTAACGTAATAACCGGAGTCTAGATACCGAACGAAACTGACCGGAGCCTGAACGTCTAACGTAATAACCAGAGTCTGGATATACAACGAAACTGACCGGAGCCTGAACGCTCAACGTAATAACCGGAGTCTTGATACCCAACAAAACTGACCGGAGCCTGAACGCTCAACGTAATAACTGAAGTCTGGATACCAAACGAAACTGACCGGAGCCTGAAGGCTCAACGTAATAACCGGAATCTGGATACTCAACAAAACTGACCAGAGCCTCCTGAACGCTCAACGTAATAACCGGAGTCTAAATACTCAACGAAACTGACTCGAGCCTGAATGATCAACGTAATAACCGCAGTCTAGATATTCAACGAAACTGACCGGACCCTGAACGCACAATGTAAAAACTGGAGTTTGGATGCTCAACGAAAATGACCGGAGCCTGAACGCTCAACGTAATAACCGGAGTGTGGATACCCAACGAAACTGACCGGAGCCTGAACGCTCAACGTGATAACCGAAGTCTGGATACTGAATGAAACTGACCGGAGCCTGAACGCTCAACGTAATAACCGGAGTCAGGATACCAAATGAAATTGACCGGAGCCTGAATGCTTAACGTAATAACCGGAGTCTAGATACCGAACGAAACTGACCGGAGCCTGAACGCCTAACGTAATAACCAGAGTCTGGATATACAACGAAACTGACCGGAGCCTGAACGCTCAACGTAATAACTGAAGTCTGGATACCAAACGAAACTGACCGGAGCCTGAATGCTCAACGTAATAACCGGAGTCTGGATACCCAACGAAATTGACCGGAGCCTGAACGCTCAACGTAATAACCGGAATCTGGATACTCAACAAAACTAACCGGAGCCTGAACGCTCAACGTAATAACTGGAGTCTGGATACTCAACGAAACTGACTGGAGCCTTAACGATCAACGTAATAACCGGAGTCTGGATACACAACAAAACTGACCGGAGCCTGAACGCTCAACGTAATAACCGGAGTCTGGATACCCAACAAAACTGACCGGAGTCTGAACGCTCAATGTAATAACCGGAGTCTGGATACCCAACGAAACTGACCGAAGCCTGAACCCTCAACGTAATAACGGAGTCTGGATACCCAACAAAACTGACCGGAGCCTGAACGCTCAACGTGAAAACCGGAGTCTGGATACCCAACGAAACTGACGAGAGCCTGAACGCTCAACGTAATAACCGGAGTCTAGATACCCAACGAAATTGATCGGAGCCTGAACGTTCAACGTAATAACCGGAGTCTGGATACCCAACGAAATTTACCGGAGCCTGAAGGCTCAACGTAATAACCGGAATCTGGATACTCAACAAAACTGACCGGAGCCTGAACGCTCAACGTAATAACCGGAGTCTGGATACCCAACGAAACTGAACGGAGCCTGAACGCTCAACGTAATAACCGGAGTCTGGATACTCAACGAAACTGACCGGACCCTGAACGCACAACGTAATAACTGGAGTCTGGATGCTCAACGAAAATGACTGGAGCCTGAACGCTCAACGTAATAACCGGAGTCTGGATACCCAACGAAACTGACTGGAGCCTGAACGCTCAACGTAATAACCAAAGTCTGGATACCCAATGAAACTGACCGGAGCCTGAACGCTCAACGTAATAACCGGAGTCAGGATACCAAACGAAATTGACCGGAGCCTGAACGCTTAACGTAATAACCGGAGTCTAGATACCGAACGAAACTGACCGGAGCCTGAACGCCTAACGTAATAACCAGAGTCTGTATATACAACGAAACTGACCGGAGCCTGAACGCTCAACGTAATAATCGGAGTCTTGATACCCAACAAAACTGACCGGAGCCTGAACGAACAACGTAATAACTGAAGTCTGGATACCAAACGAAACTGACCGGAGCCTGAAGGCTCAACGTAATAACCGGAATCCGGATACTCAACAAAACTGACCAGAGCCTGAACGCTCAACGTAATAACCGGAGTCTAGATACTCAACGAAACTGACTGGAGCCTGAATGATCAACGTAATAACCGGAGTCTGGATACACAACAAAATTGACCGGAGCCGGATCTCTCAACGTAATAACCAGAGTCTGGATACACAACCAAACTGACCGGAGCCTGAATGCTCAAAGTAATAACCGGAGTCTGGATACCCAACGAAACTGACCGGAGCCTGAATGCTCAACGTAATAACCGGAGTCTGGATACCCAACAAAATTGACCGGAGACTGAACGCTCAACGTAAAAACCGGAGTCTGGATACCCAACGAAACTGACCAGAGCCTGAACGCTCAACGTAATAACCGGAGTCTGGATACCCAACGAAACTGACCGGAGCCTGAACGCTCAACGTAATAACCGGAGTCTGGATACCCAACAAAATTGACCGGAGCTTGAACGCTCAACGTAAAAACCGGAGTCTGGATACCCAACGAAACTGACCGGAGCCTAAACGCTCAACGTAATAACCGGAGTCCGGATACACAACGAAACTGAATGGAGCCTGAATGCTCAACGTAATAACCGGAGTCTGGATACCCAACGAAACTGAACGGAGCCTGAACGCTCAACGTAATAACCGGAGTCTAGATACTCAACGAAACTGACCGGACCCTGAACGCACAACATAATAACTGGATTCTGGATGCTCAACGAAAATGACCGGAGCCTGAACCCTCAACGTAATAACCGGAGTCTGGATACCTAACGAAACTGACCGTAGCCTGAACGCTCAACTTAATAACTGAAGTCTGGATACCCAATGAAACTGACCGTAGCCTGAACGCTCAACGTAATAACCGGAGTCAGGATACCAAACGAAATTGATCGGAGCCTGAACGCTTAACGTAATAACCGGAGTCTAGATACCGAACGACACTGACCGGAGCCTGAATGCCTAACGTAATAACCAGAGTCTGGATATACAGAGAAACTGACCGGAGTCTGAACGCTCAATGTAATAAACGGAGTCTGGATATCCAACAAAACTGACCAGAGCCTGAATGCTCAACATAATAACTGAAGTCTGGATACCAAACGAAACTGACCGGAGCCTGAACGGTCAACGTAATAACCGGAGTCTGGATACCCACCGAAATTGACCGGAGCCTGAACGCTCAACGTAATAACCGGAATCTGGATACTCAACGAAACTAACCGGAGCCTGAATGCTCAACGTAAAAACCGGAGTCTGGATACTCAAAGAAAATGACTAGAGCCTTAACGATCAACGTAATAACCGGAGTCTGGATACACAACGAAACTGACCGGAGCCTGAACGCTCAACGTAATAACCGGAGTCTGGATACCCAACAAAACTGACCGGAGCCTGAACGCTCAATGTAATAATCGGAGTCTGGATACCCAACGAAACTGACCGAAGCCTGAACCCTCAACGTAATAACCGGAGTCTGCATACAAAACAAAACTGACCGGAGCCTGAACGCTCAACGTAAAAAACGGAGTCTGGATACCCAACAAAACTGACCAGAGCCTGAACGCTCAACGTAATAACCGGAGTCTGGATACCCACCAAAACTGACCGGAGCTTGAACGCTCAACGTAAAAACCAGAGTCTGGATACCCAACGAAACTGACCGGAGCCTAAACGCTCAACGTAATAACCGGAGTCTGGATACACAACGAAACTGAATGGAGCCTGAATGCTCAACGTAATAACCGGAGTCTGGATACCCAACGAAACTGACCGAAGTCTGAACGCTCAACGTAATAACCGGAGTCTGGATACTCAACGAAACTGACTGGAGCCTTAACGATCAACATAATAACCGGAGTCTGGATACACAACAAAACTGACCGGAGCCTGAACGCTCAACGTAATAACCGGAGTCTGGATACCCAACGAAACTGACCGGAGCCTGAACGCTCAACGTAATAACCGGAGTCTGGATACCCAACAAAATTGACCGGAGCTTGAACGCTCAACGTAAAAACCGGAGTCTGGATACCCAACGAAACTGACCGGAGCCTAAACGCTCAACGTAATAACCGGAGTCCGGATACACAACGAAACTGAATGGAGCCTGAATGCTCAACGTAATAACCGGAGTCTGGATACCCAACGAAACTGAACGGAGCCTGAACGCTCAACGTAATAACCGGAGTCTAGATACTCAACGAAACTGACCGGACCCTGAACGCACAACATAATAACTGGATTCTGGATGCTCAACGAAAATGACCGGAGCCTGAACCCTCAACGTAATAACCGGAGTCTGGATACCTAACGAAACTGACCGTAGCCTGAACGCTCAACTTAATAACTGAAGTCTGGATACCCAATGAAACTGACCGTAGCCTGAACGCTCAACGTAATAACCGGAGTCAGGATACCAAACGAAATTGATCGGAGCCTGAACGCTTAACGTAATAACCGGAGTCTAGATACCGAACGAAACTGACCGGAGCCTGAATGCCTAACGTAATAACCAGAGTCTGGATATACAGCGAAACTGACCGGAGTCTGAACGCTCAATGTAATAACCGGAGTCTGGATATCCAACAAAACTGACCAGAGCCTGAATGCTCAACATAATAACTGAAGTCTGGATACCAAACGAAACTGACCGGAGCCTGAACGGTCAACGTAATAACCGGAGTCTGGATACCCACCGAAATTGACCGGAGCCTGAACGCTCAACGTAATAACCGGAATCTGGATACTCAACGAAACTAACCGGAGCCTGAATGCTCAACGTAAAAACCGGAGTCTGGATACTCAAAGAAAATGACTAGAGCCTTAACGATCAACGTAATAACCGGAGTCTGGATACACAACGAAACTGACCGGAGCCTGAACGCTCAACGTAATAACCGGAGTCTGGATACCCAACAAAACTGACCGGAGCCTGAACGCTCAATGTAATAATCGGAGTCTGGATACCCAACGAAACTGACCGAAGCCTGAACCCTCAACGTAATAACCGGAGTCTGCATACAAAACAAAACTGACCGGAGCCTGAACGCTCAACGTAAAAAACGGAGTCTGGATACCCAACAAAACTGACCAGAGCCTGAACGCTCAACGTAATAACCGGAGTCTGGATACCCACCAAAACTGACCGGAGCTTGAACGCTCAACGTAAAAACCGGAGTCTGGATACCCAACGAAACTGACCGGAGCCTAAACGCTCAACGTAATAACCGGAGTCTGGATACACAACGAAACTGAATGGAGCCTGAATGCTCAACGTAATAACCGGAGTCTGGATACCCAACGAAACTGACCGAAGTCTGAACGCTCAACGTAATAACCGGAGTCTGGATACTCAACGAAACTGACTGGAGCCTTAACGATCAACATAATAACCGGAGTCTGGATACACAACAAAACTGACCGGAGCCTGAACGCTCAACGTAATAACCGGAGTCTGGATACCCAACAAAACTGACCGGAGTCTGAACGCTCAATGTAATAACCGGAGTCTGGATACCCAACGAAACTGACCGAAGCCTGAACCCTCAACGTAATAACGAAGTCTAGATACCCAACAAAACTGACCGGAGCCTGAACGCTCAACGTGAAAACCGGAGTCTGGATAACCAACGAAATTGATCGGAGCTTGAACGTTCAACGTAATAACCGGAGTCTGGATACCCAACGAAATTAACCGGAGCCTGAAGGCTCAACGTAATAACCGGAATCTGGATACTCAACGAAACTGACCGGAGCCTGAACGCTCAACGTAATAACCGGAGTCTGGATACTCAACGATACTGACGGGAGCCTGAACGATCACCGTAATAACCGGAGTCTGGATACCCAACGAAACTGAACGGAGCCTGAACGCTCAACGTAATAACCGAAGTCTGGATACTCAACGAAACTGACCGGACCCTGAATGCACAACGTAATAACTGGAGTCTGGATGCTCAACGAAAATGACTGGAGCCTGAACGCTCAACGTAATAACCGGAGTCTGGATACCCAACGAAACTGACTGGAGCCTCAACGCTCAACGTAATAACCAAAGTCTGGATACCCAATGAAACTGACCGGAGCCTGAACGCTCAACGTAATAACCGGAGTCAGGATACCAAACGAAATTGACCAGAGCCTGAACGCTTAACGTAATAACCGAAGTCTAGATACCGAACGAAACTGACCGGAGCCTGAACGCATAACGTAATAACCAGAGTCTGGATATACAAGGAAACTGACCGGAGCCTGAACGCTCAACGTAATAACCAGAGTCTTGATACCCAACAAAACTGACCGGAGCCTGAACGAACAACGTAATAACTGAAGTCTGGATACCAAACGAAACTGACCGGAGCCTGAAGGCTCAACGTAATAACCGGAATCTGGATACTCAACAAAACTGACCAGAGCCTGAACGCTCAACGTAATAACCGGAGTCTAGATACTCAACGAAACTGACTGGAGCCTGAATGATCAACGTAATAACCGGAGTCTGGATACACAACAAAATTGACCGGAGCCGGATCTCTCAACGTAATAACCAGAGTCTGGATACACAACCAAACTGACCGGAGCCTGAACGCTCAAAGTAATAACCGGAGTCTGGATACCCAACGAAACTGACCGGAGCCTGAATGCTCAACGTAATAACTGGAGTCTGGATACCCAAATACCCAACGAAACTGACCGGAGCCTGAACGCTTAACGTAGTAACCGGAGTCTGGATACCCAACGAAACTGACCGGAGCCTGAACGCTCAACGTAATAACCGAAGTCTAGATACCCTACGAAACTGAACGGAGCCTGAACACTCAACATAATAACCGGAGTATGGATACCCAACAAAACTGACTGGAGCCTGAACGCTCAGCGTAAAAACCGGAGTCTGGATACCCAACGAAACTGACCGGAGCCTGAACATTCAACGTAATAACCGAAGTCTGGATACCCGACGAAACTGATCGGAGCCTGCTCGCTCAACGTAATAACCGGAGTCTGGATACCTAACGAATCTGACCGGAGCCTGAACACTCAACGTAATAACCGGAGTCTGGATACCCAAAGAAACTGACCGGAGCCTGAACGCTCAACGTAATAACCGGAGTCTGGATACCCAACGAAACGGACCGGAGCCTGAACGCTCAATGTAATAACCGGAGTCTGGATACCCAACGAAACTGACCGGAGCCTGAACCCTCAACGTAATAACCGGAGTCTGGATACCCAACAAAACTGACTGGAGCCTGAATGTTCAACGTAAAAACCGGAGTCTGGATACCCAAAAAAACTGACCAGAGCCTGAACGCTCAACGTAAAAACCGGAGTCTGGATACCCAACGAAACTGACCGGAGCCTGAACGCTCAACGTAATAATCGGAGTCTGGATACCCAACAAAACCGACCGGAGCCTGAACGCTCAACGTAATAACCGGAGTCTGGATACACAACGAAACTGACCGGAGCCTGAACGCTCAACGTAATAACCGGAGTCTGGATACACAAAGAAACTGACCGGAGCTTGAACACTCAATGTAATAACCAAAGTTCGGATACCCAATGAAACTGACCGGAGCCTGAACGCTCAACATAATAACCAGAGTCTGGATACCCAACGAAATTGACCGGAACCTGAACGTTCAAAGTAATAACCGAAATCTGGATACACAACGAAACTAACCGGAGCCTGAACGATCAATGTAATAACCGAAGTCTGGATACGCAGCGAAACTGACCGGAGCCAAATCGCTCAACGTAATAACCGAAGTCTAGATACACAACGAAACTGACCGGAGCCTGAACGCTCAACGTAATAACCAGAGTCTAGATACCCAACGAAACTGACTGGAGCCTGCTCGCTCAACGTAATAACCGGAGTCTTGACACCCAACGAAACTGACCGGAGCCTGAACATTCAACGTAATAACCGGAGTCTGGATACCCAACGAAACTGACCGGAGCCTGAACGCTCAACCTAATAATCGGAGTCTGGATACCCAACGAAACTGACCAGAGCCTGGATGCTCAACGTAATAACTGAAGTCTGGATACCAAACGAAACTGACCGGAGCCTGAACGCTCAACATAATAACCGGAGTCTGGATACCCAACGAAACTGACCGGAGCCTGAACGCTTAACGTAGTAACCGGAGTCTGGATACCCAACGAAACTGACCGGAGCCTGAACGTTCAACGTAATATCCGGAGTCTAGATACCCTACGAAACTGAACGGAGCCTGAACGATCAACATAATAACTGGAGTATGGATACCCAACAAAACTGACTGGAGCCTGAACGCTCAACGTAAAAACCGGAGTCTGGATACCCTACGAAACTGACCGGAGCCTGAACATTCAACGTAATAACCGAAGTCTGGATACCCGACGAAACTGACCGGAGCCTGCTCGCTCAACGTAATAACCGGAGTCTGGATACCCAACGAAATTGACCGGAGCCTGAATATTCAAAGTAATAACCGGAGTCTGGATACCCAAAGAAACTGACTGGAGCCTGAACGCTCAACGTAATAACCAGAGTCTGGATACCCAACGAAACGGACCGGAGCCTGAACGCTCAATGTAATAACCGGAGTCTAGATACCCAACGAAACTGACCGGAGCCTGGACGCTCAACGTAATAACTGAAGTCTGGATACCAAAGAAACTGACTGGAGCCTGAACCCTCAACGTAATAACCGGAGTCTGGATACCCAACAAAACTGACTGGAGCCTGAACGTTCAACGTAAAAACCGGAGTCTGGATACCCAAAAAAACTGACCAGAACCTGAACGCTCAACGTAAAAACCGGAGTCTGGATACCCAACGAAACTGACCGGAGCCTGAACGCTCAACGTAAAAACAGGAGTCTGGATACCCAACGAAACTGACCGCAGCCTGAATGCTCAACGTAAAAACCAGAGTCTGGATACCCAACGAAACTGACCGGAGCCTAAACACTCAACGTAATAACCGGAGTCTGGATACACAACGAAACTGACCGGAGCCTGAACGCTCAACGTAATAACCGGAATCTGGATACTATCCGAAACTTTCTGGAGTCTGAAAGATCAACGTGATAACCAGAGTCTGGATACCCAACGAAACTGACCGGAGCCTGAACGCTCAACGTAATAATCGGAGTCTAGATACCCAACGAAACTGACCGGAGCCTGAACGCTCAACGTAAAAACCGGAGTCTGGATACCCAACGAAACTGACCGGAGCCTGAACGCTCAACGTAATAACCGGAGTCTAGATACCCAACGAAACTGACCGGAGCCTGAACGCTCAACGTAATAACCTGAGTCTGGACACCCAACGAAACTGACCGGAGCCTGAACATTCAACGTAATAACCAAAGTCTGGATACCCAACGAAACTGACCGGAGCCTGAACGCTCAACGTAAAAATCGGAGTCTGGATACCCAACGAAACTGACCGGAGCCTGGACGCTCAACGTAATAACTGAAGTCTGGATACCAAACGAAACTGACCGGAGCCTGAATGCTCAACGTAATAACCGGAGTCTGGATACCCAACGAAACTGACCGGAGCCTGAACGCTTAACGTAGTAACCGGAGTCTGGACACCCAACGAAACTGACCGGAGCCTGAACGCTCAACGTAATAACCGGAGTCTGGATACCCAACGAAACTGACCGGAGCCTGAACGCTCAATGTAATAACCGGAGTCTGGATACCCAACGAAACTGACCGGAGCCTGAACCCTCAACGTAATAACCAGAGTCTGGACACCCAACGAAACTGACCAGAGCCTGAACGCTTAACGTAGTAACCGGAGTCTTGATACCCAAAGATACTGACCAGAGCCTGAACGCTCAATGTAATAACCGGAGTCTAGATACCAATCGAAACTGAACGGAGCCTGAACGCTCAACATAATAACCAGAGTATGGATACCCAACAAAACTGATTGGAGCCTGAACGCTCAACGTAAAAACCGGAGTCTGGATACCCAACGAAACTGACCGGAGCCTGAACATTCAACGTAATAACCGAAGTCTGGATACCCGACGAAACTGACCGGAGCCTGCTCGCTCAACGTAATAACCGGAGTCTGGATACCCAACGAAACTGACCGGAGCCTGAACACTCAACGTAATAACCGGAGTCTGGATACCTAAAGAAACTGACTGGAGCCTGAACGCTCAACGTAATAACCAGAGTCTGGATACCCAACGAAACGGACCGGAGCCTGAACGCTCAATGTAATAACCGGAGTCTGGATACCCAACGAAACTGACCGGAGCCTGAACCCTCAACGTAATAACCGGAGTCTGGATACCCAACAAAACTGACTGGAGCCTGAACGTTCAACGTAAAAACCGGAGTCTGGATACCCAAAAAAACTGACCAGAGCCTGAACGCTCAACGTAAAAACCGGAGTCTGGATACCCAACGAAACTGACCGGAGCCTGAACGCTCAACGTAATAATCGGAGTCTGGATACCCAACGAAACTGACCGGAGCCTGAACATTCAACGTAATAACCGAAGTCTGGATACCCGACGAAACTGACCGGAGCCTGCTCGCTCAACGTAATAACCGGAGTCTGGATACTATCCGAAACTTTCTGGAGCCTGAAAGATCAACGTGATAACCGGAGTCTGGATACACAATGAAATTGATCGGAGCTTGATCGCTCAACGTGATAACCGGAGTCTGGATATACAACGAAACTGACCGGAGCCTGAACGCTCAACGTAATAACCGGATCTGGATACCCAACGAAACTGACTGGAGCCTGAACGCTCAACGTAAAAACCAGAGTCTGGATACCCAACGAAACTGACTAGAGCCTGAACGCACAACGTAATAACCGGCGTCTGGATACCCAACGAAACTGACCGGAGCCTGAAGGCTCAATGTAATAACCGGAGTCTGGACACCCAACGAAACTGACTGGAGCCTGAACATTCAACGTAATAACCGGAGTCTGGATACCCAACGAAACTGACCGGAGCCTGAACGCTCAACGTAAAAATCGGAGTCTGGATACCCAACGAAACTGACCGGAGCCTGGACGCTCAACGTAATAACTGAAGTCTGGATACCAAACGAAACTGACCGGAGCCTGAACGCACAACGTAATAACCGGAGTCTGGATACCCAACGAAACTGACCAGAGCCTGAATGCTTAACGTAGTAACCGGAGTCTGGATACCCAACGAAACTGACCGGAGCCTGAACGTTCAATGTAATAACCAGAGTCTAGATACCCTACGAAACTGAACGGAGCCTGAATGCTCAACGTAAAAACCAGAGTCTGGATACCCAACGAAACTGACCGGAGCCTGAACGCTCAACGTAATAACCGGAGTCTGGATACACAACGAAACTGACCGGAGCCTGAACATTCAACGTAATAACCAGAGTCTGGATACCCAACGAAACTGACCGGAGCCTGAACGCTCAACGTAATAACCGGAGTCTAGATACCCAACGAAACTGACCGGAGCCTGAACGCTCAACGTAAAAACCAGAGTCTGGATACCCAACGAAACTGACCAGAGCCTGAACGCACAACGTAATAACCGGAGTCTAGATACCCAACGAAACTGACCGGAGCCTGAACGCTCAATGTAATAACCTGAGTCTGGACACCCAACGAAACTGACCGGAGCCTGAACGTTTAACGTAGTAACCGGAGTCTGGATACCCAACGAAACTGACCGGAGCCTGAACGTTCAATGTAATAACCAGAGTCTAGATACCCTACGAAACTGAACGGAGCCTGAATGCTCAACGTAAAAACCAGAGTCTGGATACCCAACGAAACTGACCGGAGCCTGAACGCTCAACGTAATAACCGGAGTCTGGATACACAACGAAACTGACCGGAGCCTGAACATTCAACGTAATAACCAGAGTCTGGATACCCAACGAAACTGACCGGAGCCTGAACGCTCAACGTAATAACCGGAGTCTAGATACCCAACGAAACTGACCGGAGCCTGAACGCTCAACGTAAAAACCAGAGTCTGGATACCCAACGAAACTGACCGGAGCCTGAACGCACAACGTAATAACCGGAGTCTAGATACCCAACGAAATTGACCGGAGCCTGAACGCTCAATGTAATAACCTGAGTCTGGACACCCAACGAAACTGACCGGAGCCTGAACATTCAACATAATAACCAGAGTCTGGATACCCAACGAAACTGACCGGAGCCTGAACGCTCAACGTAAAAATCAGAGTCTGGATACCCAACAAAACTGACCGGAGCCTGGACGCTCAACGTAATAACTAAAGTCTGGATACCAAACGAAACTGACCGGAGCCTGAACGCTCAACGTAATAACCGGAGTCTGGATACCCAACGAAACTGACCGGAGCCTGAACGCTTAACATAGTAACCGGAGTCTGGATACCCAACGAAACTGACCGGAGCCTGAACGTTCAATGTAATAACCAGAGTCTAGATACCCTACGAAACTGAACGGAGCCTGAATGCTCAACGTAAAAACCAGAGTCTGGATACCCAACGAAACTGACCGGAGCCTGAACGCTCAACGTAATAACCGGAGTCTGGATACACAACGAAACTGACCGGAGCCTGAACATTCAACGTAATAACCAGAGTCTGGATACCCAACGAAACTGACCGGAGCCTGAACGCTCAACGTAATAACCGGAGTCTAGATACCCAACGAAACTGACCGGAGCCTGAACGCTCAACGTAAAAACCAGAGTCTGGATACCCAACGAAACTGACCGGAGCCTGAACGCACAACGTAATAACCGGAGTCTAGATACCCAACGAAACTGACCGGAGCCTGAACGCTCAACGTAATAACCTGAGTCTGGACACCCAACGAAACTGACCGGAGCCTGAACATTCAACGTAATAACCAAAGTCTGGATACCCAACGAAACTGACCGGAGCCTGAACGCTCAACGTAAAAATCGGAGTCTGGATACCCAACGAAACTGACCGGAGCCTGGACGCTCAACGTAATAACTGAAGTCTGGATACCAAACGAAACTGACCGGAGCCTGAACGCTCAACGTAATAACCGGAGTCTGGATACCCAACGAAACTGACCGGAGCCTGAACGCTTAACATAGTAACCGGAGTCTGGATACCCAACGAAACTGACCGGAGCCTGAACGCTCAACGTAATAACCGGAGTCTGGATACCCAACGAAACTGAACGGAGCCTGAACGCTCAACGTAATAACTAGAGTCTGGATGCTAAACGAAAATGATCAGAGACTGAACCCTCAACGTAATAACCGGAGTCTGGACACAAAACGAAACTAACCGGAGTCTGGACACCCAACAAAACTGACTGGAGCCTGAACGCTCAACGTAAAAACCGGAGTCTGGATACCCAACGAAACTGACCGGAGCCTGAACACTCAACGTAATAACTGAAGTCTGGATACCAAACGAAACTGACCGGAGCCTGAACGCTCAACGTAATAACCAGAGTCTGGATACCCAACGAAACTGACCGGAGCCTGAACGCTTAACGTAGTAACCGGAGTCTGGATACCCAACGAAACTGACCGGAGCCTGAACGCTCAACGTAATAACCGGAGTCTAGATACCAAACGAAACTGAACAGAGCCTGAACGCTCAACATAATAACCGGAGTATGGATACCCAACAAAACTGATTGGAGCCTGAACGCTCAACGTAAAAACCGGAGTCTGGATACCCAACGAAACTGACCGGAGCCTGAATATTCAACGTAATAACCGAAGTCTGGATACCCGACGAAACTGACCGGAGCCTGCTCGCTCAACGTAATAACCAGAGTCTGGATACCCAACGAAACTGACCGGAGCCTGAACACTCAACGTAATAACCAGAGTCTGGATACCCAAAGAAACTGACTAGAGCCTGAACGCTCAACGTAATAACCAGAGTCTGGATACCCAACAAAACGGACCGGAGCCTGACTGCTCAATGTAATAACCGGAGTCTGGATACCCAACGAAACGGACCGGAGCCTGAACCCTCAACATAATAACCGGAGTCTGGATACCCAACAAAACTGACTGGAGCCTGAACGTTCAACGTAAAAACCGGAGTCTGGATACCCAAAAAAACTGACCAGAGCCTGAACGCTCAACGTAAAAACCCGAGTCTGGATACCCAACGAAACTGACCAGAGCCTGAACACTCAACGTAATAATCGGAGTCTGGATACCCAACGAAACTGACCGGAGCCTGAACATTCAACGTAATAACCGAAGTCTGGATACCCGACGAAACTGACCGGAGCCTGCTCGCTCAACGTAATAACCGGAGTCTGGATACTATCCGAAACTTTGTGGAGCCTGAAAGATCAATGTGATAACCGGAGTCTGGATACACAATGAAATTGATCGGAGCTTGATCGCTCAACGTGATAACCGGAGTCTGGATACACAACAAAACTGACCGGAGCCTGAACGCTCAACGTAATAACCGGAGTCTGGATACCCAACGAAACTGACCGGAGCCTGAACGCTCAACGTAAAAACCAGAGTCTGGATACCCAACGAAACTGACTGGAGCCTGAATGCACAACGTAATAACCGGAGTCTGGATACCCAACGAAACTGACCGGAGCCTGAACGCTCAATGTAATAACCGGAGTCTGGACACCCAACGAAACTGACCGGAGCCTGAACATTCAACGTAATAACCGGAGTCTGGATACCCAACGAAACTGACCGGAGCCTGAACGCTCAACGTAAAAATCGGAGTCTGGATACCCAACGAAACTGACCGGAGCCTGGACGCTCAACGTAATAACTGAAGTCTGGATACCAAACGAAACTGACTAGAGCCTGAACGCTCAACGTAATAACCGAAGTCTGGATACCCAACGAAACTGAACAGAGCCTGAACGCTTAACGTAGTAACCGGAGTCTGGATACCCAACGAAACTGACCGGAGCCTGAACGCTCAACGTAATAACCGGAGTCTGGATACCAACCGAAACTGAACGGAGCCTGAACGCTCAACATAATAACTGAAGTCTGGATGCTCAACGAAAATGATCAGAGCCTGAACCCTCAACGTAATAACCGGAGTTTGGACACCCAACGAAACTAACCGGAGTCTGGACACCCAACAAAACTGACTGGAGCCTAAACGCTCAACGTAAAAACCGGAGTCTGGATACCCAACGAAACTGATCGGAGCCTGAACACTCAACGTAATAACCGAAGTCTGGATACCCAACGAAACTGACCGGAGCCTGCTCGCTCAACGTAATAACCGGAGTCTGGATACCCAACGAAACTGACCGGAGCCGGAACGCTCAACGTAAAAATCGGAGTCTGGATACCCAACGAAACTGACCGGAGCCTGGACGCTCAACGTAATAACTGAAGTCTGGATACCAAACGAAACTGACCGGAGCCTGAACGCTCAACGTAATATCCGGAGTCTGGATACCCAACGAAATTGACCGGAGCCTGAACGCTTAACGTAGTAACCGGAGTCTGGATATACAACGAAACTGACCGGAGCCTGAACGCTCAACGTAATAACCGGAGTCTGGATACCCAACGAAACTGAACGGAGCGTAAACGCTCAACGTAATAACTGGAGTCTGGATGCTCAACGAAAATGATCAGAGCCTGAACCCTCAACGTAATAACCGGACTCTGGAAACCCAACGAAACTAACCGGAGTCTGGACACCCAACAAAACTGACTGGAGCCTGAACGCTCAACGTAAAAACCGGAGTCTGGATACCCAACGAAACTGACCGGAGCCTGAACACTCAACGTAATAACCGAAGTCTGGATACCCAACGAAACTGACCGGAGTGTGCTCGCTCAACGTAATAACCAGAGTCTGGATACCCAACAAAACTGACCGGAGCCTGAACACTAAACGTAATAACCGGAGTCTGGATACCCAAAGAAACTGATTGGAGCCTGAACGCTCAATGTAATAACCGGAGTGTGGATACCCAACGAAACGGACCAGAGCCTAAACGCTCAATGTAATAACCGGAGTCTGGATACCCAACGAAACTGACCGGAGCCTGAACCCTCAACGTAATAACCGGAGTCTGGATACCCAACAAAACTGACCGGAGCCTGAACGCTCAACGTAAAAACCGGAGTCTGGATACCCAACGAAACTGACCAGAGCCTGAACGCCCAACGTAAAAAACGAAGTCTGGATACCCAACGAAACTAACCGGAGCCTGAACGCTCAACGTAATAACCGGAGTCTGGATACCCTACGAAATTGACCGGAGCCTGAAGGCTCATCTTAATAACCGGAATCTGGATACTCAACGAAACTGACCGGAGCCTGAACGTTCAACGTAATAACCGGAGTCTGGATACCCAACGAAACTGACCGGAGCCTAAACGCTCAATGTAAT
The DNA here is from genome assembly GCA_963859935.3 of Lathyrus sativus. Classification (NCBI taxonomy): domain Eukaryota; kingdom Viridiplantae; phylum Streptophyta; class Magnoliopsida; order Fabales; family Fabaceae; genus Lathyrus; species Lathyrus sativus. The sequence goes on from CAWUDS030000708.1 coordinate 674,036, forward strand.
AACCGGAGTCTGGATACCCAACGAAATTGACCGGAGCCTGAAAGCTCAACGTAATAACCGGAGTCTGGATACCCAACGAAACTGACCGGAGCCTGAACGCTCAACGTAATAACCTGAGTCTGGATACCCTACGAAACTGAATGGAGCCTGAACGCTCAACATAACAACCGGAGTATGGATAACCAACAAAACTGACCGAAGCCTAGACGCTCAACGTAAAAACCGGAGTCTGGATACCCAACGAAACTGACCGGAGCCTGAACACTCAACGTAATAACCGAAGTCTGGATACCCAACGAAACTGACCGGAGCCTGCTCGCTCAACGTAATAACCGAAGTTTGGATACCCAACGAAACTGACCGGAGCCTGAACACTAAACGTCATAACCGGAGTCTAGATACCCAAAGAAACTGACTGGAGCCTGAACGCTCAATGTAATAACCAGAGTCTGGATACCCAACGAAACTAACCAGAGCCTGAACGCTCGACGTAATAACTGAAGTCTGGATACCAAACGAAACTGACCGGAGCCTGAACACTCAATGTAATAACTAGAGTCTGGATACACAACGAAACTGACCGGAGCCTGAACGCTCAACGTAATAACAGGAGTCTAGATACCCAACGAAACTGACCAGAGCCTGAACGCTCAACGTAAAAACTGGAGTCTGGATACCCAACGAAACTGACCGGAGCCTGAACGCACAACGTAATAACTGGAGTCTGGATGCTCAACGAAAATTATTGGAGCCTGAACGCTCACCGTAATAACCGGAATCTGGACACCCAACGAAACTGACCGGAGTCTGGATACCCAACGAAACTGACCGGAGCCTGAACGCTCAACGTAATAACCGGAGTCTGGATACCCAACGAAACTGAACGGAGCCTGAACGCTCAACGTAATAACCGGAGTCTGGATACTCAACGAAACTGACCGGAGCCTGAACGCACAACGTAATAACTGGAGTCTGGATGCTCAACGAAAATTATTGGAGCCTGAACGCTCACCGTAATAACCGGAGTCTGGACACCCAATGAAACTGACCGGAGCCTGAACTTTCCACGTAATAACCGAAGTCTGGATACCCAACGAAACTGACCGGAGCCTGAACGCTCAACGTAATAACCGGAGTCTGGATATCCAACGAAACTGACCGGAGCCTGAACGCTCAACGTAATAACCGGAGTCTGGATACCCTACGAAACTGAACGGAGCCTGAACGCTCAACATAATAACCGGAGTATGGATACCCAACAAAACTGACTGGAGCCTGAACGCTCAACGTAAAAACCGGAGTCTGGATACCCAACGAAACTGACCGGAGCCTGAACATTCAACGTAATAACCGAAGTCTGGATACCCGACAAAACTGACCGGAGCCTGCTCGCTCAACGTAATAACCGGAGTTTGGATACCCAACGAAACTGACCGGAGCCTGAACACTCAACGTAATAACCGGAGTCTGGATACCCAAAGAAACTGACTGGAGCCTGAACGCTCAACGTAATAACCGGAGTCTGGATACCCAAAGAAACTGAACGGAGCCTGAACGCTCAACATAATAACCGGAGTATGGATACCCAACAAAACTGACTGGAGCCTGAACGCTCAATGTAATAACCGGAGTCTGGATACCCAACGAAACTGACCGGAGCCTGAACCCTCAACGTAATAACCGGAGTCTGGATACCCAACAAAACTGACTGGAGCCTGAACGTTCAACGTAAAAACCGGAGTCTGGATACCCAACAAAACTGACAAGAGCCTGAACGCTCAACGTAAAAACCGGAGTCTGGATACCCAACGAAACTGACCAGAGCCTGAACGCTCAACGTAATAATCGGAGTCTGGATACCCAACGAAATTGACCGGAGCCTGAAGGCTCAACATAAAAACCGGAATCTGGATACTCAACGAAACTTACCGGAGCCTGAACGCTCAACGTAATAAACGGAGTCTGGATACTATCCGAAACTGACTGGAGCCGGAAAGATCAACGTGATAACCGGAGTCTGGATACACAATGAAATTGATCGGACCCTGAACGCCCAACGTAATAACCGGAGTCGGGATACCAAACGAAACTGACCGGAGCCTGAACGCTCAACGTAATAACCGGAGTCTGGATACCCAACGAAACTGACCGGAGCCTGAACGCTCAACGTAAATACCAGAGTCTGGATACCCAACAAAACTGACCGGAGCCTGAACGCTCAACGTAATAACCGGAGTCTGGATACCCAACGAAACTGACCGAAGCCTGAACGCTCAATGTAAAAACCAGAGTCTGGATACCCAACGAAACTGACCAGAGCCTGAACGCTTAACGTAATAACCGGAGTTTGGATAACCAACAAAACTGACCGGAGCCTGAACGCTCAACGTAAATACCACAGTCTGGATACCCAACAAAATTGACCGGAGCCTGAAGGCTCAACGTAAAAATCGGAGTCTGGATACCCAACGAAATTGACCGGAGCCTGAACGCTCAACGTAATAACCGGAGTCTGGATACCCAACGAAACTGACAGGAGCCTGAACGCTCAACGTAATATCCGGAGTCTGGATACCCAATGAAACTGAACGGAGCCTGAACGCTCAACGTAATAACCGAAGTCTGGATACTCAATGAAACTGACCGGAGCCTGAACGCACAACGTAATAACTGGAGTCTGGATGCTCAACGAAAATGATCAGAGCCTGAACGCTCAACGTAATAACCGGAGTCTGGACACCCAACGAAACTGACCGGAGCCTGAACGTTCAACGTAATAACCGGAGTCTGGATACCCAACGAAACTGACCGGAGCCTGAACGCTCAACGTAATAACCGGAGTCTGGATACCCAACGAAACTGACCAGAGCCTGAACGTTCAACGTAATAACCGGATTCTGGATACCCAACGAAACTGACAGGAGCCTGAACGCTCAACGTAATAACCGGAGTCTGGATACCCTATGAAACTGAACGGAGCCTGAACGCTCAACATAATAACCAGAGTATGGATACCCAACAAAACTGACTGGAGCCTGAACGCTCAACGTAATAACCGGAGTCTGGATACCCAACGAAATTGACCGGAGCCTGAACACTAAATGTAATAACCGGAGTCTGGATACCCAAAGAAACCGACTGGAGCCTGAACGCTCAACGTAATAACCGGAGTCTGGATACCCAACGAAACGGACCGGAGCTTGAACGCTCAATGTAATAACCGGAGTCTGGATACCCAACGAAACTGACCATAGCCTGAACCCTCAACGTAATAACCGGAGTCTGGATACCCAACAAAACTGACCGGATCCTGAACGCTCAATGTAAAAACCGGAGTCTGGATACCCAACGAAACTGACCAGAGCCTGAACGCTCAACGTAAAAACCAAAGTCTAGATACCCAACGAAACTGACCGGAGCTTGAACGTTTAACGTAATAACCGGAGTCTGGATACCCAACGAAATTGACCGGAGCCTGAAGGCTTAACGTAATAACCGGAATCTGGATGCTCAACGAAACTGATCGGAGCCTGAACGTTCAACGTAATAACCGGAGTCTGGATACCCAACGAAACTGACCGGAGCCTAAACGCTCAACGTAATAACCGGAGTCTGGATACCCAACGAAACTGACCGAATCCTGAACGCTCAACGTAATAACCGGAGTCTGGATACCCAACGAAACTGGCCGGAGCCTGAACGCTCAACGTAATAACCGGAGTCTGGATACCCTACGAAACTGAACGGAGCCTGAACGCTAAACATAACAACCAGAGTATGGATAACCAACAAAACTGACTGGAGCCTGAATGCTCAACGTAAAAACCGGAGTCTGGATACCCAACGAAACTGACCGGAGCCTGAACACTCAACGTAATAACCGAAGTCTGGATACCCAACGAAACGGACCTTAGCCTACTCGCTCAACGTAATAACTGGAGTCTGGATACTCAACGAAACTGACCGGAGCCTGAACGATCAACGTAATAACCGGAGTCTGGATACCCAACGAAACTGACAGGAGCCTGAACGCTCAACGTAATAACCGGAGTCTGGATACCCTATGAAACTGAACGGAGCCTGAACGCTCAACATAATAACCAGAGTATGGATACCCAACAAAACTGACTGGAGCCTGAACGCTCAACGTAAAAACTGGAGTCTGGATACCCAACGAAACTGACCGGAGCCTGAACACTCAACGTAATAACCGAAGTCTGGATACCCAACGAAACTGACCGGAGCATGCTCGCTCAACGTAATAACCGGAGTCTGGATACCCAACGAAATTGACCGCAGCCTGAACACTAAACGTAATAACCGGAGTCTGGATACCCAAAGAAACCGACTGGAGCCTGAACGCTCAACGTAATAACCGGAGTCTGGATACCCAACTTAACGGACCGGAGCATGAATGCTCAATGTAATAACTGGAGTCTGGATACCCAACAAAATTGACCGGAGCCTGAACCCACAACGTAATAACCGGAGTCTGGATACCCTACGAAACTGAACGGAACCTGAACGCTCAATATAACAACCGGAGTATGGATAACCAACAAAACTGACTGGAGCCTGAACGCTCAACGTAAAAACCGGAGTCTGGATACCCAACGAAACTGACCGGAGCCTGAACACTCAACGTAATAACCGAAGTCTGGATACCCAACGAAACTGACCTTAGCCTACTCGCTCAACGTAATAACCGTAGTTTGGATACTCAACGAAACTGACCGGAGCCTGAACGATCAACGTAATAACCGGTGTTTGGATACACAACGAAATTGATCGGAGCCTGATCGCTCAACGTAATAACCGGAGTCTGGATACACAACGAAACTGACCGAAGCCTGAACGCTCAACGTAATAACCGGAGTCTAGATACCCAACGAAACTGACCGGAGCCTGAACACTCAACGTAAAAACCGGAGTCTGGATACCCAACGAAATTGACCGGAGCCTAAACGCTCAACGTAATAACCGGAGTCTATATACACAACGAAACTGACCGGAGCCTGAACGCTCAACGTAATAACCGGAGTCTGGATACCCAACAAAATTGAACGGAGCCTGAACGCTCAACGTAATAACCGGAGTCTGCATACTCAACGAAACTGACCGGAGCCTGAACGCACAACGTAATAACTGGAGTCTGGATGCTCAACGAAAATGATCAGAGCCTGTACGCTCAACGTAATAACAGGAGTATGGACACCCAACGAAACTGACCGGAGCCTGAATGTTCAATGTAATAACCGGAGTTTGGATACCCAACGAAACTGACCAGAGCCTGAACGCTCAACGTAATAACCGGAGTCTGGATACCCAACGAAACTGACCAGAGCCTGAACGCTCAACGTAATAACCGGATTCTGGATACCCAACGAAACTGACCAGAGCCTGAACGCTCAACGTAAAAACCGAAGTCTAGATGCCCAACGAAACTGAACGGAGCCTGAACGCTCAACATAATAACCAGAATATGGATACCCAACAAAACTGACTGGAGCCTGAACGCTCAACGTAATAACCGGAATCTGGATGCTCAACGAAACTGACCGGAGCCTGAACGTTCAACGTAATAACCGGAGTCTGGATACCCAACGAAACTGACCGGAGCCTAAATGCTCAACGTAATAACCGGAGTCTGGATACACAACAAAACTGACCGGAGCCTGAACGCTCAACGTAATAACCGGAGTCTGGATACCCAACGAAATTGAACGGAGCCTGAACGCTCAACGTAATAACTGGAGTCTGGATACTCAACGAAACTGAACGGAGCCTGAACGCTCAACGTAATAACCGGAGTCTGGATACCCAACGAAACTGACCGGAGCCTGCTCGCTCAACGTAATAACCGGAGTCTGGATACCCAACGAAATTGACCGGAGCCTGAACACTAAACGTAATAACTGGAGTCTGGATACCCAAAGAAACCGACTGGAGCCTGAACGCTCAACGTAATAACCGGAGTCTGGATACCCAACGAAACGGACCGGAGCCTGAATGCTCAATGTAATAACTGGAGTCTGGATACCCAACGAAACTGACCGGAGCCTGAACCCTCAACATAATAACCGGAGTCTGGATACCCTACGAAACTGAACGGAGCCTGAACGCTCAACATAACAACCGGAGTATGGATAACCAACAAAACTGACTGGAGCCTGAACGCTCAACGTAAAAACCGGAGTCTGGATACCCAACGAAACTGACCGGAGCGTGCTCGCTCAACTTAATAACCGGAGTCTGGATACCCAACAAAACTGACCGGAGCCTGAACACTAAACGTAATAACCGGAGTCTGGATACCCAAAGAAACTGATTGGAGCCTGAACGCTCAACGTAATAACCGAAGTCTGGATACCCAACGAAACTGACCTTAGCCTGCTCGCTCAACGTAATAACCGGAGTCTGGATACTCAACGAAACTGACCGGAGCCTGAGCGATCAACGTAATAACCGGAGTCTGGATACACAACGAAATTGATCGGAGCCTGATCGCTCAACGTAATAACCGGAGTCTGGATACACAACGAAACTGTCCGGAGCCTGAACGCTCAACGTAATAACCGGAGTCTAGATACCCAACGAAACTGACCGGAGCCTAAACACTCAACGTAAAAACCGGAGTCTGGATACCCAACGAAATTGACCGGAGCCTGAACGCTCAACGTAATAACTAGAGTCTGGATACCCAACGAAACTGAACGGAGCCTGAACGCTCAACATAATAACCGGAGTCTGGATACTCAACGAAACTGACTGGAGCCTGAACGCACAACGTAATAACTGGAGTCTGGATGCTAAACTAAAATGATCAGAGCCTGTACGCTCAACGTAATAACCGGAGTCTGGATACCCAACGAAACGGACCGGAGCCTGAATGCTCAATGTAATAACCGGAGTCTGGATACCCAACGAAACTGACCGGAGCCTGAACCCTTAACGTAATAACCGGAGTCTGGATACCCAACAAAACTGACCGAAGCCTGAACGCTCAACGTAATAACCGAAGTCTGGATACCCAACGAAACTGACCGGAGCCTGCTCGCTCAACGTAATAACCGGAGTCTAGATACCCAACGAAATTGACCGGAGCCTGAACACTAAACGTTATAACCGGAGTCTGGATACCCAAAGAAAGCGACTGGAGCCTGAACGCTCAACGTAATAACCGGAGTCTGGATACCCAACGAAACAGACCGGAGCCTGAACGCTCAATGTAATAACCAGAGTCTGGATACCCAATGAAACTGACCGGAGCCTGAACCCTCAACGTAATAACCGGAGTCTGGATACCCTACGAAACTGAACGGAGCCTGAACGCTCAACATAACAACCGGAGTATGGATAACCAACAAAACTGACTGGAGCCTGAACGCTCAACGTAAAAACCGGAGTCTGGATACCCAACAAAACTGACCGGAGCCTGAACGCTCAATGTAATAACCGGAGTCTGGATACCCAACGAAATTGACCGGAGCCTGCTCGCTCAACGTAATAACTGGAGTTTGGATACCTAACAAAACAGACCAGAGCCTGAACGCGCAACGTAAAAACCGGAGTCTGGATACCCAACAAAACTGACCGGAGCCTGAACGCTCAACGTAATAATCGAAGTCGAGATACCAAACGAAACTGACCGGAGCCTGAACGCTCAACGTAATAACCGGAGTCTAGATACCCAACGAAAATGACCGGAGCCTGAACGCTCAACGTAATAACCAGAGTCTGGATACCCAACAAAACTTACCGGAGCCTGAACGCTCAACGTAAAAACCGGAGTCTGAATACCCAACAAAACCGACCGGAGCCTGAACGCTCAACGTAATAACCGGAGACTGGATACACCACGAAACTGACCGGAGCCTGAACGCTCAACGTAATAACCGGAGTCTGGATACACAACGAAATTAATCGGAGCCTGATCGCTCAACGTAATAACCTGAGTCTGGATACACAACGAAACTGACCGGAGCCTGAACGCTCAACGTAATAACCGAAGTCTGGATACTCAACGAAACTGACCGGAGCATGAATGCTCAACGTAATAACCGGAGTCTGGATACCCAACGAAACTGACCGGAGTCTGGATACACCACGAAACTGACCGGAGCCTAAACGCTCAATGTAATAACCGGAGTCTGGATACCCAACGAAACTGAACCGAACCTAAACGCTCAACGTAATAACCGGAGTCTGGATGCTCAACGAAACTGACCGGACCCTGAATGCACAACGTAATAACTTGAGTCTGGATGCTCAACGAAAATGACCGGAGCCTGAACACTCAACGTAATAACCGGAGTCTGGATATCCAACGAAACTGACCGGAGCCTGAACGCTCAACGTAATAACCGATGTCTGGATACCCAATGAAACTGACCAGAGCCTGAACGTTCAACGTAATAACCGGAGTCAGGATACCAAACGAAATTGACAGGAGCCTGAACGCTTAACGTAATAACCTGAGTCTAGATACCGAACAAAACTTACCGGAGTCTGAATGCCTAACATAATAACCAGAGTCTGGATTTGCAACGAAACTAACCGGAGCCTGAACGCTCAACGTAATTTCCGGAGTCTGGATACCCAACCAAACTGACCGGAGCCTGAACGCTCAACGAAACTGACTGGAGCCTGAACGATCATCATAATAACCGGTGTCTGGATACCAAACGAAATTGACCGGAGGTATAACGCTCAACGTAATAACCGGAGTCTGGATACCCAATGAAATTGACCGGAGCCTGAACGCTCAACGTAATAACCGGAATTTGGATACTCAACAAAACTAACCGGAGCCTGAACGCTCAACGTAATAACCGGAGTCTGGATACACAACGAAACTGACCGGAGCCTGAACGATCAACGTAATAACCGGAGTCTGGATACAAAACGAAAATGACCGGAGCCTGAACGCTCAACGTAATAACCGGAGTCTGGATACCCAACGAAACTGACCGGAGCCTGAACGCTCAATGTAATAACCGGAGTCTGGATACCCAACGAAACTGACCGAAGCCTGAACCCTCAACGTAATAACCGGAGTCTGGATACCCAAAAAAACTGACCGGAGCCTGAACGCTCAACGTAAAAACCGGAGTCTGGATACCCAACGAAACTGACCAGAGCCTGAACGCACAACGTAATAACCGGAGTCTGGATACCCAACGAAACTGACCGGAGCCTGAACGTTCAACGTAATAACCGAAGTCTGGATAACCAACGAAATTGACCGGAGCCTGGAGGCTCAACGTAATAACCGGAATCTGGATACTCAATGAAACTGACCGGAGCCTGAACGCTCAACCTAATAACTGGAGTCTGGATACCCAACGAAACTGACCGGATCCTAAACTCTCAACGTAATAACCGGAGTCTGGATACCCAACGAAACTGACCGGAGCCTGCTCGCTCAACCTAATAACCGAAGTCTGGATACCCAACAAAACTGACCAGAGCCTGGACGCTCAACGTAAAAACTGGAGTCTGGATACCCAACAAAACTGACCAGAGCCTGCACGCTCAACGTAATAACCGAAGTCTGGATACCAAATGAAACTGACCGGAGCCTGAAAGCTCAACGTAATAACCTGAGTCTGGATACCCAACGAAACTGACCGGAGCCTGAACGCTCAACGTAATAACCGGAGTCTGGATACCCAACAAAACTGACCGGAGCCTGAACGCTCAACGTAATATTCGGAGTCTGAATACTCAACGACACTGACTGGAGCCTAAACGATCAACGTAATAACCGGAGTCTGGATACACAACGAAACTGAGCGGAGCCTGAACGCTAAACGTAATAACCGGAGTCTGGATACCAAACGAAACTGACCGGAGCCTGAACGCTCAATGTAATAATCGGAGTCTGGATACCCAACAAAACTGACCGGAGCCTAAACGCTCAACGTATAAACCGGAGTCTGGATACCCAACGAAACTGACCAGAGCCTGAAGGCTCAACGTAATAACCGAAGTCTGGATACCCAACGAAACTGACCGGAGCCTGAACGTTCAACGTAATAACCGGAGTCTGGATACCCAACGAAATTTACCGGAGTCTGGATACCCAACGAAATTGACCGGAGCCTGAAGGCTCAATGTAATAACCGGAATCTGGATACTCAACGAAACTGACTGGAGCCTGAACGATCAACGTAATAACCAGAGTCTGGATACACAACGAAATTGACCGGAGCCTGATTGCTCAACGTAATAACCGGAGTCTGGATACACAACGAAACTGACCGGAGCCTGAACGCTCAACGTAATAACCGGAGTCTAGATACCCAACGAAACTGACCGGAGCCTAAACGCTCAACGTAATAACCGGAGTCTGGATACCCAACGAAATTGACCGGAGCCTGCTCGCTAAACGTATTAACCGTAGTCAGGATACCCAACAAAACTGACCAGAGCCTGAACGCTCAACTTAAAAACCGGAGTCTGGATACCCCACAAAACTGATCGGAGCCTGAACGCTCAATGTAATAACCGAAGTCTGGATACCAAACGAAACTGACTAGAGCCTGAATGCTCAATGAAATAACCTGAGTCTGGATACCCAACGAAACTGACCGGAGCCTGAACGCTCAACGTAATACCGGAGTCTGGATACCCAACAAAACTGACCGGAGCCTGAACGCTCAATGTAAAAACCGGAGTCTGGATATCCAACGAAACTGACCGGAGCCTGAACGCTCAACGAAATAACGGGAGTCTGGATACACAATGAAACTGACCGGAGCCTGAACGCTCAACGTAATAACCGGAGTCTGGATACTCAACGAAACTGACCGGACCTTGAACACACAAAGTAATAACTGGAGTCTGGATGCTCAAAGAAAATGACCGGGTCCTGAACGCTCAACGTAATAACCGGAGTCTGGATACCCAACGAAACTGACCGGAGCCTGAACGTTCAACGTAATAACCGGAGTCTGGATACCCAACGAAATTGACCGGAGTCTGGATACCCAACGAAATTGACCGGAGCCCGAAGGCTCAACGTAATAACCGGAATCTGGATACTCAACGAAACTGACTGGAGCCTGAACGATCAACGTAACAACCGGAGTCTGGATACACAACGAAATTGACCGGAGCCTGATCGCTCAACGTAATAACCGGAGTCTAGATACACAACGAAACTGATCGGAGCCTGAACGCTCAACGTAATAACCGGAGTCTGGATACACAATGAAATTAATCGGAGCCTGATCGTTCAACGTAATAACCGGAGTCTGGATACACAACGAAACTGACCGGAGCCTGAACGCTCAACGTAATAACCGAAGTCTGGATACTCAACGAAACTGACCGGAGCCTGAATGCTCAACGTAATAACCGGAGTCTGGATATCCAACGAAACTGACCGGAGTATGGATACACCACAAAACTGACCGGAGCTTGAACGCTCAACGTAATAACCAGAGTCTGGATACCCAACGAAACTGAACCGAACCTGAACGCTCAATGTAATAACCGGAGTCTGGATACTCAACGAAACTGACCGGAACCTGAACGCACAACGTAATAACTTGAGTCTGGATGCTCAACGAAAATGACCGGAGCCTGAACACTCAACGTAATAACCGGAGTCTTGATATCCAACGAAACTGACCGGAGCCTGAACGCTCAACGTAATAACCGGAATCTGGATACTCAACGAAACTGACCGGAGGCTGCTCGCTCAACGTAATAACCGAAGTCTGGATACCCAACAAAACTGACCAGAGCCTGAACGCTTAACGTAATAACCTGAGTCTAGATACCGAACAAAACTGACCGGAGCCTGAATGCCTAACATAATAACCAGAGTCTGGATATGCAACGAAACTGACCGGAGCCTGAACGCTCAACGTAATAACCGGAGTCTGGATACCCAACGAAACTGACCGGAGCTTGAACGCTCAATGTAATAACCGAAGTCTGGATACCCAATGAAACTGACCGGAGCTTTAACGCTCAACGTAATAACCGGAGTCTGGATACCCAACGAAATTGACCGGAGCCTGAACGCTCAACGTAATAACCGGAATCTGGATACTCAATGAAACTAACCGGAGCCTGAACGCTCAACGTAATAACCGGAGTCTGGATACACAACGAAACTGACTAGAGCCTGAACGATCGGCGTAATAACCGGAGTCTGGATACACAACGAAAATGACCGGAGCCTGAACACTCAACGTAATAACCGGAGTCTGGATACCCAACGAAACTGACCGGAGCCTGAACGGTCAATGTAATAATCGGAGTCTGGATACCCAACGAAACTGACCGGAGCCTGAACCCTCAACGTAATAACCGGAGTCTGGATACCCAAAAAAACTGACCGGAGCCTGAACGCTCAACGTAAAAACCGGAGTCTGGATACCCACCGAAACTGACCAGAGCCTGAACGCTCAACGTAATAACCGGAGTCTGGATACCCAACGAAACTGACCAGAGCCTGAACGTTCAACGTAATAACCGAAGTCTGGATACCCAACGAAATTGACCGGAGCCTGAAGGCTCAACGTAATAACGGGAATCTGGATACTCAACGAAACTGACTGGAGCCTGAACGATCAACGTAACAACCGGAGTCTGGATACACAACGAAATTGACCGGAGCCTGATCGCTCAACGTAATAACCGGAGTCTAGATACACAACGAAACTGATCGGAGCCTGAACGCTCAACGTAATAAACGGAGTCTGGATACACAACGAAATTAATCGGAGCCTGATCGCTCAACGTAATAACCGGAGTCTGGATACACAACGAAACTGACCGGAGCCTGAACGCTCAACGTAATAACCGAAGTCTGGATACTCAACGAAACTGACCGGAGCCTGAATGCTCAACGTAATAACCGGAGTCTGGATACCCAACGAAACTGACCGGAGTATGGATACACCACGAAACTGACCGGAGCCTGAATGCTCAACGTAATAACCGGAGTCTGGATACCCAACGAAACTGAACCGAACCTGAACGCTCAACGTAATAACCGGAGTCTGGATACTCAACGAAACTGACCGGAACCTGAACGCACAACGTAATAACTTGAGTCTGGATGCTCAACGAAAATGACCGGAGCCTGAACACTCAACGTAATAACCGGAGTCTGGATATCCAACGAAACTGACCGGAGCCTGAACGTTCAACGTAATAACCGGAGTCTGGATACCCAACGAAATTGACCGGAGTCTGGATACCCAACGAAATTGACCGGAGCCTGAAGGCTCAACGTAATAACCGGAATCTGGATACTCAACGAAACTGACTGGAGCCTGAACGATCAACGTAACAACCGGAGTCTGGATACACAACGAAATTGACCGGAGCCTGATCGCTCAACGTAATAACCGGAGTCTAGATACACAACGAAACTGATCGGAGCCTGAACGCTCAACGTAATAACCGGAGTCTAGATACACAACGAAATTAATCGGAGCCTGATCGCTCAACGTAATAACCGGAGTCTGGATACACAACGAAACTGACCGGAGCCTGAACGCTCAACGTAATAACCGAAGTCTGGATACTCAACGAAACTGACCGGAGCCTGAATGCTCAACGTAATAACCGGAGTCTGGATACCCAACGAAACTGACCGGAGTATGGATACACCACGAAACTGACCGGAGCCTGAACGCTCAACGTAATAACCGGAGTCTGGATACCCAACGAAACTGAACCGAACCTGAACGCTCAACGTAATAACCGGAGTCTGGATACTCAACGAAACTGACCGGAACCTCAACGCACAACGTAATAACTTGAGTCTGGATGCTCAACGAAAATGACCGGAGCCTGAACACTCAACGTAATAACCGGAGTCTGGATATCCAACGAAACTGACCGGAGCCTGAACGCTCAACGTAATAACCGGAATCTGGATACTCAACGAAACTGACCGGAGCCTGCTCGCTCAACGTAATAACCGAAGTCTAGATATCCAACAAAACTGACCAGTGTAACACCCCCTTTTCTATACCCCAAATAAATTAGATAAATCAATTAGGCACATAGAAAATTTATTTCATCAGAGTTTGATTAAAACATGGTATGAAAGAGGCGCATCACATTATCATGAAATTACACACATACGATACCTGCTCAAAATAGATATGCAACAATGGGTAACCCACATCTCAATATTTAGAATAAAGCGGAAACATCCAAATATTGAATCGATCTCATTCATAAAAGTATATACAACCATCAGTTAATTCATGATTTACAACGTATCCACAACAGATACATACACATATGTATCACAAAAGAATCAAAACAAAAGTAACTCCAAAAGAGTCAAAGACTTCCTAACTACCCAGATGTTACATATCAGAGCCATTGACCAAAAAGAGTGAAGACATCGCTTCACAAAGAGAACCTCCAGCTTCATACTCTGCAATGCCTCATAGAGCATTAGAAAACAGCAGAAGGGTGAGAAACAACATCATAACAGTTAATGCATAAAATTGTATATATACATATACTCATATTGGTACAAGTTATACTCAAATTATGTTCTCACCACATTAAGCATATACAAATAATCATGCCTCTACACATACACATGAACATTCACTATATTTCCTCCAAACAATCACATATAACATACACAGTTATATTCACACAACCAATGCATCATACACAGATGACTCATGCAACTCATAGAGACCGACACACGACCCTATGCAGATGCAAATGCGGTACCGACTCATTCAACAAATTCCTTAAGGAATCGAGTATTCAGCAGATCCTCCACGGGATCAAGTACTCAGCAGATTCTCCACGGAATCAAATATTCATCAGATTCTCCACGGAATCGAATATTCAGCAGATCCTCCACGGGATCAAGTACTCAGCAGATTCTCCACGGAATCAAATACTCTAACCAATCCTCCACGGGATTACATGTTATGACCGATTCTCCGAGGAATCACACAATGCAACCGATTCTCCAAGGAATCAAATATAACCATCGTATCATACGAGGTTCTGCAAATCCTCCGAGGGATCAATCGACACAAAAATGCATACTATGCTCACAAACATATTCATTGCATTTATCACATACGTAGCATATATCTATCATGCATTCACATTATACACCATTTCACACAAGGTTTACATACCTATTAATCCATCAATGCATTTCTATCTAATTCGAGCAAACGCACAACATTATCAAACGATTAAGATCCACAATCGGCTCCACAATCTAGGATTCACGCCTTTCGGCCACCCACAACACAACATGTTGAAACAGTTCACACATCAATCATTCATATAGGCGTTAATCATAATTGAATCAATCAAACATCATGCCATGAACAAACAGTAAAACAAATAACACTGCCAGGTTCGCCAACCTTCGCCTGGCGAAGCCACGCAGCGAATGCTCGCTGGCCTTCGCCTGGCGAACTCCCCAGCGAAGTCCACTGGGAGTAATTCTGGAATTACTCGCTGAGGCTCGCTACCCACTCGCCTGGCGAACCTTCGCCAACTTACCTCGCCTGGCGAACTTGCCAGCGAATACAGGGTAGTAGCTTCTGACTTGCTTCGCTACAGCTCGCTGGGCTTCGCCTGGCGAAGCTTCGCTGCCTTTCGCCTGGCGAACTTGCGAAGACAGAACTTCCATGGCTGTCTCAAAGCCCAAACTCCACACAACCATCCGATTAAATCCAAACCAGTCACAGTAGCACAACCCAACCATCACCCGAATAAACTACATCGTCTAATCCAATTTCTAACCGATTAAAACTTCATTCTACTCACAAAACCAACTTCTAACCTAAGTGGAAAAAGAGTAGAAACTCTACAAAATCCACACACATACACATACAATCATACACATTAAAGAGATGATGGAGTTTCACACCCTTACCGATCGATTGCAAGCTTTGGTGATGATTCCTTGATGATTCTAGGTTTTCCTCTCCACTTTCTCTTCTCTTTCTCCTCTCCTCTTTTCTTTCTCTTGCTTTTCCTCTTATGTTACTATCTTCTTCCTTTTTCCTCTCTTACTCTATCTCTATTTCTTTCCTCTCAAATTCTTTCCAACACTTATCAATCAATTCTTACACTAAAGTGCTAAATGTCTAAAATGCCCTTTTTACTCTAATTCCCGAAAACTCTCCGAATCGGTAAAAATAGATAAAATAAGCAAAACACCACATAGCAATATATAATTTCTCAATTTAAAACAAACATCAATTAAATAAATTAAAAGACTCAACAATTAATGGGAATTCAGAATCGGGGCGTTACAACTCTCCCCCACTTTAGAAATTTTCGTCCTCGAAAATATCACCTGATTCAAACAACTCTGGATGCGATTCTCGCATCTTGCTTTCCAATTCCCAAGTCATGTTGCCTTCCGCGGCACCTCCCCAGGACACTTTCACAAGCGCAATATCCTTGCCTCTTAGTTTCTTAACTTCACGGTCCAAAATACTAACCGGTAAAACTTCAACTGTAAGGTTATCTCTTACTTCCACTTCATCCATTGGGATCACATGTGACGGATCCGGAACATACTTCCGAAGTTGCGAGACATGGAATACATCATGCAAATTCAAAAGGTTCGGAGGCAACGCCACACGATACGCCACATCACCAACCCGTGCGACAATCTGATACGGACCAATAAAACGAGAAGTCAACTTTCTCGACTTCAAGGCACGACCCACACCCGTAACCGGTGTAACTCTCAAAAACACATGGTCGCCCTCTTGAAACTCGAGATCCTTTCTCCTTTTATCATGATAACTTTTCTGTCTATTCTGAGAAGCTCTCATCTTTTCCCGAATAAATTTCACCTTTTCCGTCGTTTGCTGTACCATTTCAGGACCAACTACCGACTTTTCACCTGTCTCATGCCAACACAGAGGTGTTCGACATCTCCGACCATATAAAGCCTCAAATGGCGCCATACCAATACTCGAATGGAAACTGTTATTATAGGTGAACTCAATCAACGCTAAATAACCGTCCCACGCACCACCTTGTTCAAGCACACAAGCACGCAACAGATCTTCTAACGATTGAATCGTCCTCTCGGTTTGACCATCCGTTTGCGGATGATATGCTGAACTCAATCTCAACTTAGAACCCCAGGCACCTTGCAAACTCTCCCAAAATCTTGAAGTAAATCTAGGATCTCTATCCGACACAATACTCTTAGGAACTCCATGAAGCTTCACAATAGTGCCAACATAAATCTCGGCCAACCTTTCCAAAGAATAAGTAATATCAATCGGAATAAAGTGGGCCGATTTAGTAAGCCTATCAACAATCACCCAAATAGCATTGTGTCCTCTTTGCGTATTCGGCAATCCCGTAACAAAATCCATCGATATACTATCCCATTTCCATTCCGGAATATCCAACGGTTGCATCAATCCACTAGGCTTCTGATGCTCCACCTTAGACTTCTGACAAGTCAAACACGAGTACACAAAACGAGCAACATCGCTTTTCAATCCAGACCACCAAAAGATCTTCTTCAAATCCTGATACATCTTATTCGCTCCCGGATGAATACTTAAGTTACTCCGATGTCCCTCTTCCAATATCATCTTTTTCAAATCCGCGTCATCGGGAATACAAATACGACCTCGAAACCTCAAAACTCCTAATTCATCAACTTTGAAATCTTCATTTCCATTCGTCATCAAATCCACCAATTTCAAATCCAACTTTTGCTTTTCACACACCGTAGCAAGGAAATCATTCGTGACATGCAACATACCAAGCTTCACACTACTCGGCGTTAACTCACAAACCAAACTCAAATCTCTAAAGTTCTCCAAGAGTTCCCACTCTTTAACCATCAAAGTAGACACGTGCAACGACTTCCGACTTAAGGCATCGGCTACCACATTCGCCTTACCCGGATGATAATTTAAACCAAAATCATAGTCCTTCAAAAGTTCTAGCCATCTCCTTTGCCTCATATTCAATTCCTTTTGATCAAACAAATACTTCAAACTCTTGTGATCGCTAAAAACTTCAAATCTTGCACCATAAAGATAGTGCCTCCAAATTTTCAAAACGAACACCACCGCCGCTAACTCCAAATCATGAGTAGGGTAATTCTTTTCATGCACTCTCAACTGCCTAGAAGCATACGCCACGACCTTCCCATCTTGCATCAATACACCACCCAATCCTGACAAAGAAGCATCACAATAAACCACAAAAGGTTCCGTAGGATTCGGCAAAATCAAAACTGGCGCTGTTGTTAACCTTCTCTTTAATTCCATGAAACCCTCTTCACAATTAACATCCCAAATAAAAGCCTTTCCTTTACAAGTCAACTGCGTCAACGGGAGTGCTAACTTCGAAAATCCTTCGATAAACCTCCGGTAGTAACCGGCCAAGCCCAAAAAGCTTCGAATTTCCGTAACCGATCTTGGAGTCTCCCATTGCATTACCGCATCGATCTTGGATGGATCCACACTAATACCATTGCCGGAAATAATATGCCCAAGAAAACTCACCTCCGACAACCAAAACTCACACTTAGACAACTTTGCATACAACTTCTTCTCTTTCAAAATCCGCAACACAATCCTTAAATGTTCTTCGTGTTCCTCTCGAGACTTAGAATAAATCAAAATGTCATCGATAAACACCACCACAAAACGATCCAACTGCTCGTGAAAGATACGGTTCATATATTCCATGAAAACACCCGGCGCATTAGAAACTCCGAATGGCATCACCGTATACTCGTAGTGACCATATCGTGTTCTAAAAGCCGTCTTCGAAATATCTTCCTCCTTAACCCGAATCTGGTGATAACCGGATCTTAAATCAATCTTACTAAAAACACGGGCTCCAACCAATTGATCCATCAGATCATCAATTCTTGGAAGTGGATACTTGTTCTTAATTGTTACCTTATTCAACTGCCGATAATCAATACACAATCGCATACTACCATCCTTCTTCTTTACCAACAATACCGGCGCACCCCAAGGAGAAACACTTGGTCTTACAAATCTCTTATCCAACAAATCATTCAACTGCTTCTTTAATTCCACCAACTCCGATGCCGACATCCGATACGGGGCCATCGAAATCGGTCTAGTACCTGGAACTAGATCAATAGAAAATTCAACCTCTCTCTTTGGCGGCACATCCGCAACATCTTCCGGAAACACTTCAGGAAATTCACAAACCACAGGAAACACGTCGAGCTCAACTTTGCTCTCCACCGACAACGATGCAAACAAACCAAACAACTGAGCTTCGTCCGCTAAAAGTTTCTTCAACTCTTTAGTGGAAAGAAAACTCTCGTTTTCACCATCTTCCAAAGAAGGAAACCTTACCAACTTGTGATAGCAATCCAAATGAACTTTATTAAATTGCAACCAATTCATACCCAAGATTACGTCCAAACCTTCCAACGGCAAACACACTAAATCCATAACGAAGTCCTTACCATACATGGTCAAAGGACAACTTGCACACACCAAAGAAGTAGTTACCGACCCCGAAGCGGGAGTCCCAATAACCATACCACTACTCAAGGAAACCATACACAAATCCAACCGCTTAGCACACGCAAGAGAAATGAACGAGTGAGTCGCTCCAGTATCAATAATAGCAACTAAAGGCATATCATTAATAAAGCATGTACCTTTAATCAAACGATCTGCCGCATTAGTGGCGTCTGAACCTGCTAATGCGAATACTTTTCCGCCCGCCGGAGTTTGCTTCGGTTTGGTACAATTCGGGCTAATGTGACCCACCTCGCCACAATTAAAACACTTCACAGCATTCTTTCTACACTCTGCTGCATCATGACCAAAGAGTCCACAGTTGGAACACTTCGCCTTGAACTTTCCACAATCATAAGACTTGTGGCCCATCACGCCACACTTAAAACATTTGATCGCACCGGAACCTCCTCCGGGTCTCCTATCAAAGTTTCCCCTATGTTTGCCCTTATCAGCAGGCGTCACATAAGGTCCGCTTCGTACTTGCTGCTTCCCTCTCCTCTCGCTCAAACCCTTATAATGAGTAGAACGAGCTCTACTATCTTCTTCATAAATTCTACAACACTCAGTCAAATCCGAAAATCTTCGTATCCTTTGATACCCCACCGCTTGCTTTATCTCCGGACGCAAGCCATTCTCATACTTGATACATTTGGAAAATTCCGCCGTAACCGCATCATAGTGAGGGTGAAACTTCACTAACTCAGTAAACTTAGCGGTGTAGTCCACCACCGACATATTACCTTGTTTCAACTCCAGAAATTCCATTTCTCTCTTCCCTTTAACACTTTCGGGATAATACTTCCTTAGAAACTCAGCACGAAATAAATCCCACGTAATCTCCTCGTCGTCGACTTCAAGAACTTGCCTCATGCTGACCCACCAGTCATCGGCCTCTTCTCTCAGCATGTGAGTCCCTAGTCTCACCTTATTCCCTTCAGCACAATCCATCACCCTAAAAATTCTCTCAATTTCCTTTAACCATATCTGAGCACCATCCGGATCAAATCTCCCTTTAAACACCGGTGGCTGGTTCTTCCTAAACTCATCATTCGCATTCACGCTAGGTGCACCCTGCACAGCTCTGGCCATAGCCTCTAACGCCGCTGCCATAGCATTGTCATTACGACCTGCCATATTCTGAGGATTCCCAAAATTAACAACAAGGTTAAACAACCGTTCAACCAACACAACAACAAGACAGACACGACTGACTCAACACTGGCTCTGATACCACTTAATGTAACACCCCCTTTTCTATACCCCAAATAAATTAGATAAATCAATTAGGCACATAGAAAATTTATTTCATCAGAGTTTGATTAAAACATGGCATGAAAGAGGCGCATCACATTATCATGAAATTACACACATACGATACCTGCTCAAAATAGATATGCAACAATGGGTAACCCACATCTCAATATTTAGAATAAAGCGGAAACATCCAAATATTGAATCGATCTCATTCATAAAAGTATATACAACCATCAGTTAATTCATGATTTACAACGTATCCACAACAGATACATACACATATGTATCACAAAAGAATCAAAACAAAAGTAACTCCAAAAGAGTCAAAGACTTCCTAACTACCCAGATGTTACATATCAGAGCCATTGACCAAAAAGAGTGAAGACATCGCTTCACAAAGAGAACCTCCAGCTTCCTACTCTGCAATGCCTCATAGAGCATTAGAAAACAGCAGAAGGGTGAGAAACAACATCATAACAGTTAATGCATAAAATTGTATATATACATATACTCATATTGGTACAAGTTATACTCAAATTATGTTCTCACCACATTAAGCATATACAAATAATCATGCCTCTACACATACACATGAACATTCACTATATTTCCTCCAAACAATCACATATAACATACACAGTTATATTCACACAACCAATGCATCATACACAGATGACTCATGCAACTCATAGAGACCGACACACGACCCTATGCAGATGCAAATGCGGTACCGACTCATTCAACAAATTCCTTAAGGAATCGAGTATTCAGCAGATCCTCCACGGGATCAAGTACTCAGCAGATTCTCCACGGAATCAAATATTCATCAGATTCTCCACGGAATCGAATATTCAGCAGATCCTCCACGGGATCAAGTACTCAGCAGATTCTCCACGGAATCAAATACTCTAACCAATCCTCCACGGGATTACATGTTATGACCGATTCTCCGAGGAATCACACAATGCAACCGATTCTCCAAGGAATCAAATATAACCATCGTATCATACGAGGTTCTGCAAATCCTCCGAGGGATCAATCGACACAAAAATGCATACTATGCTCACAAACATATTCATTGCATTTATCACATACGTAGCATATATCTATCATGCATTCACATTATACACCATTTCACACAAGGTTTACATACCTATTAATCCATCAATGCATTTCTATCTAATTCGAGCAAACGCACAACATTATCAAACGATTAAGATCCACAATCGGCTCCACAATCTAGGATTCACGCCTTTCGGCCACCCACAACACAACATGTTGAAACAGTTCACACATCAATCATTCATATAGGCGTTAATCATAATTGAATCAATCAAACATCATGCCATGAACAAACAGTAAAACAAATAACACTGCCAGGTTCGCCAACCTTCGCCTGGCGAAGCCACGCAGCGAATGCTCGCTGGCCTTCGCCTGGCGAACTCCCCAGCGAAGTCCACTGGGAGTAATTCTGGAATTACTCGCTGAGGCTCGCTACCCACTCGCCTGGCGAACCTTCGCCAACTTACCTCGCCTGGCGAACTTGCCAGCGAATACAGGGTAGTAGCTTCTGACTTGCTTCGCTACAGCTCGCTGGGCTTCGCCTGGCGAAGCTTCGCTGCCTTTCGCCTGGAGAACTTGCGAAGACAGAACTTCCATGGCTGTCTCAAAGCCCAAACTCCACACAACCATCCGATTAAATCCAAACCAGTCACAGTAGCACAACCCAACCATCACCCGAATAAACTACATCGTCTAATCCAATTTCTAACCGATTAAAACTTCATTCTACTCACAAAACCAACTTCTAACCTAAGTGGAAAAAGAGTAGAAACTCTACAAAATCCACACACATACACATACAATCATACACATTAAAGAGATGATGGAGTTTCACACCCTTACCGATCGATTGCAAGCTTTGGTGATGATTCCTTGATGATTCTAGGTTTTCCTCTCCACTTTCTCTTCTCTTTCTCCTCTCCTCTTTTCTTTCTCTTGCTTTTCCTCTTATGTTACTATCTTCTTCCTTTTTCCTCTCTTACTCTATCTCTATTTCTTTCCTCTCAAATTCTTTCCAACACTTATCAATCAATTCTTACACTAAAGTGCTAAATGTCTAAAATGCCCTTTTTACTCTAATTCCCGAAAACTCTCCGAATCGGTAAAAATAGATAAAATAAGCAAAACACCACATAGCAATATATAATTTCTCAATTTAAAACAAACATCAATTAAATAAATTAAAAGACTCAACAATTAATGGGAATTCAGAATCGGGGCGTTACAACCAGAGCCTGAACGCTTAACGTAATAACCTGAGTCTAGATACCGAACAAAACTGACCGGAGCCTGAATGCCTAACGTAATAACCAGAGTCTGGATATGCAACGAAACTGACCGGAGCCTGAACGCTCAACGTAATAACCGGAGTCTGGATACCCAACCAAACTGACCGGAGCCTGAACGCTCAATGTAATAACCGAAGTCTGGATACCCAATGAAACTGACCGGAGCTTTAACGCTCAACGTAATAACCGGAGTCTGGATACCCAACAAAATTGACCGGAGCCTGAACGCTCAACGTAATAACCGGAATCTGGATACTCAACGAAACTAACCGGAGCCTGAACGCTCAACGTAATAACCGGAGTCTGGATACACAACGAAACTGACTAGAGCCTGAACGATCAACGTAATAACCGGAGTCTGGATACACAACGAAAATGACCGGAGCCTGAACACTCAACGTAATAACCGGAGTCTGGATACCCAACGAAACTGACCGGAGCCTGAACGCTCAATGTAATAACCGGAGTCTGGATACCCAACGAAACTGACCGGAGCCTGAACCCTCAACGTAATAACCGGAGTCTGGATACCCAACAAAACTGACCGGAGCCTGAACGCTCAACGTAAAAACCGGAGTCTGGATACCCACCGAAACTGACCAGAGCCTGAACGCTCAACGTAATAACCGGAGTCTGGATACCCAACGAAACTGACCAGAGCCTGAACGTTCAACGTAATAACCGAAGTCTGGATACCCAACGAAATTGACCGGAGCCTGAAGGCTCAACGTAATAACGGGAATGTGGATACTCAACGAAACTGACCGGAGCGTGAACGCTCAACGTAATAACCGGAGTCTGGATACCCAACGAAACTGACCGGATCCTAAATGCTCAACGTAATAACCGGAGTCTGGATACCCAACAAAACTGACCGGAGCCTGCTCGCTCAACGTAATAACCGAAGTCTGGATACCCAACAAAACTGACCAGAGCCTGAACGCTCAACGTAAAAACCGGAGTCTGGATACCCAACAAAACTGACCGGAGCCTGCACGCTCAACGTAATAACCGAAGTCTGGATACCAAACGAAACTGACCGGAGCCTGAACGCTTAACGTAATAACCTGAGTCTGGATACCCAACGAAACTGACCGGAGCTTGAACGCTCAACGTAATAACCGGAGTCTGGATACCCAACAAAACTGACCGGAGCCTTAACGCTCAATGTAAAAACCGGAGTCTGGATACCCAATGAAACTGATCGGAGCCTGAGCGCTCAACATAATAACGAGAGTCTGGATACACAACGAAACTGACCGGAGCCTGAACGCTCAACGTAATAACCAGAGTCTGGAAACCCAACGAAACTGAACCGAACCTGAACGCTCAACGTAATAACCGGAGTCTGGATACTCAACGAAACTGACCGGAACCTCAACGCACAACGTAATAACTTGAGTCTGGATGCTCAACGAAAATGACCGGAGCCTGAACACTCAACGTAATAACCGGAGTCTGGATATCCAACGAAACTGACCGGAGCCTGAACGCTCAACGTAATAACCGGAATCTGGATACTCAACGAAACTGACCGGAGCCTGCTCGCTCAACGTAATAACCGAAGTCTGGATATCCAACAAAACTGACCAGAGCCTGAACGCTTAACGTAATAACCTGAGTCTAGATACCGAACAAAACTGACCGGAGCCTGAATGCCTAACGTAATAACCAGAGTCTGGATATGCAACGAAACTGACCGGAGCCTGAACGCTCAACGTAATAACCGGAGTCTGGATACCCAACCAAACTGACCGGAGCCTGAACGCTCAATGTAATAACCGAAGTCTGGATACCCAATGAAACTGACCGGAGCTTTAACGCTCAACGTAATAACCGGAGTCTGGATACCCAACGAAATTGACCGGAGCCTGAACGCTCAACGTAATAACCGGAATCTGGATAATCAACGAAACTAACCGGAGCCTGAACGCTCAACGTAATAACCGGAGTCTGGATACACAACGAAACTGACTAGAGCCTGAACGATCAACGTAATAACCGGAGTCTGGATACACAACGAAAATGACCGGAGCCTGAACACTCAACGTAATAACCGGAGTCTGGATACCCAACGAAACTGACCGGAGCCTGAACGCTTAATGTAATAACCGGAGTCTGGATACCCAACGAAACTGACCGGAGCCTGAACCCTCAACGTAATAACCGGAGTCTGGATACCCAACAAAACTGACCGGAGCCTGAACGCTCAACGTAAAAACCGGAGTCTGGATACCCACCGAAACTGACCAGAGCCTGAACGCTCAACGTAATAACCGGAGTCTGGATACCCAACGAAACTGACCAGAGCCTGAACGTTCAACGTAATAATCGAAGTCTGGATACCCAACGAAATTGACCGGAGCCTGAAGGCTCAACGTAATAACGGGAATCTGGATACTCAACGAAACTGACCGGAGCGTGAACGCTCAACGTAATAACCGGAGTCTGGATACCCAACGAAACTGACCGGATCCTAAATGCTCAACGTAATAACCGGAGTCTGGATACCCAACAAAACTGACCGGAGCCTGCTCGCTCAACGTAATAACCGAAGTCTGGATACCCAACAAAACTGACCAGAGCCTGAACGCTCAACGTAAAAACCGGAGTCTGGATACCCAACAAAACTGACCGGAGCCTGCACGCTCAACGTAATAACCGAAGTCTGGATACCAAACGAAACTGACCAGAGCCTGAACGCTCAACGTAATAACCTGAGTCTGGATACCCAACGAAACTGACCGGAGCTTGAACGCTCAACGTAATAACCGGAGTCTGGATACCCAACAAAACTGACCGGAGCCTGAACGCTCAATGTAAAAACCGGAGTCTGGATACCCAATGAAACTGACCGGAGCCTGAGCGCTCAACATAATAACGAGAGTCTGGATACACAACGAAACTGACCGGAGCCTGAACGCTCAACGTAATAACCAGAGTCTGGAAACCCAACGAAACTGAACGGAGCCTGAATGCTCAACGTAATAACCGGAGTCTGGATACTCAACGAAACTGACCGGACCCTGAACACACAAAGTAATAACTGGAGTCTGGATTCTCAAAGAAAATGACTGGAGCCTGAACGCTCAACGTAATAACCGGAGTCTGGATACCCAATGAAACTGACCGGAGCCTGAACGTTCAACGTAATAACCGGAGTCTGGATACCCAACGAAATTGACAGGAGTCTGGATACCCAACGAAATTGACCGGAGCCTGAAGGCTCAACGTAATAACCGGAATCTGGATACTCAACAAAACTGACTGGAGCCTGAACGATCAACGTAATAACCGGAGTCTGGATACACAACGAAATTGACCGGAGCCTGATCGCTCAACGTAATAACCGGAGTCTAGATACACCACGAAACTGACCGGAGCCTGAACGTTCAACGTAATAACCGGAGTCTAGATACCAAACGAAACTGACCGGAGCCTAAACGCTCAACGTAATAACCGGAGTCTGGATACCCAACGAAACTGACCGGAGCCTGCTCGTTAAACTTAATAACCGAAGTCTGGATACCCAACAAAACTGACCAGAGCCTGAACGCTCAACTTAAAAACCGGAGTCTGGATACCCAACAAAACTGATCGGAGCCTGAACGCTCAACGTAATAACCGAAGTCTGGATACCAAACGAAACTGACTGGAGCCTGAATGCTCAATGAAATAACCTGAGTCTGGATACCCAACGAAACTGACCAGAGCCTGAACGCTCAACATAATAACCGGAGTCTGGATACCCAACAAAACTGACCGGAGCCTGAACGCTCAATGTAAGAACCGGAGTCTGGATACCAAACGAAACTGACCGGAGCCTGAACGCTCAACGTAATAACGGGATTCTGGATACACAACGAAACTGACCGGAGCCTGAACGCTCAACGTAATAACCAGAGTCTGGATACCCAACGAAATGGAACGGAGCCTGAACGCTCAACGTAATAACCGGAGTCTGGATACTCAACGAAACTGACCGGACTCTGAACACACAAAGTAATAACTGGAGTCTGGATGCTTAAAAAAATGACCGGAGCCTGAACGCTCAACGTAATAACCGGAGTCTGGATGCCTAACGAAACTGACCGGGGCCTGAACGCTTAAGATAATAACCGAAGTCTGGATACCCAATGAAACTGACCAGAGCCTGAATGCTCAACGTAATAACCGGAGTCAGGATACCAAACGAAATTGACCGGAGCCTGAACGCTTAATGTAATAAGCTGAGTCTAGATACCGAACGAAACTGACCGGAGCCCTAACGCCTAACGTAATAACCAGAGTCTGGATATGCAACGAAACTGACCGGAGCCTGAACGCTCAATGTAATAACCGGAGTCTGGATACCCAACAAAACTGACCGGAGCCTGAACGCTCAACGTAATAACCGAAGTCTGGATACCAAACGAAACTGACCGGAGCCTGAACGCTCTACGTAATAACAGGAGTCTGGAAACCAAACGAAATTGATCGGAGCCTGAACGCTCAACGTAATAACCGGAATCTGGATACTCAACGAAACTAACCGGAGCCTGAACGCTCAACGTAATAACCGGAGTCTGGATACTCAACGAAACTGACTCGAGCCTGAACGATCAATGTAATAACCGGAGTCTGGATACACAACGAAACTGACCGGAGCCTGAACGCTCAACGTAATAACCGGAGTCTGGATACCCAACGAAACTGACCGGAGCCTAAACGCTCAATGTAATAACCAAAGTCTGGATACCCAACGAAACTGACCGGAGCCTGAACGCTCAATGTAAAAACCGGAGTCTGGATACCCAACGAAACTGACCGGAGCCTGAACGCTCAACGTAATAACGGGAGTCTGGATACACAACGAAACTGACCGGAGCCGGAACGTTCAATGTAATAACCAGAGTCTGGATACCCAACGAAACTGAACGGAACCTGAACGCTCAACGTAATAACCGGAGTCTGGATACTCAACAAAACTGATCGGACCCTGAACACACAAAGTAATAACTGGAGTCTGGATGCTCAAAGAAAATGACCGAAGCCTGAACGTTCAACGTAATAACCGGAGTCTGGATGCCCAACGAAACTGACCGGGGCCTGAACGCTCAAGATAATAACCGAAGTCTGGATACCCAATGAAACTGACCAGAGCCTGAATGCTCAACGTAATAACCGGAGTCAGGATACCAAACGAAATTGACCGGAACCTGAACGCTTAATGTAATAAGCTGAGTCTAGATATCAAACGAAACTGACCGGAGCCTTAACGCCTAACGTAATAACCAGAGTCTGGATATGCAACGAAACTGACCGGAGCCTGAACGCTCAACATAATAACCGGAGTATGGATAACCAACAAAACTGACCAGAGCCTGAACGCTCAACGTAATAACCGAAGTCTGGATACCAAACGAAACTGACCGGAGCCTGAACGCTCAACGTAATAACCGGAGTCTGGAAACCCAACGAAATTGATCGGAGCCTGAACGCTCAACGTAATAACCGGAATCTGGATACTCAATGAAACTAACCGGAGCCTGAACGCTCAACGTAATAACCGGAGTCTAGATACTCAACGAAACTGACTCGAGCCTGAACGATCAATGTAATAACCGGAGTCCGGATACACAACGAAACTGACCGGAGCCTAAACGCTCAACGTAATAACAGGAGTCTGGATACCCAACGAAACTGACCGGAGCCTGAACGCTCAATGAAATAACCGAAGTCTGGATACCCAACGAAACTGACCGGAGCCTGAACGCTCAATGTAAAAACCGGAGTCTGGATACCCAACGAAACTGACCGGAGCCTGAACGCTCAACGTAATAACGGGAGTCTGGATACATAACGAAACTGATCGGAGCCTGAACGTTCAACGTAATAACCAGAGTCTGGATACCCAACGAAACTGAACGGAACCTGAACGCTCAACGTAATAACCGGAGTCTGGATACTCAACGAAACTGACCGGACCCTGAACACACAAAGTAATAACTGGAGTCTGGATGCTCAAAGAAAATGACCGGAGCCTGAACGCTCAACGTAATAACCGGAGTCTGGATACTCAACGAAACTGACTCGAGCCTGAACGATCAATGTAATAACCGGAGTCTGGATACACAACGAAACTGACCGGAGCCTGAACGCTCAACGTAATAACCGGAGTCTGGATACCCAACGAAACTGACCGGAGCCTGAACGCTCAACGTAATAACCGAAGTCTGGATACCCAACGAAACTGACCGGAGCCTGAACCCTCAACGTAATAACCGGAGTCTGGATACCCAACAAAACTGACCGGAGCCTGAACGCTCAACGTAATATCCGGAGTCTGGATACCCAACGAAATTGACCGGAGCCTGAACGCTCAACGTAATAACCGAAATCTGGATACTCAACGAAACTAACCGGAGCCTGAACGCTCAACGTAATATTCGGAGTCTGAATACTCAACGAAACTGACTGGAGCCTGAACGCTCAACGTAATAACGGGAGTCTGGATACACAACGAAACTGACCGGAGCCTGAACGCTCAACGTAATAACCGGAGTCTAGATACCCAACGAAACTGAACGGAGCCTGAACGCTCAACGTAATAACCGGAGTCTGGATACTCAACGAAACTGACCGGACCCTGAACGCACAAAGTAATAACTGGAGTCTGGATGCTCAAAGAAAATGACCGGAGCCTGAACGCTCAACGTAATAACCGGAGTCTGGATACCCAAAGAAACTGACCGGGGCCTGAAAGCTCAAGATAATAACCGAAGTCTGGATTCCCAATGAAACTGACCGGAGCCTGAACGCTCAACGTAATAACGGGAGTCTGGATACATAACGAAACTGATCGGAGCCTGAACGTTCAACGTAATAACCAGAGTCTGGATACCCAACGAAACTGAACGGAACCTGAACGCTCAACGTAATAACCGGAGTCTGGATACTCAACGAAACTGACCGGACCCTGAACACACAAAGTAATAACTGGAGTCTGGATGCTCAAAGAAAATGACCGGAGCCTGAACGCTCAACGTAATAACCGGAGTCTGGATACTCAACGAAACTGACTCGAGCCTGAACGATCAATGTAATAACCGGAGTCTGGATACACAACGAAACTGACCGGAGCCTGAACGCTCAACGTAATAACCGGAGTCTGGATACCCAACGAAACTGACCGGAGCCTGAACGCTCAACGTAATAACCGAAGTCTGGATACCCAACGAAACTGACCGGAGCCTGAACCCTCAACGTAATAACCGGAGTCTGGATACCCAACAAAACTGACCGGAGCCTGAACGCTCAACGTAATATCCGGAGTCTGGATACCCAACGAAATTGACCGGAGCCTGAACGCTCAACGTAATAACCGAAATCTGGATACTCAACGAAACTAACCGGAGCCTGAACGCTCAACGTAATATTCGGAGTCTGAATACTCAACGAAACTGACTGGAGCCTGAACGCTCAACGTAATAACGGGAGTCTGGATACACAACGAAACTGACCGGAGCCTGAACGCTCAACGTAATAACCGGAGTCTAGATACCCAACGAAACTGAACGGAGCCTGAACGCTCAACGTAATAACCGGAGTCTGGATACTCAACGAAACTGACCGGACCCTGAACGCACAAAGTAATAACTGGAGTCTGGATGCTCAAAGAAAATGACCGGAGCCTGAACGCTCAACGTAATAACCGGAGTCTGGATACCCAAAGAAACTGACCGGGGCCTGAAAGCTCAAGATAATAACCGAAGTCTGGATTCCCAATGAAACTGACCGGAGCCTGAATGCTCAACGTAATAACCAGAGTCAGGATACCTAACGAAATTGACCGGAGCATGAACGCTTAACGTAATAAGCTGAGTCTAGATACCGAACGAAACTGACCGGAGCCTGAACGCCTAATGTAATAACCAGAGTCTGGATATGCAACGAAACTGACCGGAGCCTGAACGCTCAACGTAATAACCGGAATCTGGATACTCAACGAAACTAACCGGAGCCTGAACGCTCAACGTAATAACCGGAGTCTGGATACACAACGAAACTAACTGGAGCCTGAACAATCAACGTAATAACCGGAGTCTGGATACCCAACGAAACTGACCGGAGCCTGAACGCTCAATGTAATAACCGGAGTCTGGATACCCAACGAAACTGACCGGAGCCTGAACCCTCAACGTAATAACCGGAGTCTGGATACCCAACAAAATTGACCGGAGCCTGAACGCTCAACGTAAAAACCGGAGTCTGGATACCCAACGAAACTGACCAGAGCCTGAAGGCTCAACGTAATAACCGGAGTCTGGATACCCAACGAAGATGACCGGAGCCTGAACGTTCAACGTAATAACCGGAGTCTGGATACCCAACGAAATTGACCGGAGTCTGGATACCCAACGAAATTGACCGGAGCCTGAAGGCTCAACGTAATAACCGGAATCTGGATACTCAACGACACTGACTGGAGCCTGAACGATCAACGTAATAACCGGAGTCTGGATACACAATGAAATTGACCGGAGCCTGATTGCTCAACGTAATAACCGGAGTCTGGATACAAAACGAAACTGACCGGAGCCTGAATGCTCAACGTAATAACCGGAGTCTAGATACCCAACGAAACTGACCGGAGCCAAAACGCTCAACATAATAACCGGAGTCTGGATACCCAACGAAACTGACCGGAGCCTGCTCGCTAAACGTAATAACCGGAGTCTGGATACCCAACAAAACTGTCCAGAGCCTGAACGCTCAACTTAAAAACCGGAGTCTGGATACCCAACAAAACTGATCGGAGCCTGAATGCTCAACGTAATAACCGAAGTCTGGATACCAAACGAAACTGACTAGAGCCTGAATGCTCAATGAAATAACCTGAGTCTGGATACCCAACCAAACTGACCAGAGCCTGAACGCTCAACGTAATATCCGGAGTCTGAATACTCAACGAAACTGACTGGAGCCTGAATGATCAACGTAATAACCGGAGTCTAGATACACAACGAAACTGACCGGAGCCTGAACGCTAAACGTAATAACCGGAGTCTGGATACCCAACGAAACTGACCGGAGCCTGAACGCTCAATGTAATAACCGGAATCTGGATACCTAACGAAACTGACCGGAGCCTGAACTCTCAACGTAATAACCGGAGTCTGGATACCCAACAAAACTGACCGGAACCTGAACGCTCAACGTAAAAACCGGAGTCTGGATACCCAACGAAACTGACCAGAGCCTGAAGGCTCAACGTAAAAACCGGAGTCTGGATACCCAACAAAACTGACCGGAGCCTGAACGTTCAACGTAATAACCAGAGTCTGGATACCCAACGAAATTGACCGGAGCCTAAAGGCTCAACGTAATAACCGGAATCTGGATACTCAACGAAACTGACTGGAGCCTGAACGATCAACGTAATAACCGGAGTCTGGATACACAATGAAATTGACCGGAGCCTGATCGCTCAACGTAATAACCGGAGTCTGGATATAAAACGAAACTGACCGGAGCCTGAACGCTCAACGTAATAACCGAAGTCTAGATACCCAACGAAACTGACCGGAGCCTAAACGCTCAACATAAAAACCGGAGTCTGGATACCCAACGAAACTGACCGGAGCCTGCTCGCTAAACGTAATAACCGGAGTCTGGATACCCAACAAAACTGTCCAGAGCCTGAACGCTCAACTTAAAAACCGGAGTCTGGATACCCAACAAAACTGACCGGAGCCTGAACGCTCAATGTAAAAACCGGAGTCTGGATACCCAACGAAACTGACCGGAGCCTGAACGCTCAACGTAATAACGGGAGTCTGGATACACAACGAAACTGACCGGAGCCTGAACGCTCAACGTAATAACCAGAGTCTGGATACCCAACGAAACTGAACGGAGCCTGAACGCTCAACGTAATAACCGGAGTCTGGATACTCAACGAAACTGACCGGACCCTGAACGCACAAAGTAATAACTGGTGTCTGGATGCTCAAAGAAAATGACCGGAGCCTGAACGCTCAACGTAATAACCGGAGTCTGGATACCCAAAGAAACTGACCGGGGCCTGAACGCTCAAGAAAATAACCGAAGTCTGGATACCCAATGAAACTGACCGGAGCCTGAATGCTCAACGTAATAACCGGAGTCAGGATACCAAACGAAATTGACCGGAGCATGAACGCTTAACGTAATAAGCTGAGTCTAGATACCGAACGAAACTGACCGGAGTCTGAACGCCTAATGTAATAACCAGAGTCTGGATATGCAACGAAACTGACCGGAGCCTGAACGCTCAACGTAATAACCGGAATCTGGATACTCAACGAAACTAACCGGAGCCTGAACGATCAACGTAATAACCGGAGTCTGGATACACAACGAAACTGACCGGAGCCTGAACGCTCAACGTAATAACTGGAGTCTGGATACCCAACGAAACTGACCGGAGCCTGAACGCTCAATGTAATAACCGGAGTCTGGATACCCAACGAAACTGACCGGAGCCTGAACCCTCAACGTAATAACCGGAGTCTGGATACCCAACAAAATTGACCGGAGCCTGAACGCTCAACGTAAAAACCGGAGTCTGGATACCCAACGAAACTGACCAGAGCCTGAAGGCTCAACGTAATAACCGGAGTCTGGATACCCAACGAAACTGACCGGAGCCTGAACGTTCAACGTAATAACCGGAGTCTGGATACCCAACGAAATTGACCGGAGTCTGGATACCCAACGAAATTGACTGGAGCCTGAAGGCTCAACGTAATAACCGGAATCTGGATACTCAACGACACTGACTGGAGCCTGAACGATCAACGTAATAACCGGAGTCTGGATACACAATGAAATTGACCGGAGCCTGATTGCTCAACGTAATAACCGGAGTCTGGATACAAAACGAAACTGACCGGAGCCTGAATGCTCAACGTAATAACCGGAGTCTAGATACCCAACGAAACTGACCGGAGCCAAAACGCTCAACATAATAACCGGAGTCTGGATACCCAACGAAACTGACCGGAGCCTGCTCGCTAAACGTAATAACCGGAGTCTGGATACCCAACAAAACTGTCCAGAGCCTGAACGCTCAACTTAAAAACCGGAGTCTGGATACCCAACAAAACTGATCGGAGCCTGAATGCTCAACGTAATAACCGAAGTCTGGATACCAAACGAAACTGACTAGAGCCTGAATGCTCAATGAAATAACCTGAGTCTGGATACCCAACCAAACTGACCAGAGCCTGAACGCTCAACGTAATATCCGGAGTCTGAATACTCAACGAAACTGACTGGAGCCTGAATGATCAACGTAATAACCGGAGTCTGGATACACAACGAAACTGACCGGAGCCTGAACGCTAAACGTAATAACCGGAGTCTGGATACCCAACGAAACTGACCGGAGCCTGAACGCTCAATGTAATAACCGGAATCTGGATACCTAACGAAACTGACCGGAGCCTGAACTCTCAACGTAATAACCGGAGTCTGGATACCCAACAAAACTGACCGGAACCTGAACGCTCAACGTAAAAACCGGAGTCTGGATACCCAACGAAACTGACCAGAGCCTGAAGGCTCAACGTAAAAACCGGAGTCTGGATACCCAACAAAACTGACCGGAGCCTGAACGTTCAACGTAATAACCAGAGTCTGGATACCCAACGAAATTGACCGGAGCCTAAAGGCTCAACGTAATAACCGGAATCTGGATACTCAACGAAACTGACTGGAGCCTGAACGATCAACGTAATAACCGGAGTCTGGATACACAATGAAATTGACCGGAGCCTGATCGCTCAACGTAATAACCGGAGTCTGGATTTAAAACGAAACTGACCGGAGCCTGAACGCTCAACGTAATAACCGAAGTCTAGATACCCAACGAAACTGACCGGAGCCTAAACGCTCAACATAAAAACCGGAGTCTGGATACCCAACGAAACTGACCGGAGCCTGCTCGCTAAACGTAATAACCGGAGTCTGGATACCCAACAAAACTGTCCAGAGCCTGAACGCTCAACTTAAAAACCGGAGTCTGGATACCCAACAAAACTGACCGGAGCCTGAACGCTCAATGTAAAAACCGGAGTCTGGATACCCAACGAAACTGACCGGAGCCTGAACGCTCAACGTAATAACGGGAGTCTGGATACACAACGAAACTGACCGGAGCCTGAACGCTCAACGTAATAACCAGAGTCTGGATACCCAACGAAACTGAATGGAGCCTGAACGCTCAACGTAATAACCGGAGTCTGGATACTCAACGAAACTGACCGGACCCTGAACGCACAAAGTAATAACTGGTGTCTGGATGCTCAAAGAAAATGACCGGAGCCTGAACGCTCAACGTAATAACCGGAGTCTGGATACCCAAAGAAACTGACCGGGGCCTGAACGCTCAAGAAAATAACCGAAGTCTGGATACCCAATGAAACTGACCGGAGCCTGAATGCTCAACGTAATAACCGGAGTCAGGATACCAAACGAAATTGACCGGAGCATGAACGCTTAACGTAATAAGCTGAGTCTAGATACCGAACGAAACTGACCGGAGTCTGAACGCCTAATGTAATAACCAGAGTCTGGATATGCAACGAAACTGACCGGAGCCTGAACGCTCAACGTAATAACCGGAATCTGGATACTCAACGAAACTAACCGGAGCCTGAACGATCAACGTAATAACCGGAGTCTGGATACACAACGAAACTGACCGGAGCCTGAACGCTCAACGTAATAACTGGAGTCTGGATACCCAACGAAACTGACCGGAGCCTGAACGCTCAATGTAATAACCGGAGTCTGGATACCCAACGAAACTGACCGGAGCCTGAACCCTCAACGTAATAACCGGAGTCTGGATACCCAACAAAATTGACCGGAGCCTGAACGCTCAACGTAAAAACCGGAGTCTGGATACCCAACGAAACTGACCAGAGCCTGAAGGCTCAACGTAATAACCGGAGTCTGGATACCCAACGAAACTGACCGGAGCCTGAACGTTCAACGTAATAACCGGAGTCTGGATACCCAACGAAATTGACCGGAGTCTGGATACCCAACGAAATTGACTGGAGCCTGAAGGCTCAACGTAATAATCGGAATCTGGATACTCAACGACACTGACTGGAGCCTGAACGATCAACGTAATAACCGGAGTCTGGATACACAATGAAATTGACCGGAGCCTGATCGCTCAACGTAATAACCGGAGTCTGGATACAAAACGAAACTGACCGGAGCCTGAATGCTCAACGTAATAACCGGAGTCTAGATACCCAACGAAACTGACCGGAGCCAAAACACTCAACATAATAACCGGAGTCTGGATACCCAACGAAACTGACCGGAGCCTGCTCGCTAAACGTAATAACCGGAGTCTGGATACCCAACAAAACTGTCCAGAGCCTGAACGCTCAACTTAAAAACCGGAGTCTGGATACCCAACAAAACTGATCGGAGCCTGAATGCTCAACGTAATAACCGAAGTCTGGATACCAAACGAAACTGACTAGAGCCTGAATGCTCAATGAAATAACCTGAGTCTGGATACCCAACCAAACTGACCGGAGCCTGAACGCTCAACGTAATATCCGGAGTCTGAATACTCAACGAAACTGACTGGAGCCTGAATGATCAACGTAATAACCGGAGTCTGGATACACAACGAAACTGACCGGAGCCTGAACGCTAAACGTAATAACCGGAGTCTGGATACCCAACGAAACTGACCGGAGCCTGAACGCTCAATGTAATAACCGGAATCTGGATACCTAACGAAATTGACCGGAGCCTGAACTCTCAACGCAATAACCGGAGTCTGGATACCCAACAAAACTGACCGGAACCTGAACGCTCAATGTAAAAACCGGAGTCTGGATACCCAACGAAACTGACCAGAGCCTGAAGGCTCAACGTAATAACCGGAGTCTGGATACCCAACGAAACTGACCGGAGCCTGAACGTTCAACGTAATAACCGGAGTCTGGATACCCAACGAAATTGACCGGAGCCTGAAGGCTCAACGTAATAACCGGAATCTGGATACTCAACGAAACTGACTGGAGCCTGAACGATCAACGTAATAACCGGAGTCTGGATACACAATGAAATTGACCGGAGCCTGATCGCTCAATGTAATAACCGGAGTCTGGATATAAAACGAAACTGACCGGAGCCTGAACGCTCAACGTAATAACCGAAGTCTAGATACCCAACGAAACTGACCGGAGCCTAAACGCTCAACATAAAAACCGGAGTCTGGATACCCAACGAAACTGACCGGAGCCTGCTCGCTAAACGTAATAACCGGAGTCTGGATACCCAACAAAACTGTCCAGAGCCTGAACGCTCAACTTAAAAACCGGAGTCTGGATACCCAACAAAACTGACCGGAGCCTGAACGCTCAATGTAAAAACCGGAGTCTGGATACCCAACGAAACTGACCGGAGCCTGAACGCTCAACGTAATAACGGGAGTCTGGATACACAACGAAACTGACCGGAGCCTGAACGCTCAACGTAATAACCAGAGTCTGGATACCTGTAACGCCCCGATTCTGAATTCCCATTAATTGTTGAGTCTTTTAATTTATTTATTTGATGTTTGTTTTAAATTGAGAAATTATATATTGCTATGTGGTGTTTTGCTTATTTTATCTATTTTTACCGATTCGGAGAGTTTTCGGGGAATTAGAGTAAAAAGGGCATTTTAGACATTTAGCACTTTAGTGTAAGAATTGATTGATAAGTTTTGGAAAGAATTTGAGAGGAAAGAAATAGAGATAGAGATAGAATAAGAGAGGAAAAAGGAAGAAGATAGTAACATAAGAAGAAAAGCAAGAGAAAGAAAAGAGGAGAGGAGAAAGAGAAGAGAAAGTGGAGAGGAAAACCTAGAATCATCAAGGAATCATCACCAAAGCTTGCAATCGATCGGTAAGGGTGTGAAACTCCATCATCTCTTTAATGTGTATGATTGTATGTGTATGTGTGTGGATTTTGTAGAGTTTCTACTCTTTTTCCACTTAGGTTAGAAGTTGGTTTTGTGAGTAGAATGAAGTTTTAATCGGTTAGAAATTGGATTAGACGATGTAGTTTATTCGGGTGATGGTTGGGTTGTGCTACTGTGACTGGTTTGGATTTAATCGGTTGGTTGTGTGGAGTTTGGGCTTTGAGACAGCCATGGAAGTTCTGTCCTCGCAAGTTCGCCAGGCGAAAGGCAGCGAAGCTTCGCCAGGCGAAGCCCAGCGAGCTGTAGCGAAGCAAGTCAGAAGCTACTACCCTGTATTCGCTGGCAAGTTCGCCAGGCGAGGTGAGTTGGCGAAGGTTCGCCAGGCGAGTGGGTAGCGAGCCTCAGCGAGTAATTCCAGAATTACTCCCAGTGGACTTCGCTGGGGAGTTCGCCAGGCGAAGGCCAGCGAGCATTCGCTGCGTGGCTTCGCCAGGCGAAGGTTGGCGAACCTGGCAGTGTTATTTGTTTTGCTGTTTGTTCATGGCATGATGTTTGATTGATTCAATTATGATTAATGCCTATATGAATGATTGATGTGTGAACTGTTTCAACATGTTGTGCTGTGGGTGGCCGAAAGGCGTGAATCCTAGATTGTAGAGTAAATGATAAATCGTGAATATTTGATAATCTTGTGTATTTGCTCGAATTGAATAGAAATGCATTGATAGGTTGATATGTGTGTAAACCATGTGTGGAATGGTGTACAATGTGAATGCATGATGGATATATGCTATGTATATGATAAATGCAATGAATATGTTTGTGAGCATAGTATGCATTTTTGTATCGATTGATCCCTCGGAGGATTTGCAGGACCTCGTATGATACGATGGTTATATTTGATTCCTTGGAGAATCGGTTGCATTGTGTGATTCCTCGGAGAATCGGTCATAACATGTAATCCCGTGGAGGATTGGTTAGAGTATTTGATTCCGTGGAGAATCTGCTGAGTACTTGATCCCGTGGAGGATCTGCTGAATATTCGATTCCGTGGAGAATCTGATGAATATTTGATTCCGTGGAGAATCTGCTGAGTACTTGATCCCGTGGAGGATCTGCTGAATACTCGATTCCTTAGGGAATTTGTTGAACGAGTCGGTACCGCATTTGCATCTGCATAGGGTCGTGTGTCGGTCTCTATGAGTTGCATGAGTCATCTGTGTATGATGCATTGGTTGTGTGAATATAACTGTGTATGTTATATGTGATTGTTTGGAGGAAATATAGTGAATGTTCATGTGAATGTGTAGAGACATGAATTATTTGTATATGCTTAATGTGGTGAGAACATAATTTGAGTATAACTTGTACCAATATGAGTATATGTATATATACAATTTTATGCATTAACTGTTATGATGTTGTTTCTCACCCTTCTGCTGTTTTCTAATGCTCTATGAGGCATTGCAGAGTAGGAAGCTGGAGGTTCTTTTTGTGAAGCGATGTCTTCACTCTTTTTGGTCAATGGCTCTGATATGTAACATCTGGGTAGTTAGGAAGTCTTTGACTCTTTTGGAGTTACATTCGTTTTGATTCTTTTGTGATACATACGTGTATGTATCTGCTGTGGATATGTTGTAAAGCATGAATTAACTAATGGTTGTATATACTTTTATGAATGAGATCGATTCAATATTTGGATGTTTCCGCTTTATTCTAAATATTGAGATGTGGGTTACCAATTGTTGCATATCTATTTTGAGCAGGTATCGTATGTGTGTAATTTCATGATAATGTGATGCGCCTCTTTCATACCATGTTTTAATCAAACTCTGATGAAATAAATTTTCTATGTGCCTAATTGATTTATCTAATTTATTTGGGGTATAGAAAGGGGGTGTTACATTAAGTGGTATCAGAGCCAGTGTTGAGTCAGTCGTGTCTGTCTTGTTGTTGTGTTGGTTGAACGGTTGTTTAACCTTGTTGATTTTTGGGAATCCTCAGAATATGGCAGGTCGTAATGACAATGCTATGGCAGCGGCGTTAGAGGCTATGGCCAGAGCTGTGCAGGGTGCACCTAACGTGAATGCGAATGATGAGTTCAGGAAGAACCAACCACCGGTGTTCAAAGGGAGATTTGATCCGGATGGTGCTCAGATATGGTTAAAGGAAATTGAGAGAATTTTTAGGGTGATGGATTGTGCTGAAGGGAATAAGGTGAGACTAGGGACTCACATGCTGAGAGAAGAGGCTGATGACTGGTGGGTCAGCATGAGGCAAGTTCTTGAGGTCGACGACGAGGAGATTACGTGGGATTTATTTCGTGCTGAGTTTCTAAGGAAGTATTATCCCGAAAGTGTTAAAGGGAAGAGAGAAATGGAATTTCTGGAGTTGAAACAAGGTAATATGTCGGTGGTGGACTACACCGCTAAGTTTACTGAGTTAGTGAAGTTTCACCCTCACTATGATGCGGTTACGGCGGAATTTTCCAAATGTATCAAGTATGAGAATGGCTTGCGTCCGGAGATAAAGCAAGCGGTGGGGTATCAAAGGATACGAAGATTTTCGGATTTGACTGAGTGTTGTAGAATTTATGAAGAAGATAGTAGAGCTCGTTCTACTCATTATAAGGGTTTGAGCGAGAGGAGAGGGAAGCAGCAAGTACGAAGCGGACCTTATGTGACGCCTGCTGATAAGGGCAAACATAGGGGAAACTTTGATAGGAGACCCGGAGGAGGTTCCGGTGCGATCAAATGTTTTAAGTGTGGCGTGATGGGCCACAAGTCTTATGATTGTGGAGAGTTCAAGGCGAAGTGTTCCAACTGTGGACTCTTTGGTCATGATGCAGCAGAGTGTAGAAAGAATGCTGTGAAGTGTTTTAATTGTGGCGAGGTGGGTCACATTAGCCCGAATTGTACCAAACCGAAGCAAGCTCCGGCGGGCGGAAAAGTATTCGCATTAGCAGGTTCAGACGCCACTAATGCGGCAGATCGTTTGATTAAAGGTACATGCTTTATTAATGATATGCCTTTAGTTGCTATTATTGATACTGGAGCGACTCACTCGTTCATTTCTCTTGCGTGTGCTAAGCGGTTGGATTTGTGTATGGTTTCCTTGAGTAGTGGTATGGTTATTGGGACTCCCGCTTCGGGGTCGGTAACTACTTCTTTGGTGTGTGCAAGTTGTCCTTTGACCATGTATGGTAAGGACTTCGTTATGGATTTAGTGTGTTTGCCGTTGGAAGGTTTGGACGTAATCTTGGGTATGAATTGGTTGCAATTTAATAGAGTTCATTTGGATTGCTATCACAAGTTAGTAAGGTTTCCTTCTTTGGAAGATGGTGAAAACGAGAGTTTTCTTTCCACTAAAGAGTTGAAGAAACTTTTAGCGGACGAAGCTCAGTTGTTTGGTTTGTTTGCATCGTTGTCGGTGGAGAGCAAAGTTGAGCTCGACGTGTTTCCTGTGGTTTGTGAATTTCCTGAAGTGTTTCCGGAAGATGTTGCGGATGTGCCGCCAAAGAGAGAGGTTGAATTTTCTATTGATCTAGTTCCAGGTACTAGACCGATTTCGATGGCCCCGTATCGGATGTCGGCATCGGAGTTGGTGGAATTGAAGAAGCAGTTGAATGATTTGTTGGATAAGAGATTTGTAAGACCAAGTGTTTCTCCTTGGGGTGCGCCGGTATTGTTGGTAAAGAAGAAGGATGGTAGTATGCGATTGTGTATTGATTATCGGCAGTTGAATAGGGTGACAATTAAGAACAAGTATCCGCTTCCAAGAATTGATGATCTGATGGATCAATTGGTTGGAGCCCGTGTTTTTAGTAAGATTGATTTAAGATCCGGTTATCACCAGATTCGGGTTAAGGAGGAAGATATTTCGAAGACGGCTTTTAGAACACGATATGGTCACTACGAGTATACGGTGATGCCATTCGGAGTTTCTAATGCGCCGGGTGTTTTCATGGAATATATGAACCGTATCTTTCACGAGCAGTTGGATCGTTTTGTGGGGGTGTTTATCGATGACATTTTGATTTATTCTAAGTCTCGTGTGGAGCACGAAGAACATTTAAGGATTGTGTTGCGGATTTTGAAAGAGAAGAAGTTGTACGCAAAGTTGTCTAAGTGTGAGTTTTGGTTGTCGAAGGTGAGTTTTCTTGGGCATATTATTTCCGGCAATGGTATTAGTGTGGATCCATCCAAGATCGATGCGGTAATGCAATGGGAGACTCCAAGATCGGTTACGGAAATTCGAAGCTTTTTGGGCTTGGCCGGTTACTACCGGAGGTTTATCGAAGGATTTTCGAAGTTAGCACTCCCGTTGACGCAGTTGACTTGTAAAGGAAAGGCCTTTATTTGGGATGTTAATTGTGAAGAGGGTTTCATGGAATTAAAGAGAAGGTTAACAACAGCGCCAGTTTTGATTTTGCCGAATCCTACGGAACCTTTTGTGGTTTATTGTGATGCTTCTTTGTCAGGATTGGGTGGTGTATTGATGCAAGATGGGAAGGTCGTGGCGTATGCTTCTAGGCAGTTGAGAGTGCATGAAAAGAATTACCCTACTCATGATTTGGAGTTAGCGGCCGTGGTGTTCGTTTTGAAAATTTGGAGGCACTATCTTTATGGTGCAAGATTTGAAGTTTTTAGCGATCACAAGAGTTTGAAGTATTTGTTTGATCAAAAGGAATTGAATATGAGGCAAAGGAGATGGCTAGAACTTTTGAAGGACTATGATTTTGGTTTAAATTATCATCCGGGTAAGGCGAATGTGGTAGCCGATGCCTTAAGTCGGAAGTCGTTGCACGTGTCTACTTTGATGGTTAGAGAGTGGGAACTCTTGGAGAACTTTAGAGATTTGAGTTTGGTTTGTGAGTTAACGCCGAGTAGTGTGAAGCTTGGTATGTTGCATGTCACGAATGATTTCCTTACTACAGTGTGCGAAAAGCAAAAGTTGGATTTGAAATTTGTGGATTTGATGACGAATGGAAATGAAGATTTCAACGTTGATGAATTAGGAGTTTTGAGGTTTCGAGGTCGTATTTGTATTCCCGATGACGCGGATTTGAAAAAGATGATATTGGAAGAGGGACATCGGAGTAACTTAAGTATTCATCTGGGAGCGAATAAGATGTATCAGGATTTGAAGAAGATCTTTTGGTGGTCTGGATTGAAAAGCGATGTTGCTCGTTTTGTGTACTCGTGTTTGACTTGTCAGAAGTCTAAGGTGGAGCATCAGAAGCCTAGTGGATTGATGCAACCGTTGGATATTCCGGAATGGAAATGGGATAGTATATCGATGGATTTTGTTACGGGATTGCCGAATACGCAAAGAGGACATAATGCTATTTGGGTGATTGTTGATAGGCTTACTAAATCGGCTCATTTTATTCCGATTGATATTACTTATTCTTTGGGAAGGTTGGCCGAGATTTATGTTGGCACTATTGTGAAGCTTCATGGAGTTCCTAAGAGTATTGTATCGGATAGAGATCCTAGATTTACTTCAAGATTTTGGGAGAGTTTGCAAGGTGCCTTGGGTTCTAAGTTGAGATTGAGTTCAGCATATCATCCGCAAACGGATGGTCAAACCGAGAGGACGATTCAATCGTTAGAAGATCTGTTGCGTGCTTGTGTGCTTGAACAAGGTGGTGCGTGGGACGGTTATTTAGCGTTGATTGAGTTCACCTATAATAACAGTTTCCATTCGAGTATTGGCATGGCGCCATTTGAGGCTTTATATGGTCGGAGATGTCGAACACCTCTGTGTTGGCATGAGACAGGTGAAAAGTCGGTAGTTGGTCCTGAAATGGTACAGCAAACGACGGAAAAGGTGAAATTTATTCGGGAAAAGATGAAAGCTTCTCAGAATAGACAGAAAAGTTATCATGATAAAAGGAGAAAGGATCTCGAGTTTCAAGAGGGCGACCATGTGTTTTTGAGAGTTACACCGGTTACGGGTGTGGGTCGTGCCTTGAAGTCGAGAAAGTTGACTTCTCGTTTTATTGGTCCGTATCAGATTGTCGCACGGATTGGTGCTGTGGCGTATCGTGTGGCGTTGCCTCCGAACCTTTCGAATTTGCATGATGTATTCCATGTCTCGCAACTTCGGAAGTATGTTCCGGATCCGTCACATGTGATCCCAATGGATGAAGTGGAAGTAAGAGATAACCTTACAGTTGAAGTTTTACCGGTTAGTATTTTGGACCGTGAAGTTAAGGAACTAAGAGGCAAGGATATTGCGCTTGTGAAAGTGTCCTGGGGAGGTGCCGCGGAAGGCAACATGACTTGGGAATTGGAAAGCAAGATGCGAGAATCGCATCCAGAGTTGTTTGAATCAGGTGATATTTTCGAGGACGAAAATTTCTAAAGTGGGGGAGAGTTGTAACGCCCCGATTCTGAATTCCCATTAATTGTTGAGTCTTTTAATTTATTTATTTGATGTTTGTTTTAAATTGAGAAATTATATATTGCTATGTGGTGTTTTGCTTATTTTATCTATTTTTACCGATTCGGAGA
Source organism: Lathyrus sativus (assembly GCA_963859935.3). Lineage (NCBI taxonomy): Eukaryota > Viridiplantae > Streptophyta > Magnoliopsida > Fabales > Fabaceae > Lathyrus > Lathyrus sativus. The sequence continues at coordinate 718,650 of CAWUDS030000708.1, forward strand.
GTTTTCGGGGAATTAGAGTAAAAAGGGCATTTTAGACATTTAGCACTTTAGTGTAAGAATTGATTGATAAGTTTTGGAAAGAATTTGAGAGGAAAGAAATAGAGATAGAGATAGAATAAGAGAGGAAAAAGGAAGAAGATAGTAACATAAGAAGAAAAGCAAGAGAAAGAAAAGAGGAGAGGAGAAAGAGAAGAGAAAGTGGAGAGGAAAACCTAGAATCATCAAGGAATCATCACCAAAGCTTGCAATCGATCGGTAAGGGTGTGAAACTCCATCATCTCTTTAATGTGTATGATTGTATGTGTATGTGTGTGGATTTTGTAGAGTTTCTACTCTTTTTCCACTTAGGTTAGAAGTTGGTTTTGTGAGTAGAATGAAGTTTTAATCGGTTAGAAATTGGATTAGACGATGTAGTTTATTCGGGTGATGGTTGGGTTGTGCTACTGTGACTGGTTTGGATTTAATCGGTTGGTTGTGTGGAGTTTGGGCTTTGAGACAGCCATGGAAGTTCTGTCCTCGCAAGTTCGCCAGGCGAAAGGCAGCGAAGCTTCGCCAGGCGAAGCCCAGCGAGCTGTAGCGAAGCAAGTCAGAAGCTACTACCCTGTATTCGCTGGCAAGTTCGCCAGGCGAGGTGAGTTGGCGAAGGTTCGCCAGGCGAGTGGGTAGCGAGCCTCAGCGAGTAATTCCAGAATTACTCCCAGTGGACTTCGCTGGGGAGTTCGCCAGGCGAAGGCCAGCGAGCATTCGCTGCGTGGCTTCGCCAGGCGAAGGTTGGCGAACCTGGCAGTGTTATTTGTTTTGCTGTTTGTTCATGGCATGATGTTTGATTGATTCAATTATGATTAATGCCTATATGAATGATTGATGTGTGAACTGTTTCAACATGTTGTGCTGTGGGTGGCCGAAAGGCGTGAATCCTAGATTGTAGAGTAAATGATAAATCGTGAATATTTGATAATCTTGTGTATTTGCTCGAATTGAATAGAAATGCATTGATAGGTTGATATGTGTGTAAACCATGTGTGGAATGGTGTACAATGTGAATGCATGATGGATATATGCTATGTATATGATAAATGCAATGAATATGTTTGTGAGCATAGTATGCATTTTTGTATCGATTGATCCCTCGGAGGATTTGCAGGACCTCGTATGATACGATGGTTATATTTGATTCCTTGGAGAATCGGTTGCATTGTGTGATTCCTCGGAGAATCGGTCATAACATGTAATCCCGTGGAGGATTGGTTAGAGTATTTGATTCCGTGGAGAATCTGCTGAGTACTTGATCCCGTGGAGGATCTGCTGAATATTCGATTCCGTGGAGAATCTGATGAATATTTGATTCCGTGGAGAATCTGCTGAGTACTTGATCCCGTGGAGGATCTGCTGAATACTCGATTCCTTAGGGAATTTGTTGAACGAGTCGGTACCGCATTTGCATCTGCATAGGGTCGTGTGTCGGTCTCTATGAGTTGCATGAGTCATCTGTGTATGATGCATTGGTTGTGTGAATATAAATGTGTATGTTATATGTGATTGTTTGGAGGAAATATAGTGAATGTTCATGTGAATGTGTAGAGACATGAATTATTTGTATATGCTTAATGTGGTGAGAACATAATTTGAGTATAACTTGTACCAATATGAGTATATGTATATATACAATTTTATGCATTAACTGTTATGATGTTGTTTCTCACCCTTCTGCTGTTTTCTAATGCTCTATGAGGCATTGCAGAGTAGGAAGCTGGAGGTTCTTTTTGTGAAGCGATGTCTTCACTCTTTTTGGTCAATGGCTCTGATATGTAACATCTGGGTAGTTAGGAAGTCTTTGACTCTTTTGGAGTTACATTCGTTTTGATTCTTTTGTGATACATGCATGTATGTATCTGCTGTGGATATGTTGTAAAGCATGAATTAACTAATGGTTGTATATACTTTTATGAATGAGATCGATTCAATATTTGGATGTTTCCGCTTTATTCTAAATATTGAGATGTGGGTTACCCATTGTTGCATATCTATTTTGAGCAGGTATCGTATGTGTGTAATTTCATGATAATGTGATGCGCCTCTTTCATACCATGTTTTAATCAAACTCTGATGAAATAAATTTTCTATGTGCCTAATTGATTTATCTAATTTATTTGGGGTATAGAAAGGGGGTGTTACATTAAGTGGTATCAGAGCCAGTGTTGAGTCAGTCGTGTCTGTCTTGTTGTTGTGTTGGTTGAACGGTTGTTTAACCTTGTTGATTTTTGGGAATCCTCAGAATATGGCAGGTCGTAATGACAATGCTATGGCAGCGGCGTTAGAGGCTATGGCCAGAGCTGTGCAGGGTGCACCTAACGTGAATGCGAATGATGAGTTCAGGAAGAACCAACCACCGGTGTTCAAAGGGAGATTTGATCCGGATGGTGCTCAGATATGGTTAAAGGAAATTGAGAGAATTTTTAGGGTGATGGATTGTGCTGAAGGGAATAAGGTGAGACTAGGGACTCACATGCTGAGAGAAGAGGCTGATGACTGGTGGGTCAGCATGAGGCAAGTTCTTGAGGTCGACGACGAGGAGATTACGTGGGATTTATTTCGTGCTGAGTTTCTAAGGAAGTATTATCCCGAAAGTGTTAAAGGGAAGAGAGAAATGGAATTTCTGGAGTTGAAACAAGGTAATATGTCGGTGGTGGACTACACCGCTAAGTTTACTGAGTTAGTGAAGTTTCACCCTCACTATGATGCGGTTACGGCGGAATTTTCCAAATGTATCAAGTATGAGAATGGCTTGCGTCCGGAGATAAAGCAAGCGGTGGGGTATCAAAGGATACGAAGATTTTCGGATTTGACTGAGTGTTGTAGAATTTATGAAGAAGATAGTAGAGCTCGTTCTACTCATTATAAGGGTTTGAGCGAGAGGAGAGGGAAGCAGCAAGTACGAAGCGGACCTTATGTGACGCCTGCTGATAAGGGCAAACATAGGGGAAACTTTGATAGGAGACCCGGAGGAGGTTCCGGTGCGATCAAATGTTTTAAGTGTGGCGTGATGGGCCACAAGTCTTATGATTGTGGAGAGTTCAAGGCGAAGTGTTCCAACTGTGGACTCTTTGGTCATGATGCAGCAGAGTGTAGAAAGAATGCTGTGAAGTGTTTTAATTGTGGCGAGGTGGGTCACATTAGCCCGAATTGTACCAAACCGAAGCAAGCTCCGGCGGGCGGAAAAGTATTCGCATTAGCAGGTTCAGACGCCACTAATGCGGCAGATCGTTTGATTAAAGGTACATGCTTTATTAATGATATGCCTTTAGTTGCTATTATTGATACTGGAGCGACTCACTCGTTCATTTCTCTTGCGTGTGCTAAGCGGTTGGATTTGTGTATGGTTTCCTTGAGTAGTGGTATGGTTATTGGGACTCCCGCTTCGGGGTCGGTAACTACTTCTTTGGTGTGTGCAAGTTGTCCTTTGACCATGTATGGTAAGGACTTCGTTATGGATTTAGTGTGTTTGCCGTTGGAAGGTTTGGACGTAATCTTGGGTATGAATTGGTTGCAATTTAATAGAGTTCATTTGGATTGCTATCACAAGTTAGTAAGGTTTCCTTCTTTGGAAGATGGTGAAAACGAGAGTTTTCTTTCCACTAAAGAGTTGAAGAAACTTTTAGCGGACGAAGCTCAGTTGTTTGGTTTGTTTGCATCGTTGTCGGTGGAGAGCAAAGTTGAGCTCGACGTGTTTCCTGTGGTTTGTGAATTTCCTGAAGTGTTTCCGGAAGATGTTGCGGATGTGCCGCCAAAGAGAGAGGTTGAATTTTCTATTGATCTAGTTCCAGGTACTAGACCGATTTCGATGGCCCCGTATCGGATGTCGGCATCGGAGTTGGTGGAATTGAAGAAGCAGTTGAATGATTTGTTGGATAAGAGATTTGTAAGACCAAGTGTTTCTCCTTGGGGTGCGCCGGTATTGTTGGTAAAGAAGAAGGATGGTAGTATGCGATTGTGTATTGATTATCGGCAGTTGAATAGGGTGACAATTAAGAACAAGTATCCGCTTCCAAGAATTGATGATCTGATGGATCAATTGGTTGGAGCCCGTGTTTTTAGTAAGATTGATTTAAGATCCGGTTATCACCAGATTCGGGTTAAGGAGGAAGATATTTCGAAGACGGCTTTTAGAACACGATATGGTCACTACGAGTATACGGTGATGCCATTCGGAGTTTCTAATGCGCCGGGTGTTTTCATGGAATATATGAACCGTATCTTTCACGAGCAGTTGGATCGTTTTGTGGTGGTGTTTATCGATGACATTTTGATTTATTCTAAGTCTCGTGTGGAGCACGAAGAACATTTAAGGATTGTGTTGCGGATTTTGAAAGAGAAGAAGTTGTACGCAAAGTTGTCTAAGTGTGAGTTTTGGTTGTCGAAGGTGAGTTTTCTTGGGCATATTATTTCCGGCAATGGTATTAGTGTGGATCCATCCAAGATCGATGCGGTAATGCAATGGGAGACTCCAAGATCGGTTACGGAAATTCGAAGCTTTTTGGGCTTGGCCGGTTACTACCGGAGGTTTATCGAAGGATTTTCGAAGTTAGCACTCCCGTTGACGCAGTTGACTTGTAAAGGAAAGGCCTTTATTTGGGATGTTAATTGTGAAGAGGGTTTCATGGAATTAAAGAGAAGGTTAACAACAGCGCCAGTTTTGATTTTGCCGAATCCTACGGAACCTTTTGTGGTTTATTGTGATGCTTCTTTGTCAGGATTGGGTGGTGTATTGATGCAAGATGGGAAGGTCGTGGCGTATGCTTCTAGGCAGTTGAGAGTGCATGAAAAGAATTACCCTACTCATGATTTGGAGTTAGCGGCCGTGGTGTTCGTTTTGAAAATTTGGAGGCACTATCTTTATGGTGCAAGATTTGAAGTTTTTAGCGATCACAAGAGTTTGAAGTATTTGTTTGATCAAAAGGAATTGAATATGAGGCAAAGGAGATGGCTAGAACTTTTGAAGGACTATGATTTTGGTTTAAATTATCATCCGGGTAAGGCGAATGTGGTAGCCGATGCCTTAAGTCGGAAGTCGTTGCACGTGTCTACTTTGATGGTTAGAGAGTGGGAACTCTTGGAGAACTTTAGAGATTTGAGTTTGGTTTGTGAGTTAACGCCGAGTAGTGTGAAGCTTGGTATGTTGCATGTCACGAATGATTTCCTTACTACAGTGTGCGAAAAGCAAAAGTTGGATTTGAAATTTGTGGATTTGATGACGAATGGAAATGAAGATTTCAACGTTGATGAATTAGGAGTTTTGAGGTTTCGAGGTCGTATTTGTATTCCCGATGACGCGGATTTGAAAAAGATGATATTGGAAGAGGGACATCGGAGTAACTTAAGTATTCATCTGGGAGCGAATAAGATGTATCAGGATTTGAAGAAGATCTTTTGGTGGTCTGGATTGAAAAGCGATGTTGCTCGTTTTGTGTACTCGTGTTTGACTTGTCAGAAGTCTAAGGTGGAGCATCAGAAGCCTAGTGGATTGATGCTGTTAGACTAAGGCACGGATCTAGAAGGGGGGGTTGAATAGATCCCTTTTAAAAATTTGAGTGGCGCTACCAATAAAATTGGTTTTCAAAATTGTTTTCAAATGCGGAAGCGGCCTTGGAAAATATAGTCTAAAACGAACAACTATTGGAGAGCCGGATATGCGTCAAGCAGATGAATTTAAGACGATAACGGATAGTAAATCACTACACACTTTTATGCAAAACTCAGATGTGATTCACTCGTACTATTTCCTTATTCCAATGATCAAAAATTACACCAAAACTAGCAGCAAAATTAAGGCAATTTTAGTTCAGCACTTTTGTCGAACAGTTGGTGTGCACAAATACCTTAAATGATATTTGTGTTGAATGAGTGATTAAAAAAACCTTAGTACAGTATTTCTATTGTACTTAGTAGTTAAAAAACAGTGTTTCACCACCTCACTCAATCAATACTACAATTTGACAAAATCACTTATTCTAGAATCACTTAATTTTTAAGCTGTAATTGAAAATGCAGAAAATAAAGGAACACAAGATTTGATGAGGCAGTTCCCCCAGTCGTCCTCGCGTTGGGGTACGTCTGCCCTCAATTCTACAATGAGAATTGAGATATGTATTGAATAGATATCACCTGTTTGGTAGAACAGTTATACACAAGAATCGATAGACAATTGATACAAACAATCTTAATGTTGCTGATAATTTCTACCACTTCTTGCCCCTTGATTCAAGATGAATCAAGTCCTCCAATTTGATGTGAATGACCTCCGATTGCAGCCACCTTATTGACAACTCTTCCGTTGATCAAACCTTCGGCACGGCTGATCTTAGACACACCCAAATTGAACCCGGAACGTCTTCAACCTTTCAACGCCCTAGCTACTAGATTGATCAACCTTCCGCTAATCAATCACCTTCGCACTCGCTTGATTGTTGAACCGACGATTCCGTAACAAAAGCCTTCAAAACCTGTAGTCTTGATAGGTAAAACCTCAAAGGTTTTCTCCCAAGAAACACCTGCACCAGCTTCCACTCGAACCGGATCTTCAATCACGCGTTCGAACCTTATCACCGTCGAGCAAACCACAAACCGCAGCAAAAAATTGATTATCTGTAATTTGAGGATTTGTGAGTTGATTGAACGATGAAGATGAAGAACACTGATGCACCTCTTTCACGTTTCTTGACCTGAACACTTTCTCACAATGCTTTCAAAAAAATGTTCTCTTGTTAAAATTGAAAAGACAGCTATTTATAGTAATATACAAAACAGACAGTTGACAGATCAATGAAACATAGCAGAATTTCTGTTTCTGCGCGCGAACGGTCGACCATAGGGTCGGCGTGCGCTGAGCCGTGTGACACTCAAACTGTCATGCGCCGAGTCAGCGGTCGACGCATGATCTTCATGCGCTGACCCGTGAGATTCTTAAACCTGCATGCGCCAAGTTAACGGTCGACGCATGACCTTCATGCGCTGACCCGTGTGAACTGAATGAAACTGTGTGCTGACGGTATGGTCGGCTCATGGTTCAAAAATCTGCAAAAACATAAATTTCTACAGCTTTTTGTGCATTACGTCATTGTAAAAATTGAATCATAAGTAGCGTGAATGATTTAAACGAAAGAAGGATATCTCTTAGCAAGTTGTCATCATCAAAAACCAGAGGCACGCTTGTGTTGGTAGATACTTTGCCTTCACATTCTCCCCCTTTTTGATGATGGCAACCTACTGCTCGGTTCTCCCCCTTTGACAACATCAAAAAGAGGTAAACCCGTGACACAATAACAACACATTGAATCATGCATAAATGAGATACCAACAGATGAGAAGTAAACAACAGTTATACATACGATGGAGATAACAGTTAATAGATTACAGAACCACAAAAATGTCATGATAGCAACATAGAAGTAAGCAACAATCATAGTGAGTTTGGGCAGAAAAGCAAAACACAACAAACAAAATGAATGCAAGCCAAAACAGGAAACAACAAATGACATATGAGCGCATGCTAATAGCCCCGTCCACGTCCGCGACCACGACCACGCCTGTCATAGTAATGAGGATGGCGTTGGGGATGAGCTAGATCAGAAAATTCTTCTGTGATGTTATTCAAAAAGTCAAGACTGTCGACAATGGCGCGCTCTTCAGCTTGATGACAGTGAGTTAGAGTCTCGAATCGAGCGTCCAGCTGAGTCGACATTCCACTGATCCGTTCATTTTGGTTATGCAGTTCAGAACGAATTTGTGCCATTCTTTCATTTTGATCCCTCATGAATTTTTGCTGTTGTTCCTGCATATTGGTCATAAAATTTCGCTGTTCCAACTGCATCGACTGCATCATTTCTAAAATCTCCGAATTGTTTGACGGTTGTTGAGGAGAAGGTGGGTCTGCAGTGCTTGGTTGATACGGCTGATAGAATTTGCCAAGGGTGGTCCACCCGGTGTATTGCCATTCACCCCAGCCTTGGTTATTCTCCTCATCCTCATTTTCCTGTTGGTTTGAGTAGGCAGACCAGTTATTGTGTTGATTGTCATCTTGATATGTTTGTTGATAGTTTTCAGAAGGCACGTATGGTTGATGACCTTCATTAATATCGTGGTCCAGCTGAGTCTCATCAGCGGTTTCTTGTGCCTCTCCTGCATTGTCACCTTGATTGTCTTCATCTTCACTTGAGCTTCCTTCTGCTTCTTCATCTTCTCCACCCTCTGACTCATCAGCACTTTCTTCACTCGAGGAGGCAGCTGCAGCCATGGTTGAGCGCCGATAAAATCTGTACTTTTTGAGCGACTGCAGAGTTTAAAGCTTCCTGAATGAATGAGCCATAGGCGAGCGCGGTGCCTCGCTTGGAGTCTCTTAGTTCATACATCCGGCTTGTAATATAGTAATGGTCGACTCAATATGCAACAAACAGCAGATTTTTGTATTTTACCATATTCAGAGGTACATGCTATGCAAAAATGATGTCATGACATATAAGAAAAAAATATCTATATACATATGCAGTAGATGTCATACAAATTTAGCGTAGTATAAGCGATATGATTTGAGATCAACAGGATTATCAAACAAAGAGAGAGAGAAAGAACAATATCACCTTGATGCCTGATTTGCTTGATACACAACATACTTATACTTACACGAATATCAAATTGTTAGAAGTACAACAGCATGATTATTTGAATGAAATAAGATAACATCAGCAAATATTATTCCCGTTCCGAAATGTCGAGGATGCCAAGTTCTCGGCGGATATGAAAGAAAGGTTCCGTTGCTAGCGGCTTTGTGAAAATGTCCGCTAGTTGGTTTTTAGTGTCAACGTGTTCAAATACAACATCACCTTTCTCAACATGGTCCCTAAGAAAATGGTGTCGAATTTCTATATGTTTAGTGCGAGAGTGTAATACGGGATTTTTGGTAAGGTTAATAGCGCTAGTGTTGTCACATAGGATAGGAATACGTTCAAGTTTAAGATTGAAATCTAGTAGTTGTTGCTTAATCCACAGAATTTGAGCACAACAACTACCAGCGGCAACGTATTCCGCCTCGGCCGTTGATAAAGCAACTGAAACTTGTTTCTTGCTATGCCAACTAACCAAGGAGTTTGAAAACAAATGACATGTACCACTAGTGCTTTTCCTATCCGATTTGCACCCGGCAAAGTCGGAATCGGAGTAACCTACCAACGAGCAATCACTACCCTTAGAATACCACAATCCATACTTCGGGGTACCTGACAGGTATCGAAGAATTCGTTTAACAGCTTTTAGGTGGGATTCTTTGGGACATGATTGGTATCGTGCACACATGCACACACTAAACATAATATCAGGACGTGACGCAGTAAGATAGAGAAGTGAACCAATCATACCTCTATATCGTTTTACCTCTACGTCCTTGCCATTTTCATCTTTATCCAAATTTACGCATGTAGGCATTGGGGTGTCTATGGCCTTGGATTTTGCCATGTCAAATCTCTTGATCAAGTCCAAACAATATTTTGTTTGGCTCACGAATGTCCCTTCTTGGAGTTGTTTAATTTGCAGGCCGAGGAAGTATGTGAGCTCCCCCATCATACTCATCTCGAATTCGCCCTGCATGAGGTCAGAAAACTCTCTCACGAGATTCATGTTAGTGGATCCAAATATAATATCGTCAACATAGATTTGCACCAAAATCAAGTGCTTTCCTTGACGTTTAATGAAGAGTGTAGTGTCAACCTTTCTTCGTGAGTACCCCTGATTAAGTAAAAACTTACTTAGTCGCTCATACCAAGCTCTAGGAGCTTGTTTGAGACCATATAAAGCTCTTTTTAACTTGTAAACATGTTCAGGGTATTCATGAGATTCAAAACCGGGAGGTTGAGACACATATACTTCTTCATTTATGTGACCGTTAAGGAACGCACTTTTAACATCCATTTGAAATAACTTAAAATCCTTTGCACATGCAAAGGCGAGTAAAAGGCGTATAGCCTCGAGTCGGGCAACCGGCGCATAAGTTTCCTCATAGTCGATGCCTTCCTCTTGGTTATACCCTTGAGCGACCAATCTCGCTTTATTACGGGTTATTACCCCGTTTTCGTCCAACTTGTTCCTAAACACCCATCGGGTGCCGATTACTCGATGGCCTCGCGGAGGAGGGACAAGGTCCCATACCTCGTTTCTTTTAAACTGATTTAGTTCCTCTTGCATCGATAAAAACCAGTGCTCATCGAGTAGGGCCTCTTTGGGGTTTTTAGGCTCTATTTGTGAAACGAAAGCGAAGTGATAACAAAAGTTACTTAGCTTAGATCGAGTGGTGACTCCCTTTGTGATGTCTCCGAGAATATTGTCAATTGGATGATCTTTACACGACTTCCAAGCTTGAGGGAGATCATCGTTTGTAGGCGGATGAGCTTCCTCAGTTACCTCATGGTGTGCATCCTTATCCTCCTCAATTTTGACTCTATCGGGTTGATCAATCCCCGTTTCGCCACCTTTGAGTATGTCTTCTGTGGATGTACCTGCACCATGAACAACACTATCCTTTCCGACATTTCTCGGATAGGACTCATCAAACGTAACGTGCACAGACTCTTCAACAGCTAGTAATCTTTTATTATAAATCCTATATGCTTTACTTGATTGCGAGTACCCTAGAAAAATGCCTTCATCGGCTTTTGAATCAAACTTGCCCAAGTTTTCCTTTCCATTGTTTAATACAAAGCACTTGCATCCAAAAACATGAAGGTGAGAAACATTAGGCTTTCGCCCTTTTAAAAGTTCATACGGAGTTTTGTTTAGAATGGGGCGGATGAGTACCCTATTCAAAACATAACATGCTGTACTAATGGCGTCGGCCCAAAAGTATTTTGGTAAACCACTATCATTAATCATTGTTCTTCCCAATTCTTCTAAAATTCTGTTTTTACGCTCCACAACCCCATTTTGTTGAGGAGTTCGTGGAGCCGAGAAGTTATGATCGATGCCATGGTTACCGCAATATTCTTCAAATAAATGATTTTCAAATTCACCTCCGTGGTCACTTCTTATTGACACAATGTTTGTATTTAACTTATTTTGGGAGAGCTTGGCAAATCTCTCAAAAGCGGCAAACGTGTCACTTTTACTCACTAAGAAGATGGTCCAACAGAACCTAGAAAAGTCGTCCACTATTACGAATCCGTAATAGTTTCCTCCTAGACTTTTGATCCTAGACGGCCCAAACAAGTCCATATGAAGTAGTTCAAGAGGTCTCGTTGTTGAAATAATCTTTTTGGATTTAAAGGAGATCCTCGTTTGTTTTCCTTTTTGACAAGCATCACAAAGGTGATCCTTGGTGAACTTAATTTTGGGAAGTCCTAGTACTAGATCTTTTGAGACAATCTTATTGAGTAAGTCAAAGTTGACATGCGCTAAGCGCCTATGCCATAGCCATGAGTCTTCACTCATAGATATGAGACATTGATCGCTTGTTGGGGATACCACATTCAAGTCAAGCATATACACATTGTTTACTCTAAAACCAATAAACACATTCTTCTTATCACTTTCATGCACAATTTTGCAGCAATCTTTTGAAAAGGAAACATTATAACCTTTGTCGCATAATTGGCTAATGCTAAGGAGATTATGTTTAAGGTTTTCGACAAGCAACACATCGGAAATTGTAGTAGAGGAGGGATTACCTATACTACCTTTACCTAGTATCGCTCCGCGGTTGTTATCACCGTATGTTACATACCCTTTCTTCTTAGCCACGAAGTCTATGAATAAGGATATGTCTCCAGACATGTGCCTTGAGCACCCACTATCAAGAACCCATCTTCTCTCGGTGGACTCGACACATTTCACCTGTCAAAATATAACTTAGAGAAGGGAGGTACCCAATGGCATATTGGGTCCTAATAGGTTAGCGACAAGACGGTTGCGTTTGGGCAACCATTGGTAGATGCCTTTAGGAACAAGAAATCTCCTAAATCGACATTTACCAATGGAGTGGCCTTTCTTGCAACAGTAAAAGCATACAAAGTCGACATTAGAATCACTTTCACTTGCTTGATCCCTAATTACATATGCATATTTTTGATATGGGTTTATCATACTTTTTCTAAAATCCTTTTTATCGATTGCAAATGTAATTTTAGGTTCAAGTGCCTTGTCTAATTTGGCCTTAAGGTTTCTAACCTCACCTTGCCAAATATGACAAGTATCACAACCAAAGTTGAAAGGATTACTATTGTCCTTACAATCCGATTCATTATCTTTCACAATGGAAGCCTTAAGGTCCTCTAATTTCTTTTCGGACTCTAAGACTTTGTGCTCTAAATATGTAAAAATTCTTCTATTAGAAGCAAGTTTCTTAAAGGCTTCAGTTGCTTCCTTGTGTAAAACATCGAATGCGGTTTGTAATTCGGAATGAGACATACTAGATGACATATTATATCTAGAGTGACGTACCTGTTTCTTTTTCTTTTTCTGATTTGCGGAGAGACATAGATTCACGGACTCTTCTTCATCACTAGAGCTTTCATTAGAGGAGGAAGAATCACTGTCGCTTTCCCACGCGATGTACGCCCTCCTAGGCTTTGATGCTCTCTTATGTGACTTCGATTGTTCCTTTTCTTTTCCCTTGTTGTTCATTGGACAGTCCGGTTTGTAGTGACCGGGCTTTCCACATTTATAGCACGTTCCTCTAGTCTTTTTGCCTTTTTGATTGTCATCTTTGGAGAACCTTGATTGCCTTCGGAAATTTACCAGGTTCTTCTCCGAATGTTGGATGCCGTTCTTTCTCACGTACCGGTTATACCGTTTAACGAACAGCCCCATGTCCTCATTTATGTCTTCTTCTTCGTCGTCGCTTGAAGAATAATCACTTTGCTCTTTTGCTTTAGACTTCGAGGAAGAAGCCTTAAGAGCTATGAACTTCTTTTCACTCATCTTTACTTTGTCCTTCTTTTCTTTCCTTTCATGTTGGTCAAGACTCAAGAGTACCTGTTCATGCTCTTGTAGTTTGCCAAACAATGTAGTCAGGTCTAATACCGTAAGATCATTTGCCTCTTTGATGGCGGTCACTTTCGGCTGCCATTCCCTGCTAAGACATCTCAAAACTTTATTAGTAGCAAGATCATTGGAAATAGGTCTTCCTAGTGAATGTAATCTGTTTATGAGATGAGTAAATCTCTTTTGCATGTCAGCAATGGTTTCCCCTTGCTCCATGAAAAAGAGATCAAACTCTTGTATAAGAGTGTTGATTCGAGCCAACTTAACATCGTTTGTCCCCTCATGGGCAATTTGTAGTGCATCCCACATAGTCTTAGCCGTAGGGCAATGGGATACACGGTAGTATTCATCTACACCTAATGAGGAGATTAGAATGTTCTTAGCTTTCCAATCGTAATTATACTTTCGCTCATCGTCGTCGGTCCATTGTGCTTCGGGCTTTGGCACAACTTCGTTATTCTCATTTGTCATGGTTATTTCAATCGGACCATTGAGAATAACGTTCCATATCTTTCTATCTATGGAATTAATGTGCACCCGCATACAGTCTTTCCAATAGCTATAATTTTCACCGTTAAAAACGGGAGCTCTATTGTACGCCCCTTTTGGTTCGTTAGCCATTATTCTATCAATGTTGTATTTGAAGCACCGGAGAACCGGAGCTCTTGATACCACTTGTTAGACTAAGGCACGGATCTAGAAGGGGGGGTTGAATAGATCCCTTTTAAAAATTTGAGTGGCGCTACCAATAAAATTGGTTTTCAAAATTGTTTTCAAATGCGGAAGCGGCCTTGGAAAATATAGTCTAAAACGAACAACTATTGGAGAGCCGGATATGCGTCAAGCAGATGAATTTAAGACGATAACGGATAGTAAATCACTACACACTTTTATGCAAAACTCAGATGTGATTCACTCGTACTATTTCCTTATTCCAATGATCAAAAATTACACCAAAACTAGCAGCAAAATTAAGGCAATTTTAGTTCAGCACTTTTGTCGAACAGTTGGTGTGCACAAATACCTTAAATGATATTTGTGTTGAATGAGTGATTAAAAAAACCTTAGTACAGTATTTCTATTGTACTTAGTAGTTAAAAAACAGTGTTTCACCACCTCACTCAATCAATACTACAATTTGACAAAATCACTTATTCTAGAATCACTTAATTTTTAAGCTGTAATTGAAAATGCAGAAAATAAAGGAACACAAGATTTGATGAGGCAGTTCCCCCAGTCGTCCTCGCGTTGGGGTACGTCTGCCCTCAATTCTACAATGAGAATTGAGATATGTATTGAATAGATATCACCTGTTTGGTAGAACAGTTATACACAAGAATCGATAGACAATTGATACAAACAATCTTAATGTTGCTGATAATTTCTACCACTTCTTGCCCCTTGATTCAAGATGAATCAAGTCCTCCAATTTGATGTGAATGACCTCCGATTGCAGCCACCTTATTGACAACTCTTCCGTTGATCAAACCTTCGGCACGGCTGATCTTAGACACACCCAAATTGAACCCGGAACGTCTTCAACCTTTCAACGCCCTAGCTACTAGATTGATCAACCTTCCGCTAATCAATCACCTTCGCATTCGCTTGATTGTTGAACCGACGATTCCGTAACAAAAGCCTTCAAAACCTGTAGTCTTGATAGGTAAAACCTCAAAGGTTTTCTCCCAAGAAACACCTGCACCAGCTTCCACTCGAACCGGATCTTCAATCACGCGTTCGAACCTTATCACCGTCGAGCAAACCACAAACCGCAGCAAAAAATTGATTATCTGTAATTTGAGGATTTGTGAGTTGATTGAACGATGAAGATGAAGAACACTGATGCACCTCTTTCACGTTTCTTGACCTGAACACTTTCTCACAATGCTTTCAAAAAAATGTTCTCTTGTTAAAATTGAAAAGACAGCTATTTATAGTAATATACAAAACAGACAGTTGACAGATCAATGAAACATAGCAGAATTTCTGTTTCTGCGCGCGAACGGTCGACCATAGGGTCGGCGTGCGCTGAGCCGTGTGACACTCAAACTGTCATGCGCCGAGTCAGCGGTCGACGCATGATCTTCATGCGCTGACCCGTGAGATTCTTAAACCTGCATGCGCCAAGTTAACGGTCGACGCATGACCTTCATGCGCTGACCCGTGTGAACTGAATGAAACTGTGTGCTGACGGTATGGTCGGCTCATGGTTCAAAAATCTGCAAAAACATAAATTTCTACAGCTTTTTGTGCATTACGTCATTGTAAAAATTGAATCATAAGTAGCGTGAATGATTTAAACGAAAGAAGGATATCTCTTAGCAAGTTGTCATCATCAAAAACCAGAGGCACGCTTGTGTTGGTAGATACTTTGCCTTCACATATGCAACCGTTGGATATTCCGGAATGGAAATGGGATAGTATATCGATGGATTTTGTTACGGGATTGCCGAATACGCAAAGAGGACATAATGCTATTTGGGTGATTGTTGATAGGCTTACTAAATCGGCTCATTTTATTCCGATTGATATTACTTATTCTTTGGGAAGGTTGGCCGAGATTTATGTTGGCACTATTGTGAAGCTTCATGGAGTTCCTAAGAGTATTGTATCGGATAGAGATCCTAGATTTACTTCAAGATTTTGGGAGAGTTTGCAAGGTGCCTTGGGTTCTAAGTTGAGATTGAGTTCAGCATATCATCCGCAAACGGATGGTCAAACCGAGAGGACGATTCAATCGTTAGAAGATCTGTTGCGTGCTTGTGTGCTTGAACAAGGTGGTGCGTGGGACGGTTATTTAGCGTTGATTGAGTTCACCTATAATAACAGTTTCCATTCGAGTATTGGCATGGCGCCATTTGAGGCTTTATATGGTCGGAGATGTCGAACACCTCTGTGTTGGCATGAGACAGGTGAAAAGTCGGTAGTTGGTCCTGAAATGGTACAGCAAACGACGGAAAAGGTGAAATTTATTCGGGAAAAGATGAAAGCTTCTCAGAATAGACAGAAAAGTTATCATGATAAAAGGAGAAAGGATCTCGAGTTTCAAGAGGGCGACCATGTGTTTTTGAGAGTTACACCGGTTACGGGTGTGGGTCGTGCCTTGAAGTCGAGAAAGTTGACTTCTCGTTTTATTGGTCCGTATCAGATTGTCGCACGGATTGGTGCTGTGGCGTATCGTGTGGCGTTGCCTCCGAACCTTTCGAATTTGCATGATGTATTCCATGTCTCGCAACTTCGGAAGTATGTTCCGGATCCGTCACATGTGATCCCAATGGATGAAGTGGAAGTAAGAGATAACCTTACAGTTGAAGTTTTACCGGTTAGTATTTTGGACCGTGAAGTTAAGGAACTAAGAGGCAAGGATATTGCGCTTGTGAAAGTGTCCTGGGGAGGTGCCGCGGAAGGCAACATGACTTGGGAATTGGAAAGCAAGATGCGAGAATCGCATCCAGAGTTGTTTGAATCAGGTGATATTTTCGAGGACGAAAATTTCTAAAGTGGGGGAGAGTTGTAACGCCCCGATTCTGAATTCCCATTAATTGTTGAGTCTTTTAATTTATTTATTTGATGTTTGTTTTAAATTGAGAAATTATATATTGCTATGTGGTGTTTTGCTTATTTTATCTATTTTTACCGATTCGGAGAGTTTTCGGGGAATTAGAGTAAAAAGGGCATTTTAGACATTTAGCACTTTAGTGTAAGAATTGATTGATAAGTTTTGGAAAGAATTTGAGAGGAAAGAAATAGAGATAGAGATAGAATAAGAGAGGAAAAAGGAAGAAGATAGTAACATAAGAAGAAAAGCAAGAGAAAGAAAAGAGGAGAGGAGAAAGAGAAGAGAAAGTGGAGAGGAAAACCTAGAATCATCAAGGAATCATCACCAAAGCTTGCAATCGATCGGTAAGGGTGTGAAACTCCATCATCTCTTTAATGTGTATGATTGTATGTGTATGTGTGTGGATTTTGTAGAGTTTCTACTCTTTTTCCACTTAGGTTAGAAGTTGGTTTTGTGAGTAGAATGAAGTTTTAATCGGTTAGAAATTGGATTAGACGATGTAGTTTATTCGGGTGATGGTTGGGTTGTGCTACTGTGACTGGTTTGGATTTAATCGGTTGGTTGTGTGGAGTTTGGGCTTTGAGACAGCCATGGAAGTTCTGTCCTCGCAAGTTCGCCAGGCGAAAGGCAGCGAAGCTTCGCCAGGCGAAGCCCAGCGAGCTGTAGCGAAGCAAGTCAGAAGCTACTACCCTGTATTCGCTGGCAAGTTCGCCAGGCGAGGTGAGTTGGCGAAGGTTCGCCAGGCGAGTGGGTAGCGAGCCTCAGCGAGTAATTCCAGAATTACTCCCAGTGGACTTCGCTGGGGAGTTCGCCAGGCGAAGGCCAGCGAGCATTCGCTGCGTGGCTTCGCCAGGCGAAGGTTGGCGAACCTGGCAGTGTTATTTGTTTTGCTGTTTGTTCATGGCATGATGTTTGATTGATTCAATTATGATTAATGCCTATATGAATGATTGATGTGTGAACTGTTTCAACATGTTGTGCTGTGGGTGGCCGAAAGGCGTGAATCCTAGATTGTAGAGTAAATGATAAATCGTGAATATTTGATAATCTTGTGTATTTGCTCGAATTGAATAGAAATGCATTGATAGGTTGATATGTGTGTAAACCATGTGTGGAATGGTGTACAATGTGAATGCATGATGGATATATGCTATGTATATGATAAATGCAATGAATATGTTTGTGAGCATAGTATGCATTTTTGTATCGATTGATCCCTCGGAGGATTTGCAGGACCTCGTATGATACGATGGTTATATTTGATTCCTTGGAGAATCGGTTGCATTGTGTGATTCCTCGGAGAATCGGTCATAACATGTAATCCCGTGGAGGATTGGTTAGAGTATTTGATTCCGTGGAGAATCTGCTGAGTACTTGATCCCGTGGAGGATCTGCTGAATATTCGATTCCGTGGAGAATCTGATGAATATTTGATTCCGTGGAGAATCTGCTGAGTACTTGATCCCGTGGAGGATCTGCTGAATACTCGATTCCTTAGGGAATTTGTTGAACGAGTCGGTACCGCATTTGCATCTGCATAGGGTCGTGTGTCGGTCTCTATGAGTTGCATGAGTCATCTGTGTATGATGCATTGGTTGTGTGAATATAACTGTGTATGTTATATGTGATTGTTTGGAGGAAATATAGTGAATGTTCATGTGAATGTGTAGAGACATGAATTATTTGTATATGCTTAATGTGGTGAGAACATAATTTGAGTATAACTTGTACCAATATGAGTATATGTATATATACAATTTTATGCATTAACTGTTATGATGTTGTTTCTCACCCTTCTGCTGTTTTCTAATGCTCTATGAGGCATTGCAGAGTAGGAAGCTGGAGGTTCTTTTTGTGAAGCGATGTCTTCACTCTTTTTGGTCAATGGCTCTGATATGTAACATCTGGGTAGTTAGGAAGTCTTTGACTCTTTTGGAGTTACATTCGTTTTGATTCTTTTGTGATACATGCATGTATGTATCTGCTGTGGATATGTTGTAAAGCATGAATTAACTAATGGTTGTATATACTTTTATGAATGAGATCGATTCAATATTTGGATGTTTCCGCTTTATTCTAAATATTGAGATGTGGGTTACCCATTGTTGCATATCTATTTTGAGCAGGTATCGTATGTGTGTAATTTCATGATAATGTGATGCGCCTCTTTCATACCATGTTTTAATCAAACTCTGATGAAATAAATTTTCTATGTGCCTAATTGATTTATCTAATTTATTTGGGGTATAGAAAGGGGGTGTTACATTAAGTGGTATCAGAGCCAGTGTTGAGTCAGTCGTGTCTGTCTTGTTGTTGTGTTGGTTGAACGGTTGTTTAACCTTGTTGATTTTTGGGAATCCTCAGAATATGGCAGGTCGTAATGACAATGCTATGGCAGCGGCGTTAGAGGCTATGGCCAGAGCTGTGCAGGGTGCACCTAACGTGAATGCGAATGATGAGTTCAGGAAGAACCAACCACCGGTGTTCAAAGGGAGATTTGATCCGGATGGTGCTCAGATATGGTTAAAGGAAATTGAGAGAATTTTTAGGGTGATGGATTGTGCTGAAGGGAATAAGGTGAGACTAGGGACTCACATGCTGAGAGAAGAGGCTGATGACTGGTGGGTCAGCATGAGGCAAGTTCTTGAGGTCGACGACGAGGAGATTACGTGGGATTTATTTCGTGCTGAGTTTCTAAGGAAGTATTATCCCGAAAGTGTTAAAGGGAAGAGAGAAATGGAATTTCTGGAGTTGAAACAAGGTAATATGTCGGTGGTGGACTACACCGCTAAGTTTACTGAGTTAGTGAAGTTTCACCCTCACTATGATGCGGTTACGGCGGAATTTTCCAAATGTATCAAGTATGAGAATGGCTTGCGTCCGGAGATAAAGCAAGCGGTGGGGTATCAAAGGATACGAAGATTTTCGGATTTGACTGAGTGTTGTAGAATTTATGAAGAAGATAGTAGAGCTCGTTCTACTCATTATAAGGGTTTGAGCGAGAGGAGAGGGAAGCAGCAAGTACGAAGCGGACCTTATGTGACGCCTGCTGATAAGGGCAAACATAGGGGAAACTTTGATAGGAGACCCGGAGGAGGTTCCGGTGCGATCAAATGTTTTAAGTGTGGCGTGATGGGCCACAAGTCTTATGATTGTGGAGAGTTCAAGGCGAAGTGTTCCAACTGTGGACTCTTTGGTCATGATGCAGCAGAGTGTAGAAAGAATGCTGTGAAGTGTTTTAATTGTGGCGAGGTGGGTCACATTAGCCCGAATTGTACCAAACCGAAGCAAGCTCCGGCGGGCGGAAAAGTATTCGCATTAGCAGGTTCAGACGCCACTAATGCGGCAGATCGTTTGATTAAAGGTACATGCTTTATTAATGATATGCCTTTAGTTGCTATTATTGATACTGGAGCGACTCACTCGTTCATTTCTCTTGCGTGTGCTAAGCGGTTGGATTTGTGTATGGTTTCCTTGAGTAGTGGTATGGTTATTGGGACTCCCGCTTCGGGGTCGGTAACTACTTCTTTGGTGTGTGCAAGTTGTCCTTTGACCATGTATGGTAAGGACTTCGTTATGGATTTAGTGTGTTTGCCGTTGGAAGGTTTGGACGTAATCTTGGGTATGAATTGGTTGCAATTTAATAGAGTTCATTTGGATTGCTATCACAAGTTAGTAAGGTTTCCTTCTTTGGAAGATGGTGAAAACGAGAGTTTTCTTTCCACTAAAGAGTTGAAGAAACTTTTAGCGGACGAAGCTCAGTTGTTTGGTTTGTTTGCATCGTTGTCGGTGGAGAGCAAAGTTGAGCTCGACGTGTTTCCTGTGGTTTGTGAATTTCCTGAAGTGTTTCCGGAAGATGTTGCGGATGTGCCGCCAAAGAGAGAGGTTGAATTTTCTATTGATCTAGTTCCAGGTACTAGACCGATTTCGATGGCCCCGTATCGGATGTCGGCATCGAAGTTGGTGGAATTGAAGAAGCAGTTGAATGATTTGTTGGATAAGAGATTTGTAAGACCAAGTGTTTCTCCTTGGGGTGCGCCGGTATTGTTGGTAAAGAAGAAGGATGGTAGTATGCGATTGTGTATTGATTATCGGCAGTTGAATAGGGTGACAATTAAGAACAAGTATCCGCTTCCAAGAATTGATGATCTGATGGATCAATTGGTTGGAGCCCGTGTTTTTAGTAAGATTGATTTAAGATCCGGTTATCACCAGATTCGGGTTAAGGAGGAAGATATTTCGAAGACGGCTTTTAGAACACGATATGGTCACTACGAGTATACGGTGATGCCATTCGGAGTTTCTAATGCGCCGGGTGTTTTCATGGAATATATGAACCGTATCTTTCACGAGCAGTTGGATCGTTTTGTGGTGGTGTTTATCGATGACATTTTGATTTATTCTAAGTCTCGTGTGGAGCACGAAGAACATTTAAGGATTGTGTTGCGGATTTTGAAAGAGAAGAAGTTGTACGCAAAGTTGTCTAAGTGTGAGTTTTGGTTGTCGAAGGTGAGTTTTCTTGGGCATATTATTTCCGGCAATGGTATTAGTGTGGATCCATCCAAGATCGATGCGGTAATGCAATGGGAGACTCCAAGATCGGTTACGGAAATTCGAAGCTTTTTGGGCTTGGCCGGTTACTACCGGAGGTTTATCGAAGGATTTTCGAAGTTAGCACTCCCGTTGACGCAGTTGACTTGTAAAGGAAAGGCCTTTATTTGGGATGTTAATTGTGAAGAGGGTTTCATGGAATTAAAGAGAAGGTTAACAACAGCGCCAGTTTTGATTTTGCCGAATCCTACGGAACCTTTTGTGGTTTATTGTGATGCTTCTTTGTCAGGATTGGGTGGTGTATTGATGCAAGATGGGAAGGTCGTGGCGTATGCTTCTAGGCAGTTGAGAGTGCATGAAAAGAATTACCCTACTCATGATTTGGAGTTAGCGGCCGTGGTGTTCGTTTTGAAAATTTGGAGGCACTATCTTTATGGTGCAAGATTTGAAGTTTTTAGCGATCACAAGAGTTTGAAGTATTTGTTTGATCAAAAGGAATTGAATATGAGGCAAAGGAGATGGCTAGAACTTTTGAAGGACTATGATTTTGGTTTAAATTATCATCCGGGTAAGGCGAATGTGGTAGCCGATGCCTTAAGTCGGAAGTCGTTGCACGTGTCTACTTTGATGGTTAGAGAGTGGGAACTCTTGGAGAACTTTAGAGATTTGAGTTTGGTTTGTGAGTTAACGCCGAGTAGTGTGAAGCTTGGTATGTTGCATGTCACGAATGATTTCCTTACTACAGTGTGCGAAAAGCAAAAGTTGGATTTGAAATTTGTGGATTTGATGACGAATGGAAATGAAGATTTCAACGTTGATGAATTAGGAGTTTTGAGGTTTCGAGGTCGTATTTGTATTCCCGATGACGCGGATTTGAAAAAGATGATATTGGAAGAGGGACATCGGAGTAACTTAAGTATTCATCCGGGAGCGAATAAGATGTATCAGGATTTGAAGAAGATCTTTTGGTGGTCTGGATTGAAAAGCGATGTTGCTCGTTTTGTGTACTCGTGTTTGACTTGTCAGAAGTCTAAGGTGGAGCATCAGAAGCCTAGTGGATTGATGCAACTGTTGGATATTCCGGAATGGAAATGGGATAGTATATCGATGGATTTTGTTACGGGATTGCCGAATACGCAAAGAGGACATAATGCTATTTGGGTGATTGTTGATAGGCTTACTAAATCGGCTCATTTTATTCCGATTGATATTACTTATTCTTTGGGAAGGTTGGCCGAGATTTATGTTGGCACTATTGTGAAGCTTCATGGAGTTCCTAAGAGTATTGTATCGGATAGAGATCCTAGATTTACTTCAAGATTTTGGGAGAGTTTGCAAGGTGCCTTGGGTTCTAAGTTGAGATTGAGTTCAGCATATCATCCGCAAACGGATGGTCAAACCGAGAGGACGATTCAATCGTTAGAAGATCTGTTGCGTGCTTGTGTGCTTGAACAAGGTGGTGCGTGGGACGGTTATTTAGCGTTGATTGAGTTCACCTATAATAACAGTTTCCATTCGAGTATTGGCATGGCGCCATTTGAGGCTTTATATGGTCGGAGATGTCGAACACCTCTGTGTTGGCATGAGACAGGTGAAAAGTCGGTAGTTGGTCCTGAAATGGTACAGCAAACGACGGAAAAGGTGAAATTTATTCAGGAAAAGATGAAAGCTTCTCAGAATAGACAGAAAAGTTATCATGATAAAAGGAGAAAGGATCTCGAGTTTCAAGAGGGCGACCATGTGTTTTTGAGAGTTACACCGGTTACGGGTGTGGGTCGTGCCTTGAAGTCGAGAAAGTTGACTTCTCGTTTTATTGGTCCGTATCAGATTGTCGCACGGATTGGTGCTGTGGCGTATCGTGTGGCGTTGCCTCCGAACCTTTCGAATTTGCATGATGTATTCCATGTCTCGCAACTTCGGAAGTATGTTCCGGATCCGTCACATGTGATCCCAATGGATGAAGTGGAAGTAAGAGATAACCTTACAGTTGAAGTTTTACCGGTTAGTATTTTGGACCGTGAAGTTAAGGAACTAAGAGGCAAGGATATTGCGCTTGTGAAAGTGTCCTGGGGAGGTGCCGCGGAAGGCAACATGACTTGGGAATTGGAAAGCAAGATGCGAGAATCGCATCCAGAGTTGTTTGAATCAGGTGATATTTTCGAGGACGAAAATTTCTAAAGTGGGGGAGAGTTGTAACGCCCCGATTCTGAATTCCCATTAATTGTTGAGTCTTTTAATTTATTTATTTGATGTTTGTTTTAAATTGAGAAATTATATATTGCTATGTGGTGTTTTGCTTATTTTATCTATTTTTACCGATTCGGAGAGTTTTCGGGGAATTAGAGTAAAAAGGGCATTTTAGACATTTAGCACTTTAGTGTAAGAATTGATTGATAAGTTTTGGAAAGAATTTGAGAGGAAAGAAATAGAGATAGAGATAGAATAAGAGAGGAAAAAGGAAGAAGATAGTAACATAAGAAGAAAAGCAAGAGAAAGAAAAGAGGAGAGGAGAAAGAGAAGAGAAAGTGGAGAGGAAAACCTAGAATCATCAAGGAATCATCACCAAAGCTTGCAATCGATCGGTAAGGGTGTGAAACTCCATCATCTCTTTAATGTGTATGATTGTATGTGTATGTGTGTGGATTTTGTAGAGTTTCTACTCTTTTTCCACTTAGGTTAGAAGTTGGTTTTGTGAGTAGAATGAAGTTTTAATCGGTTAGAAATTGGATTAGACGATGTAGTTTATTCGGGTGATGGTTGGGTTGTGCTACTGTGACTGGTTTGGATTTAATCGGTTGGTTGTGTGGAGTTTGGGCTTTGAGACAGCCATGGAAGTTCTGTCCTCGCAAGTTCGCCAGGCGAAAGGCAGCGAAGCTTCGCCAGGCGAAGCCCAGCGAGCTGTAGCGAAGCAAGTCAGAAGCTACTACCCTGTATTCGCTGGCAAGTTCGCCAGGCGAGGTGAGTTGGCGAAGGTTCGCCAGGCGAGTGGGTAGCGAGCCTCAGCGAGTAATTCCAGAATTACTCCCAGTGGACTTCGCTGGGGAGTTCGCCAGGCGAAGGCCAGCGAGCATTCGCTGCGTGGCTTCGCCAGGCGAAGGTTGGCGAACCTGGCAGTGTTATTTGTTTTGCTGTTTGTTCATGGCATGATGTTTGATTGATTCAATTATGATTAATGCCTATATGAATGATTGATGTGTGAACTGTTTCAACATGTTGTGCTGTGGGTGGCCGAAAGGCGTGAATCCTAGATTGTAGAGTAAATGATAAATCGTGAATATTTGATAATCTTGTGTATTTGCTCGAATTGAATAGAAATGCATTGATAGGTTGATATGTGTGTAAACCATGTGTGGAATGGTGTACAATGTGAATGCATGATGGATATATGCTATGTATATGATAAATGCAATGAATATGTTTGTGAGCATAGTATGCATTTTTGTATCGATTGATCCCTCGGAGGATTTGCAGGACCTCGTATGATACGATGGTTATATTTGATTCCTTGGAGAATCGGTTGCATTGTGTGATTCCTCGGAGAATCGGTCATAACATGTAATCCCGTGGAGGATTGGTTAGAGTATTTGATTCCGTGGAGAATCTGCTGAGTACTTGATCCCGTGGAGGATCTGCTGAATATTCGATTCCGTGGAGAATCTGATGAATATTTGATTCCGTGGAGAATCTGCTGAGTACTTGATCCCGTGGAGGATCTGCTGAATACTCGATTCCTTAGGGAATTTGTTGAACGAGTCGGTACCGCATTTGCATCTGCATAGGGTCGTGTGTCGGTCTCTATGAGTTGCATGAGTCATCTGTGTATGATGCATTGGTTGTGTGAATATAACTGTGTATGTTATATGTGATTGTTTGGAGGAAATATAGTGAATGTTCATGTGAATGTGTAGAGACATGAATTATTTGTATATGCTTAATGTGGTGAGAACATAATTTGAGTATAACTTGTACCAATATGAGTATATGTATATATACAATTTTATGCATTAACTGTTATGATGTTGTTTCTCACCCTTCTGCTGTTTTCTAAT
The DNA here is from genome assembly GCA_963859935.3 of Lathyrus sativus. Classification (NCBI taxonomy): domain Eukaryota; kingdom Viridiplantae; phylum Streptophyta; class Magnoliopsida; order Fabales; family Fabaceae; genus Lathyrus; species Lathyrus sativus. Next base: position 743,829 of record CAWUDS030000708.1, read on the forward strand.
GCTCTATGAGGCATTGCAGAGTAGGAAGCTGGAGGTTCTTTTTGTGAAGCGATGTCTTCACTCTTTTTGGTCAATGGCTCTGATATGTAACATCTGGGTAGTTAGGAAGTCTTTGACTCTTTTGGAGTTACATTCGTTTTGATTCTTTTGTGATACATACGTGTATGTATCTGCTGTGGATATGTTGTAAAGCATGAATTAACTAATGGTTGTATATACTTTTATGAATGAGATCGATTCAATATTTGGATGTTTCCGCTTTATTCTAAATATTGAGATGTGGGTTACCCATTGTTGCATATCTATTTTGAGCAGGTATCGTATGTGTGTAATTTCATGATAATGTGATGCGCCTCTTTCATACCATGTTTTAATCAAACTCTGATGAAATAAATTTTCTATGTGCCTAATTGATTTATCTAAATGATTTGGGGTATAGAAAGGGGGTGTTACAATACCCAATGAAACTGAACGGAGCCTGAACGCTCAACGTAATAACCGGAGTCTGGATACTCAACGAAACTGACCGGACCCTGAACGCACAAAGTAATAACTGGAGTCTGGATGCTCAAAGAAAATGACCGGAGCCTGAACGCTCAACGTAATAACCGGAGTCTGGATACCCAAAGAAACTGACCGGGGCCTGAACGCTCAAGATAATAACCGAAGTCTGGATACCCAATGAAACTGACCGGAGCCTGAATGCTCAACGTAATAACCGGAGTCAGGATACCAAACGAAATTGACCGGAGCATGAACGCTTAACGTAATAAGCTGAGTCTAGATACCGAACGAAACTGACCGGAGCCTGAACGCCTAATGTAATAACCAGAGTCTGGATATGCAACGAAACTGACCGGAGCCTGAACGCTCAACGTAATAACCGGAATCTGGATACTCAACGAAACTAACCGGAGCCTGAACGCTCAACGTAATAACCGGAGTCTGGATACACAACGAAACTGACTGGAGCCTGAACGATCAACGTAATAACCGGAGTCTGGATACACAACGAAACTGACCGGAGCCTGAACGCTCAACGTAATAACTGGAGTCTGGATACCCAACGAAACTGACCGGAGCCTGAACGCTCAATGTAATAACCGGAGTCTGGATACCCAACGAAACTGACCGGAGCCTGAACCCTCAACGTAATAACCGGAGTCTGGATACCCAACAAAATTGACCGGAGCCTGAACGCTCAACGTAAAAACCGGAGTCTGGATACCCAACGAAACTGACCAGAGCCTGAACGCTAAACGTAATAACCGGAGTCTGGATACCCAACGAAACTGACCGGAGCCTGAACGTTCAACGTAATAACCGAAGTCTGGATACCCAACGAAATTGACCGGAGCCTGAATGCTCAACGTAATAACCGGAATCTGGATACTCAACGAAACTGACCGGAACCTGAACGCTCAACGTAATAACCGGAGTCTGGATACCCAACGAAACTGACCAGAGCCTGAACGCTCAACGTAAAAACCGGAGTCTGGTAACCCAACAAAACTGACCGGAGCCTGCACGCTCAACGTAATAACCGAAGTCTGGATACCAAACGAAACTGACGGGAGCCTGAACGCTCAACGTAATAACCTGAGTCTGGATACCCAACGAAACTGACCGGAGCCTGAACGCTCAATGTAATAACCGAAATCTGGATACTCAACGAAACTAACCGGAGCCTGAACGCTGAACGTAATATCCGGAGTCTGAATACTCAACGAAACTGACTGGAGCCTGAACGATCAACGTAATAACCGGAGTCTGGATACACAATGAAACTGACCGGAGCCTGAACGCTAAACGTAATAACCGAAGTCTGGATACCCAACGAAACTGACCGGAGCCTTAACGTTCAATGTAATAACCGGAGTCTGGATACCCAACGAAACGTACCGGAGCCTGAACTCTCAACGTAATAACCGGAGTCTGGATACCCAACAAAACTGACCGGAGCCTGAACACTCAACGTATAAACCGGAGTCTGGATAACCAACGAAACCGACCAGAGCCTGAAGGCTCAACATAATAACCGGAGTCTGGATACCTAACGAAACTGACCGGAGCCTGAACGTTCAACGTAATAACCGGAGTCTGGATACCCAACGAAATTGACCGGAGTCTGGATACCCAACGAAATTGACCAGAGCCTGAAGGCTCAACGTAATAACCGGAATCTGGATACTCAACAAAACTGACTGGAGCCTGAACGATCAACGTAATAACCGGAGTCTGGATACACAACGAAATTGACCGGAGCCTGATCGCTCAACGTAATAACCGGAGTCTGGATACACAACGAAACTGACCGGAGCCTGAACGCTCAACGTAATAACCGGAGTCTAGATACACAACGAAACTGACCGGAGCCTAAACTCTCAACGTAATAACCGGAGTCTGGATACCCAACGAAACTGACCGGAGCCTGCTCGCTAAGCGTAATAACCGGAGTCTGGATACCAAAAAAAACTGACCAGAGCCTGAACGCTCAACTTAAAAACCGGAGTCTGGATACGCAACAAAACTGATCGGAGCCTGAACGCTCAACGTAATAATCGAAGTCTGGATACCAAACGAAACTGACTGGAGCCTGAATGCTCAATGAAATAACCTGAGTCTGGATACCCAACGAAACTGACCGGAGCCTGAACGCTCAACGTAATAACTGGAGTCTGGATACCCAACAAAACTAATCAGAGCCTGAACGCTCAATGTAAAAACCGGAGTCTGGATACCCAACGAAACTGACCGGAGCCTGAACGCTCAACGTAATAACGGGAGTCTGGATACACAACGAAACTGACCGGAGCCTGAACGCTCAACGTAATAACCAGAGTCTGGATACCCAACGAAACTGAACGGAGCCTGAACGCTGAACGTAATAACCGGAGTCTGGATACTCAACAAAACTGACCGGACCCTGAACGCACAAAGTAATAACTGGAGTCTGGATGCTCAAAGAAAATGACCGGAGCCTGAACGCTCAAAGTAATAACCGGAGTCTGGATGCCCAACGAAACTGACCGGGGCCTGGACGCTCAAGATAATAACCGAAGTCTGGATACCCAATGAAACTGACCGGAGCCTGAATGCTCAACGTAATAACCGGAGTCAGGATACCAAACGAAATTGACCGGAGCCTGAACGCTTAACGTAATAAGCTGAGTCTAGATACCGAACGAAACTGACCGGAGCCTGAACGCCTAACGTAATAACCAGAGTCTGGATATGCAACGAAACTGACCGGAGCCTGAACGCTCAACGTAATAACCAGAGTCTGGATACCCAACAAAACTGACCGGAGCCTGAAGGCTCAACATAATAACCGGAGTCTGGATACCTAACGAAACTGACCGGAGCCTGAACGTTCAACGTAATAACCGGAGTCTGGATACCCAACGAAATTGACCGGAGTCTGGATACCCAACGAAATTGACCGGAGCCTGAAGGCTCAACGTAATAACCGGAATCTGGATACTCAACAAAACTGACTAGAGCCTGAACGATCAACAAAATAACCGGAGTCTGGATACACAACGAAATTGACCAGAGCCTGATCGCTCAACGTAATAACCGGAGTCTGGATACACAACGAAACTGACCGGAGCCTGAACGCTCAACGTAATAACCGGAGTCTAGATACCCAACAAAACTGACCGGAGCCTAAACGCTCAACGTAATAACCGGAGTCTGGATACCCAACGAAACTGACCGGAGCCTGCTCGCTAAGCGTAATAACCGGAGTCTGGATACCAAACAAAACTGACCAGAGCCTGAACGCTCAACTTAAAAACCGGAGTTTTGATACGCAACAAAACTGATCGGAGCCTGAACGCTCAACATAATAATCGAAGTCTGGATACCAAACGAAACTGACTAGAGCCTGAATGCTCAATGAAATAACCTGAGTCTGGATACCCAACGAAACTGACCGGAGCCTGAACGCTCAACGTAATAACTGGAGTCTGGATACCCAACAAAACTGATCGGAGCCTGAACGCTCAATGTAAAAACCGGAGTCTGGATACCCAACGAAACTGACCGGAGCCTGAACGCTCAACGTAATAACGGGAGTCTGGATACACAACGAAACTGACCGGAACCTGAACGCTCAACGTAATAACCAGAGTCTGGATATGCAACGAAACTGACCAGAGCCTGAACGCTCAACGTAATAACCAGAGTCTGGATACCCAACAAAACTGACCGGAGCCTGAACGCTCAACGTAATAACCGAAGTCTGAATACCAAACGAAACTGACCGGAGCCTGAACGCTCAACGTAATAACCGGAGTCTGGAAACCCAACGAAATTGACCGGAGCCTGAACGCTCACCGTAATAACCGGAATCAGGATACTCAAGGAAACTAACCGGAGCCTGAATGCTCAACGTAATAACTGGAGTCTGGATACTCAACAAAACTGACTCGAGCCTGAATGATCGATGTAATAACCGGAGTCTGGATACACAACGAAACTGACCGGAGCCTGAACGCTCAACGTAATAACCGGAGTCTGGATACCCAACGAAACTGACCGGAGCCTGAACGCTCAATGTAATAACCGAAGTCTGGATACCCAACGAAACTGACCGGAGCCTGAACCCTCAACGTAATAACCGGAGTCTGGATACCCAACAAAACTGACCGGAGCCTGAACGCTCAACTTAAAAACCGGAGTCTGGATACCCAACGAAACTGACCAGAGCCTGAATGCTCAACGTAATAACCGGAGTCTGGATACCAACGAAACTGACCGGAGCCTGAACGTTCAACGTAATAACCGGAGTCTGGATACCCAACGAAATTGACCGGAGCCTGAAGGCTCAACGTAATAACCGGAATCTGGATACTCAATGAAACAGACCGGAGCCTTAACGCTCAACGTAATAACCGGAGTCTGGATACCAAACGAAATTGACCGGAGCCTGAACGCTTAACGTAATAAGCTAAGTCTAGATACCGAACGAAACAGACAGGAGCCTGAACGCCTAACGTAATAACCAGAGTCTGGATATGCAACGAAACTGACCGGAGCCTGAACGCTCAACGTAATAACCGGAGTCTGGATACCCAATAAAACTGACCGGAGCCTGAACGCTCAACGTAATAACCGAAGTCTGGATACCAAACGAAACTGACCGGAGTCTGAATGCTCAATATAATAACCTGAGTCTGGATACCCAACGAAATTGACCGGAGCCTGATCGCTCAACGTAATAACCGGAGTCTGGATACACAACGAAACTGACCGGAGCCTGAACGCTCAACGTAATAACCGGAGTCTAGATACCCAACAAAACTGACCGGAGCCTAAACGCTCAACGTAATAACCGGAGTCTGGATACCCAACGAAACTGACCGGAGCCTGCTCGCTAAGCGTAATAACCGGAGTCTGGATACCAAACAAAACTGACCAGAGCCTGAACGCTCAACTTAAAAACCGGAGTTTTGATACGCAACAAAACTGATCGGAGCCTGAACGATCAACGTAATAACCAGAGTCTGGATACCCAACGAAACTGAACGGAGCCTGAACGCTGAACGTAATAACCGGAGTCTGGATACTCAACAAAACTGACCGGACCCTGAACGCACAAAGTAATAACTGGAGTCTGGATGCTCAAAGAAAATGACCGGAGCCTGAACGCTCAACGTAATAACCGGAGTCTGGATGCCCAACGAAACTGACCGAGGCCTGGACGCTCAAGATAATAACCGAAGTCTGGATACCCAATGAAACTGACCGGAGCCTGAATGCTCAACGTAATAACCGGAGTCAGGATACCAAACGAAATTGACCGGAGCCTGAACGCTTAACGTAATAAGCTGAGTCTAGATACCGAACGAAACTGACCGGAGCCTGAACGTCTAACGTAATAACCAGAGTCTGGATATGCAACGAAACTGACCGGAGCCTGAACGCTCAACATAATAACCAGAGTCTGGATACCCAACAAAACTGACCGGAGCCTGAAGGCTCAACATAATAACCGGAGTCTGGATACCTAACGAAACTGACCGGAGCCTGAACGTTCAACGTAATAACCGGAGTCTGGATACCCAACGAAATTGAACGGAGTCTGGATACCCAACGAAATTGACCGGAGCCTGAAGGCTCAACGTAATAACCGGAATCTGGATACTCAACAAAACTGACTAGAGCCTGAACGATCAACGTAATAACCGGAGTCTGGATACACAACGAAATTGACCGGAGCCTGATCGCTCAACGTAATAACCGGAGTCTGGATACACAACGAAACTGACCGGAGCCTGAACGCTCAACGTAATAACCGGAGTCTAGATACCCAACAAAACTGACCGGAGCCTAAACGCTCAACGTAATAACCGGAGTCTGGATACCCAACGAAACTGACCGGAGCCTGCTCGCTAAGCGTAATAACCGGAGTCTGGATACCAAACAAAACTGACCGGAGCCTGCTCGCTAAGCGTAATAACCGGAGTCTGGATACCAAACAAAACTGACCAGAGCCTGAACGCTCAACTTAAAAACCGGAGTTTTGATACGCAACAAAACTGATCGGAGCCTGAACGCTCAACATAATAATCGAAGTCTGGATACCAAACGAAACTGACTGGAGCCTGAATGCTCAATGAAATAACCTGAGTCTGGATACCCAACGAAACTGACCGGAGCCTGAACGCTCAACGTAATAACTGGAGTCTGGATACCCAACAAAACTGATCGGAGCCTGAACGCTCAATGTAAAAACCGGAGTCTGGATACCCAACGAAACTGACCGGAGCCTGAACGCTCAACGTAATAACGGGAGTCTGGATACACAACGAAACTGACCGGAGCCTGAACGCTCAACGTAATAACCAGAGTCTGGATATGCAACGAAACTGACCGGAGCCTGAACGCTCAACGTAATAACCAGAGTCTGGATACCCAACAAAACTGACCGGAGCCTGAACGCTCAACGTAATAACCGAAGTCTGAATACCAAACGAAACTGACCGGAGCCTGAACGCTCAACGTAATAACCGGAGTCTGGAAACCCAACGAAATTGACCGGAGCCTGAACGCTCACCATAATAACCGGAATCTGGATACTCAAGGAAACTAACCGGAGCCTGAACGCTCAACGTAATAACTGGAGTCCGGATACTCAACGAAACTGACTCGAGCCTGAATGATCGATGTAATAACCGGAGTCTGGATACACAACGAAACTGACCGGAGCCTGAACGCTCAACGTAATAACCGGAGTCTGGATACCCAACGAAACTGACCGGAGCCTGAACGCTCAATGTAATAACCGAAGTCTAGATACCCAACGAAACTGACCGGAGCCTGAACCCTCAACGTAATAACCGGAGTCTGGATACCCAACAAAACTGACCTGAGCCTGAACGCTCAACTTAAAAACCGGAGTCTGGATACCCAACGAAACTGACCAGAGCCTGAATGCTCAACGTAATAACCGGAGTCTGGATACCAACGAAACTGACCGGAGCCTGAACGTTCAACGTAATAACCGGAGTCTGGATACCCAACGAAATTGACCGGAGCCTGAAGGCTCAACGTAATAACCGGAATCTGGATACTCAATGAAACAGACCGGAGCCTTAACGCTCAACGTAATAACCGGAGTCTGGATACCAAACGAAATTGACCGGAGCCTGAACGCTTAACGTAATAAGCTAAGTCTAGATACCGAACGAAACTGACAGGAGCCTGAACGCCTAACGTAATAACCAGAGTCTGGATATGCAACGAAACTGACCGGAGCCTGAACGCTCAACGTAATAACCGGAGTCTGGATACCCAATAAAACTGACCGGAGCCTGAACGCTCAACGTAATAACCGAAGTCTGGATACCAAACGAAACTGACCGGAGCCTGAATGCTCAATATAATAACATGAGTCTGGATACCCAACGAAATTGACCGGAGCCTGATCGCTCAACGTAATAACCGGAGTCTGGATACACAACGAAACTGACCGGAGCCTGAACGCTCAACGTAATAACCGGAGTCTAGATACCCAACAAAACTGACCGGAGCCTAAACGCTCAACGTAATAACCGGAGTCTGGATACCCAACGAAACTGACCGGAGCCTGCTCGCTAAGCGTAATAACCGGAGTCTGGATACCAAACAAAACTGACCAGAGCCTGAACGCTCAACTTAAAAACCGGAGTTTTGATACGCAACAAAACTGATCGGAGCCTGAACGCTCAACATAATAATCGAAGTCTGGATACCAAACGAAACTGACTGGAGCTTGAATGCTCAATGAAATAACCTGAGTCTGGATACCCAACGAAACTGACCAGAGCCTGAACGCTCAACGTAATAACTGGAGTCTGGATACCCAACAAAACTGATCGGAGCCTGAACGCTCAATGTAAAAACCGGAGTCTGGATACCCAACAAAACTGACCGGAGCCTGAACGCTCAACGTAATAACGGGAGTCTGGATACACAACGAAACTGACCGGAGCCTGAACGCTCAACGTAATAACCAGAGTCTGGATATGCAACGAAACTGACCGGAGCCTGAACGCTCAACGTAATAACCAGAGTCTGGATACCCAACAAAACTGACCGGAGCCTGAACGCTCAACGTAATAACCGAAGTCTGAATACCAAACGAAACTGACCGGAGCCTGAACGCTCAACGTAATAACCGGAGTCTGGAAACCCAACGAAATTGACCGGAGCCTGAACGCTCACCGTAATAACCGGAATCTGGACACTCAAGGAAACTAACCGGAGCCTGAACGCTCAACGTAATAACTGGAGTCTGGATACTCAACGAAACTGACTCGAGCCTGAATGATCGATGTAATAACCGGAGTCTGGATACACAACGAAACTGACCGGAGCCTGAACGCTCAACGTAATAACCGGAGTCTGGATACCCAACGAAACTGACCGGAGCCTGAACGCTCAATGTAATAACCGAAGTCTGGATACCCAACGAAACTGACCGGAGCCTGAACCCTCAACTTAATAACCGGAGTCTGGATACCCAACAAAACTGACCGGAGCCTGAACGCTCAACTTAAAAACCGGAGTCTGGATACCCAACGAAACTGACCAGAGCCTGAATGCTCAACGTAATAACCGGAGTCTGGATACCAACGAAACTGACCAGAGCCTGAACGTTCAACGTAATAACCGGAGTCTGGATACCCAACGAAATTGACCGGAGCCTGAAGGCTCAACGTAATAACCGGAATCTGGATACTCAATGAAACAGACCGGAGCCTTAACGCTCAACGTAATAACCGGAGTCTGGATACCAAACGAAATTGACCGGAGCCTGAACGCTTAACGTAATAAGCTAAGTCTAGATACCGAACGAAAATGACAGGAGCCTGAACGCCTAACGTAATAACTAGAGTCTGGATATGCAACGAAACTGACCGGAGCCTGAACGCTCAACGTAATAACCGGAGTCTGGATACCCAATAAAACTGACCGGAGCCTGAACGCTCAACGTAATAACCGAAGTCTGGATACCAAACGAAACTGACCAGAGCCTGAATGCTCAATATAATAACCTGAGTCTGGATACCCAACGAAATTGACCCGAGCCTGAACGCTCAACGTAATAACCGGAATCTGGATACTCAACGAAACTAACCGGAGCCTGAACGCTCAACGTAATAACCGGAGTCTGGATACTCAACGAAACTGAATGGAGCCTGAACGATCAATGTAATAACCGGAGTCTGGATACACAACGAAACTCACCGGAGCCTGAAGGCTCAACGTAATAACCGGAATCTGGATACTCAACGAAACTGACCAGAGCCTGAACGCTCAACGTAATAACCGGAGTCTGGATACCAAACGAAATTGACCGGAGCCTGAACGCTTAAAGTAATAAGCTGAGTCTAGATACCGAACGAAACTGACCGGAGCCTGAACGCCTAACGTAATAACCAGAGTCTGGATATGCAACGAAACTGACCGGAGCCTGAACGCTCAACGTAATAATCGGAGTCTGGATACCCAACAAAACTGACCGGAGCCTGAACGCTCAACGTAATAACTGAAATGTAGATACCAAACGAAACTGACCGGAGCCTGAACGCTCAACGTAATCACCGGAGTCTGGATACCCAACGAAATTGACCGGAGCCTGAACGCTCAACGTAATAACCGGAGTCTGGATACTCAACGAAACTGACTGGAGCCAGAACGATCAATTTAATAACCGGAGTCTGGATACACAACGAAACTGACCGGAGCCTGAACGCTCAACGTAATAACCAGAGTCTGGATACCCAATGAAACTGAACGGAGCCTGAACGCTCAACGTAATAACCGGAGTCTGGATGCCCAACGAAACTGACCGGGGCCTGAACGCACAAAGTAATAACTGGAGTCTGGATGCCCAATGAAACTGACCGGAGCCTGAATGCTCAACGTAATAACCGGAGTCAGGATACCAAACGAAATTGACCGGAGCATGAACGCTTAACGTAATAAGCTGAGTCTAGATACCGAACGAAACTGACCGGAGCCTGAACGCCTAATGTAATAACCAGAGTCTGGATATGCAACGAAACTGACCGGAGCCTGAACGCTCAACGTAATAACCAGAGTCTGGATACCCAACAAAACTGACCGGAGCCTGAACGCTCAACGTAATAACCGAAGTCTGAATACCAAACGAAACTGACCGGAGCCTGAACGCTCAACGTAATAACCAGAGTCTGGAAACCCAACGAAATTGACCGGAGCCTGAACGCTCACCGTAATAACCGGAATCTGGATACTCAAGGAAACTAACCGGAGCCTGAACGCTCAACGTAATAACTGGAGTTTGGATACTCAACGAAACTGACTCGAGCTTGAACGATCGATGTAATAACCGGAGTCTGGATACACAACGAAACTGACCGGAGCCTGCACGCTCAACGTAATAACCGGAGTCTGGATACCCAACGAAACTGACCGGAGCCTGAACGCTCAATGTAATAACCGAAGTCTGGATACCCAACGAAACTGACCGGAGCATGAACCCTCAACGTAATAACCGGAGTCTGGATACCCAACAAAACTGACCGGAGCCTGAACGCTCAACTTAAAAACCGGAGTCTGGATACCCAACGAAACTGACCAGAGCCTGAATGCTCAACGTAATAACCGGAGTCTGGATACCAACGAAACTGACCGGAGCCTGAACGTTCAACGTAATAACCGGAGTCTGGATACCCAACGAAATTGACCGGAGCCTGAAGGCTCAACGTAATAACCGGAATCTGGATACTCAACGAAACAGACCGGAGCATTAACGCTCAACGTAATAACCGGAGTCTGGATACCAAACAAAATTGACCGGAGCCTGAACGCTTAACGTAATAAGCTAAGTCTAGATACCGAACGAAACTGACAGGAGCCTGAACGCCTAACGTAATAACCAGAGTCTGGATATGCAACGAAACTGACCGGAGCCTTAACGCTCAACGTAATAACCGGAGTCTGGATACCCAATAAAACTGACCGGAGCCTGAACGCTCAACGTAATAACTGAAGTCTGGATACCAAACGAAACTGACCGGAGCTTGAATGCTCAATATAATAACCGGAGTCTGGATACCCAACGAAATTGACCCGAGCCTGAACGCTCAACGTAATAACCGGAATCTGGATACTCAACGAAACTAACCGGAGCCTGAACGCTCAACGTAATAACCGGAGTCTGGATACTCAACGAAACTGAATGGAGCCTGAACGATCAATGTAATAACCGGAGTCTGGATACACAACGAAACTCACCGGAGCCTGAAGGCTCAACGTAATAACCAGAATCTGGATACTCAACGAAACTGACCGGAGCCTGAACGCTCAACGTAATAACCGGAGTCTGGATACCAAACGAAATTGACCGGAGCCTGAACGCTTAAAGTAATAAGCTGAGTCTAGATACCGAACGAAACTGACCGGAGCCTGAACGCCTAACGTAATAACCAGAGTCTGGATATGCAACGAAACTGACCGGAGCCTGAACGCTCAACGTAATAATCGGAGTCTGGATACCCAACAAAACTGACCGGAGCCTGAACGCTCAACGTAATAACCGAAATGTAGATACCAAACGAAACTGACCGAAGCCTGAACGCTCAACGTAATCACCGGAGTCTGGATACCCAACGAAATTGACCGGAGCCTGAACGCTCAACGTAATAACCAGAGTCTGGATACTCAACGAAATTGACTGGAGCCAGAACGATCAATTTAATAACCGGAGTCTGGATACACAACGAAACTGACCGGAGCCTGAACGCTCAACGTAATAACCGGAGTCTTGATACCCAACGAAACTGACCGGTGCCTGAACGCTCAATGTAATAACCGGAGTCTGGATACCCAACGAAACTGACCGGAGCCTGAACCCTCAACGTAATAACCGGATTCTGGATACCCAACAAACCTGACCGGAGCCTGAACGCTCAACGTAAAAACCGGAGTCTGGATACCTAACGAAACTGACCGGAGCCTGAATGCTCAACGTAATAACCGGAGTCTGGATACCCAACGAAACTGACTGGAGCCTGAACGTTCAACGTAATAACCGGAGTCTGGATACTCAACAAAATTGACCGAAGCCTGAAGGCTCAACGTAATAACCGGAATCTGGATACTCAACAAAACTGACCGGAGCCTGAACGCTCAACTTAATAAATGGAGTCTGGATACCCAATGAAACTGACCGGAGCCTGAACGCTCAACGTAATAACCGAAGTGTAGATACCAAACGAAACTGACCGGAGCCTGAACGCTCAACGTAATCACCGGAGTCTGGATACCCAACGAAATTGACTGGAGCTTGAACGCTCAACGTAATAACCGGAGTCTGGATACTCAACGAAACTGACTGGAGCCAGAACGATCAATTAAATAACCGGAGTCTGGATACACAACGAAACTGACCGGAGCCTGAACGCTCAACGTAATAACCGGAGTCTTGATACCCAACGAAACTGACCGGTGCCTGAACGCTCAATGTAATAACCGGAGTCTGGATACCCAACGAAACTGACCGGAGCCTGAACCCTCAACGTAATAACCGGAATTTGGATACCCAACAAAACTGACCGGAGCCTGAATGCTCAACGTAATAACCGGAGTCTTAATACCCAACGAAACTGACCGGAGCCTGAACGGTCAACGTAATAACCGGAGTCTGGATACCCAACGAAACTGACCGGAGCCTGAACGCTCAACGTAATAACCGGAGTCTGGATATCCAACGAAATTGACCGGAGCCTGAAGGCTCAACGTAATAACCGGAATCTGGATACACAACGAAACTGACCGGAGCCTGAACGCTCAACGTAATAACCGGAGTATGGATACTCAACGAAACTGACTGGAGCCTGAACGATCAACGCAATAACCGGTGTCTGGATACACAACAAAATTGACCGGAGCCTGATCGCTCAGCGTAATAACTGGAGTCTGGATACACAACGAAACTGACCAGAGCCTGATCGCTCAACGTAATAACCGGATTCTAGATACCCAACAAAACTGACCGGAGCCTGAACGCTCAACATAATAACGAGAGTCTGGATAAACAACGAAACTGACCGGAGCCTGAACGCTTAACGTAATAACCGGAGTCTGGATACCCAACGAAACTGAACGGAGCCTGAACGCTCAACGTAATAACCGAAGTCTAGATACTCAATGAAACTGACCGGACCCCGAACGCAGAACGTAATAACTGGAGTCTGGATGCTCAACGAAAATGACTGGAGCCTGAACGCTCAACGTAATAACCGGAGTCTGGATACCCAACGAAACTGACCGGAGCCTGAACGCTCAACGTAATAACCGGAGTCAGGATACCAAACGAAATTGACCGGAGCCTGAACGCTTAAAATAATAACCGGAGTCTAGATACCGAACAAAACTGACCGGAGCCTGAACGCCTAACGTAATAACCAGAGTCTGGATATGCAACGAAAATGACCAGACCCTGAATGCTCAACGTAATAACCGGAGTCTGGATACCCAACAAAACTGACCAGAGCCTGAACGTTCAACTTAATAACCGAAGTCTGGATACCAAACGAAACGGACCGGAGCCTGAACGCTCAACGTAATAACCGGAGTCTGGATACCTAACGAAATTGACCGGAGCCTGAACGCTCAACATAATAACCGGAGTCTGGATACCCAACAAAACTGACCGGAGCCTGAACGCTCAACTTAAAAACCGGAGTCTGGATACCCAACGAAACTGACCAGAGCCTGAATGCTCAACGTAATAACCGGAGTCTGGATACCCAACGAAACTGACCGGAGCCTGAACGTTCAACGTAATAACCGGAGTCTGGATACCCAACGAAATTGACCGGAGCCTGAAGGCTCAACGTAATAACCGGAATCTGGATACTCAACGAAACAGACCGGAGCCTTAACGCTTAACGTAATAACCGGAGTCTGGATACCAAACGAAATTGACCGGAGCCTGAACGCTTAACGTAATAAGCTGAGTCTAGATACCAAACTAAACTGACCGGAGCCTGAACGCTTAACGTAATAACCAGAGTCTGGATATGCAACGAAACTGACCGGAGCCCGAACGCTCAACGTAATAACCGGAGTCTGGATACCCAATAAAACTGACCGGAGCCTGAACGCTCAACGTAATAACCGAAGTCTGGATACCAAACGAAACTGACCGGAGCCTGAACGCTCAACATAATAACCGGAGTCTGGATACCCAACGAAATTGACCGGAGCCTGAACGCTCAACGTAATAACCGGAATCTGGATACTCAACGAAACTAACCGGAGCCTGAACGCTCAATGTAATAACCGGAGTCACGATACCAAATGAAATTGACCGGAGCATGAACGCTTAACGTAATAAGCTGAGTCTAGATACCAAACGAAATTGACCGGAGCCTGAACGCCTAATGTAATAACCAGAGTCTGGATATGCAACGAAATTGACCGGAGCCTGAATGCTCAACGTAATAACCAGAGTCTGGATACCCAACAAAACTGACCGAAGCCTGAACGCTCAACGTAATAACCGAAGTCTGGATACCAAACGAAACTGACCGGAGCCTGAACGCTCAACGTAATAACCGGAGTCTGGAAACCAAACGAAATTGACCGGAGCCTGAACGCTCACCGTAATAACCGGAATCTGGATACTCAACGAAACTAACCAGAGCCTGAACGCTCAACGTAATAACTGGAGTCTGGATACTCAACGAAACTGACTCGAGCCTGAACGATCGATGTAATAACCGGAGTCTGGATACACAACGAAACTGACCGGAGCCTGAACGCTCAACGTAATAACCGAAGTCTAGATACCCAACGAAACTGACTGGAGCCTGAACGCTCAATGTAATAACCGAAGTCTGGACACCCAACGAAACTGACCGGAGCCTGAACCCTCAACGTAATAACCGTAGTCTGGATACCCAACAAAACTGACCGGAGCCTGAACGCTCAACTTAAAAACCGGAGTCTGGATACCCAACGAAACTGACCAGAGCCTGAATGCTCAACGTAATAACCGGAGTCTGGATACCCAACGAAACTAACCGGAGCCTGAACGTTCAACGTAATAACCGGAGTCTGAATACCCAACGAAATTGACCGGAGCCTGAAGGCTCAACGTAATAACCGGAATCTGGATACTCAACGAAACAGACCGGAGCCTTAACGCTCAACGTAATAACCGGAGTCTGGATACCAAACGAAATTGACCAGAGCCTGAACGCTTAACGTAATAAGCTGAGTCTAGATACCGAACGAAACTGACCGGAGCCTGAACGCCTAACGTAATAACCAGAGTCTGGATATGCAACGAAACTGACTGGAGCCTGAACGCTCAACGTAATAACCGGAGTCTGCATACCCAACAAAACTAACCGGAGCCTGAACGCTCAACGTAATAACCGAAGTCTGGATACCAAACGAAACTGACCGGAGCCTGAACGCTCAACATAATAACCGGAGTCTGGATACCCAACGAAATTGGCCGGAGCCTGAACGCTCAACGTAATAACCGGAATCTGGATACTCAACGAAACTAACCGGTGCCTGAACGCTCAACGTAATAACCGGAGTCTGGATACTCAACGAAACTGAATGGAGCCTGAACGATCAATGTAATAATCGGAGTCTGGATACACAACGAAACTGACCAGAGTCTGAAGGCTCAACGTAATAACCGGAATCTGGATACTCAACGAAACTGACCGGAGCCTGAACGCTCAATGTAATAACCGGAGTCTGGATACCAAACGAAATTGACCGGAGCCTGAACGCTTAACGTAATAAGCTGAGTCTAGATACCGAACGAAACTGACCGAAGCCTGAACGCCTAACGTAATAACCAGAGTCTGGATATGCAAAGAAACTGACCGGATCCTGAACGCTCAACGTAATAATCGGAGTCTGGATACCCAACAAAACTGACCGGAGCCTGAACGCTCAACGTAATAACCGAAGTGTAGATACCAAACGAAACTGACCGGAGCCTGAACGCTCAACGTAATCACCGGAGTCTGGATACCCAACGAAATTGACCAGAGCCTGAACGCTCAACGTAATAACCGGAGTCTGGATACTCAACGAAACTGACTAGAGCCAGAACGATCAATTTAATAACCGGAGTCTGGATACACAACGAAACTGACCGGAGCCTGAACGCTCAACGTAATAACCGGAGTCTTGATACCCAACAAAACTGACCAGTGCCTGAACGCTCAATGTAATAACCGGAGTCTGGATACCCAAGGAAACTGCTCGGAGCCTGAACCCTCAACGTAATAACCGGAATCTGGATACCCAACAAAACTGACCGGAGCCTGAACGCTCAACGTAAAAACCGGAGTCTGGATACCTAACGAAACTGACCAGAGCCTGAATGCTCAACGTAATAACCGGAGTCTGGATACCCAACGAAACTGACTGGAGCCTGAACGCTCAACGTAATAACCGGAGTCTGGATACCCAACGAAATTGACCGGAGCCTGAAGGCTCAACGTAATAACCAGAATTTGGATACACAACGAAACTGACCGGAGCCTGAACGCTCAACGTAATAACCGGAGTTTGGATACTCAACGAAACTGACTGGAGCCTGAACGATCAACGCAATAACCGGTGTTTGGATACGCAACGAAATTGACCGGAGCCTGATCGCTCAGCGTAATAACCGGAGTCTGAATACACAACGAAACTGACCGGAGCCTGATCGCTCAACGTAATAACCGGATTCTAGATACCCAACAAAACTGACCGGAGCCTGAACGCTCAATGTAAACACCGGAGTCTAGATACCCAACGAAACTGACCGGAGCCTGAACGCTCAACATAATAACGAGAGTCTGGATACCCAACGAAACTGAACGGAACCTGAACGCTCAACGTAATAACCGGAGTCTAGATACTCAA
Organism: Lathyrus sativus; assembly: GCA_963859935.3. Taxonomy (NCBI): domain Eukaryota; kingdom Viridiplantae; phylum Streptophyta; class Magnoliopsida; order Fabales; family Fabaceae; genus Lathyrus; species Lathyrus sativus. The sequence goes on from CAWUDS030000708.1 coordinate 761,256, forward strand.
TGAAACTGACCGGACCCCGAACGCACAACGTAATAACTGGAGTGTGGATGCTCAACGAAAATGACTGGAGCCTGAACGCTCAACGTAATAACCGGAGTCTGGATACCCAACGAAACTGACCGGAGCCTGAATGCTCAAGATAATAACCGAAGTCTGGATACCCAATGAAACTGACCGGAGCCTGAACGCTCAACGTAATAACCGGAGTCAGGATACCAAACGAAATTGACCGGAGCCTGAACGCTTAAAATAATAACCAGAGTCTAGATACCGAACAAAACTGACCGGAGCCTGAACGCCTAACGTAATAACCAGAGTCTGGATATGCAACGAAAATGACCAGACCCTGAATGCTCAACGTAATAACCGGAGTCTGGATACCCAACAAAACTGACCAGAGCCTGAACGTTCAACTTAATAACCGAAGTCTGGATACCAAACGAAACTGACCGGAGCCTGGACGCTCAATGTAATAACCGAAGTCTGGACACCCAACGAAACTGACCGGAGCCTGAACCCTCAACATAATAACCGGAGTCTGGATACCCAACAAAACTGACCGGAGCCTGAACGCTCAACTTAAAAACTGGAGTCTGGATACCCAACGAAACTGACCAGAGCCTGAATGCTCAACGTAATAACCAGAGTCTGGATACCCAACGAAACTGACCGGAGCCTGAATATTCAACGTAATAACCGGAGTCTGGATACCCAACGAAATTGACCGGAGCCTGAAGGCTCAACGTAATAACCGGAATCTGGATACTCAACAAAACAGACCGGAGCCTTAACGCTCAACGTAATAACCGGAGTCTGGATACCAAACGAAATTGACCGGAGCCTGAACGCTTAACGTAATAAGCTGAGTCTAGATACCGAACGAAACTGACCGGAGCCTGAACGCCTAACGTAATAACCAGAGTCTGGATATGCAACGAAACTGACCGGAGCTTGAACGCTCAACGTAATAACCGGAGTCTGGATACCCAATAAAACTGACCGGAGCCTGAACGCTCAACGTAATAACCGAAGTCTGGATACCAAACGAAACTGACCGGAGCCTGAACGCTCAACATAATAACCGGAGTCTGGATACCCAACGAAATTGGTCGGAGCCTGAACGCTCAACGTAATAACCGGAATCTGGATACTCAACGAAACTAACCGGAGCCTGAACGCTCAACGTAATAACCGGAGTCTGGATACTCAACGAAACTGAATGGAGCTTGAACGATCAATGTAATAATCGGAGTCTGGATACACAACGAAACTGACCGGAGTCTAAAGGCTCAACGTAATAACCGGAATCTGGATACTCAACGAAACTGACCGGAGCCTGAACGCTCAACGTAATAACCGGAGTCTGGATACTAAACGAAATTGACCGGAGCCTGAACGCTTAACGTAATAAGCTGAGTCTAGATACCGAACGAAACTGACCGGAGCCTGAACGCCTAACGTAATAACCAGAGTCTGGATATGCAACGAAACTGACCGGATCCTAAACGCTCAACGTAATAATCGGAGTCTAGATACCCAACAAAACTGACCGGAGCCTGAACGCTCAACGTAATAACCGAAGTGTAGATACCAAACGAAACTGACCGGAGCCTGAACGCTCAACGTAATCACCGGAGTCTGGATACCCAACGAAATTGACCGGAGCCTGAACGCTCAACGTAATAACCGGAGTCTGGATACTCAACGAAACGGACTGGAGCCAGAACGATCAATTTAATAACCGGAGTTTGGATACACAACGAAACTGACCGGAGCCTGAACGCTCAACGTAATAACCGGAGTCTTGATACCCAACGAAACTGACCGGTGCCTGAACGCTCAATGTAATAACCGGAGTCTGGATACCCAACGAAACTGCTCGGAGCCTGAACCCTCAACGTAATAACCGGAATCTGGATACCCAACAAAACTGACCGGAGCCTGAACGCTCAACGTAAAAACCGGAGTCTGGATACCTAACGAAACTGACCGGAGCCTGAATGCTCAACGTAATAACCGGAGTCTGGATACCCAACGAAACTGACCGGAGCCTGAACGCTCAACTTAATAACCGGAGTCTGGATACCCAAAGAAATTGACCGGAGCCTGAAGGCTCAACGTAATAACCGGAATCTGGATACACAACGAAACTGACCGGAGCCTGAACGCTCAACGTAATAACCGGAGTTTGGATACTCAACGAAACTGACTGGAGCCTGAACGATCAACGTAATAACCAGTGTCTGGATACACAACGAAATTAACCGGAGCCTGATCGCTCAACGTAATAACCGGATTCTAGATACCCAACAAAACTGACCGGAGCCTGAACGCTCAATGTAAAAACCGGAGTCTAGATACCCAACGAAACTGACCGGAGCCTGAACGCTCAACATAATAACGAGAGTCTGGATAAACAACGAAACTGACCGGAGCCTGAACGCTCAACGTAATAACCGGAGTCTGGATACCCAACGAAACTGAACGGAGCCTGAACGCTCAACGTAATAACCGGAGTCTAGATACTCAATGAAACTGACCGGACCCCGAACGCTCAACGTAATAACTAGAGTTTGGATGCTCAACGAAAATGACTGGAGCCTGAACGCTCAACGTAATAACCGGAGTCTGGATACCCAACGAAACTGACCGGAGCCTGAATGCTCAAGATAATAACCGAAGTCTGGATACCCAATGAAACTGACCGGAGCCTGAACGCTCAACGTAATAACCGGAGTCAGGATACCAAACGAAATTGACCGGAGCCTGAACGCTTAAAATAATAACCGGAGTCTAGATACCGAACAAAACTGACCGGAGCCTGAACGCCTAACGTAATAACCAGAGTCTGGATATGCAACGAAAATGACCAGACCCTGAATGCTCAACGTAATAACCGGAGTCTGGATACCCAACAAAACTGATCGGAGCCTGAACGTTCAACTTAATAACCGAAGTCTGGATACCAAACGAAACGGACCGGAGCCTGAACGCTCAACGTAATAACCGGAGTCTGGATACCTAACGAAATTAACTGGAGCCTGAACGCTCAACATAATAACCGGAGTCTGGATACCCAACAAAACTGACCGGCGCCTGAACGCTCAACTTAAAAACCGGAGTCTGGATACCCAACGAAACTGACCAGAGCCTGAATGCTCAACGTAATAACCGGAGTCTGGATACCCAACGAAACTGACCGGAGCCTGAACGCTCAACGTAATAACCGGAGTCTGGATACCCAACGAAATTGACCGGAGCCTGAAGGCTCAACGTAATAACCAGAATCTGGATACATAACGAAACTGACCGGAGCCTGAACGCTCAATGTAATAACTGCAGTTTGGATAATCAACGAAACTGACTGGAGCCTGAACGATCAACGCAATAACCGGTGTCTGGATACACAACGAAATTGACCGGAGCCTGATCGCTCAGTGTAATAACCGGAGTCTGGATACACAACGAAACTGACCGGAGCCTGATCGCTCAACGTAATAACCGGATTCTAGATACCCAACAAAACTGACCGGAGCCTGAACGCTCAATGTAAACACCGGAGTCTAGATACCCAACGAAACTGACCGGAGCCTGAACGCTCAACATAATAACGAGAGTCTGGATAAACAACGAAACTGACCGGAGCCTGAACGCTCAACGTAATAACTGGAGTCTGGATACCCAACGAAACTGAACGGAGCCTGAACGCTCAACGTAATAACCGGAGTCTAGATACTCAATGAAACTGACCGGACCCCGAACGCACAACGTAATAACTGGAGTGTGGATGCTCAACGAAAATGATTGGAGCCTGAACGCTTAACGTAATAACCGGAGTCTAGATACCCAACGAAACTGAGCGGAGCCTGAATGCTCAAGATAATAACCGAAGTCTGGATACCCAATGAAACTGACCGGAGCCTGAACGCTCAACGTAATAACCGGAGTCAGGATACCAAACGAAATTGACCGGAGCCTGAACGCTTAAAATAATAACCGGAGTCTAGATACCGAACAAAACTGACCGGAGCCTGAACGCCTAACGTAATAACCAGAGTCTGGATATGCAACGAAAATGACCAGACCCTGAATGCTCAACGTAATAACCGGAGTCTGGATACCCAACAAAACTGACCAGAGCCTGAACGTTCAACTTAATAACCGAAGTCTGGATACCAAACGAAACTGACCGGAGCCTGAACGCTCAATGTAATAACCGAAGTCTGGACACCCAACGAAACTGACTCGAGCCTGAACCCTCAACATAATAACCGGAGTCTGGATACCCAACAAAACTGACCGGAGCCTGAACGCTCAACTTAAAAACCGGAGTCTGGATACCCAATGAAACTGACCAGAGCCTGAATGCTCAATGTAATAACCGGAGTCTGGATACCCAACGAAACTGACCGGAGCCTGAACATTCAACGTAATAACCGGAGTCTGGATACCCAACGAAATTGACCGGAGCCTGAAGGCTCAACGTAATAACCGGAATCTGGATACTCAACGAAACAGACCGGAGCCTTAACGCTCAACGTAATAACCGGAGTCTGGATACCAAACGAAATTGACCGGAGCCTGAACGCTTAACGTAATAAGCTGAGTCTAGATACCGAACGAAACTGACCGGAGCCTGAACGCCTAACGTAATAACCAGAGTCTGGATATGCAACGAAACTGACCGGAGCTTGAACGCTCAACGTAATAACCGGAGTCTGGATACCCAATAAAACTGACCGGAGCCTGAACGCTCAACGTAATAACCGAAGTCTGGATACCAAACGAAACTGACCGGAGCCTGAACGCTCAACATAATAACCGGAGTCTGGATACCCAACGAAATTGGTCGGAGCCTGAACGCTCAACGTAATAACCGGAATCTGGATACTCAACGAAACTAACCGGAGCCTGAACGCTCAACGTAATAACCGGAGTCTGGATACTCAACGAAACTGAATGGAGCTTGAACGATCAATGTAATAATCGGAGTCTGGATACACAACGAAACTGACCGGAGTCTGAAGGCTCAACGTAATAACCGGAATCTGGATACTCAACGAAACTGACCGGAGCCTGAACGCTCAACGTAATAACCGGAGTCTGGATACTAAACGAAATTGACCGGAGCCTGAACGCTTAACGTAATAAGCTGAGTCTAGATACCGAACGAAACTGACCGGAGCCTGAACGCCTAACGTAATAACCAGAGTCTGGATATGCAATGAAACTGACCGGATCCTGAACGCTCAACGTAATAATCGGAGTCTGGATACCCAACAAAACTGACCGGAGCCTGAACGCTCAACGTAATAACCGAAGTGTAGATACCAAACGAAACTGACCGGAGCCTGAACGCTCAACGTAATCACCGGAGTCTGGATACCCAACGAAATTGACCGGAGCCTGAACGTTCAACGTAATAACCGGAGTCTGGATACTCAACGAAACGGACTGGAGCCAGAACGATCAATTTAATAACCGGAGTTTGGATACACAACGAAACTGACCGGAGCCTGAACGCTCAACTTAATAACAGGAGTCTTGATACCCAACGAAACTGACCGGTGCCTGAACGCTCAATGTAATAACCGGAGTCTGGATACCCAACGAAACTGCTCGGAGCCTGAACCCTCAACGTAATAACCGGAATCTGGATACCCAACAAAACTGACCGGAGCCTGAACGCTCAACGTAAAAACCGGAGTCTGGATACCTAACGAAACTGACCGGAGCCTGAATGCTCAACGTAATAACCGGAGTCTGGATACCCAACGAAACTGACCGGAGCCTGAACGCTCAACTTAATAACCGGAGTCTGGATACCCAACGAAATTGACCGGAGCCTGAAGGCTCAACGTAATAACCGGAATCTGGATACACAACGAAACTGACCGGAGCCTGAACGCTCAACGTAATAACCGGAGTTTGGATACTCAACGAATTTGACTGGAGCCTGAACGATCAACGTAATAACCAGTGTCTGGATACACAACGAAATTGACCGGAGCCTGATCGCTCAACGTAATAACCGGATTCTAGATACCCAACAAAACTGACAGGAGCCTGAACGCTCAATGTAAAAACCGGAGTCTAGATACCCAACGAAACTGACCGGAGCCTGAACGCTCAACATAATAACGAGAGTCTGGATAAACAACGAAACTGACCGGAGCCTGAACGCTCAACGTAATAACCGGAGTCTGGATACCCAACGAAACTGAACGGAGCCTGAACGCTCAACGTAATAACCGGTGTCTAGATACTCAATGAAACTGACCGGACCCCGAACGCTCAACGTAATAACTAGAGTGTGGATGCTCAACAAAAATGACTGGAGCCTGAACGCTCAACGTAATAACCGGAGTCTGGATACCCAACGAAACTACCCGGAGCCTGAATGCTCAAGATAATAACCGAAGTCTGGATACCCAATGAAACTGACCGGAGCCTGAACGCTCAACGTAATAACCGGAGTCAGGATACCAAGCGAAATTGACCGGAGCCTGAACGCTTAAAATAATAACCGGAGTCTAGATACCGAACAAAACTGACCGGAGCCTGAACGCCTAACGTAATAACCAGAGTCTGGATATGCAACGAAAATGACCAGACCCTGAATGCTCAACGTAATAACCGGAGTCTGGATACCCAACAAAACTGATCGGAGCCTGAACGTTCAACTTAATAACCGAAGTCTGGATACCAAACGAAACGGACCGGAGCCTGAACGCTCAACGTAATAACCGGAGTCTGGATACCTAACGAAATTAACTGGAGCCTGAACGCTCAACATAATAACCGGAGTCTGGATACCCAACAAAACTGACCGGCGCCTGAACGCTCAACTTAAAAACCGGAGTCTGGATACCCAACGAAACTGACCAGAGCCTGAATGCTCAACGTAATAACCGGAGTCTGGATACCCAACGAAACTGACCGGAGCCTGAACGTTCAACGTAATAACCGGAGTCTGGTTACCCAACGAAATTGACCAGAGCCTGAAGGCTCAACGTAATAACCGGAATCTGGATACTCAACGAAACAGACTGGAGCCTTAACGCTCAACGTAATAACCGGAGTCTGGATACAAAACGAAATTGACCGGAGCCTGAACGCTTAACGTAATAAGCTGAGTCTAGATACTGAACGAAATTGACCGGAGACTGAACGCCTAACGTAATAACCAGAGTCTGGATATGTAACGAAACTGACCGGAGCCTGAACGCTCAACGTAATAACCGTAGTCTGGATACCCAACGAAACTGAACGGAGCCTGAACGCTCAACGTAATAACCGGAGTCTAGATACTCAATGAAACTGACCGGACCCCGAACGCACAACGTAATAACTGGAGTGTGGATGCTCAACGAAAATGATTGGAGCCTAAACGCTCAACGTAATAACCGGAGTCTGGATACCCAACGAAACTGACCGGAGCCTGAATGCTCAAGATAATAACCGAAGTCTGGATACCCAATGAAACTGACCGGAGCCTGAACGCTCAACGTAATAACCGGAGTCAGGATACCAAACGAAATTGACCGGAGCCTGAACGCTTAAAATAATAACCGGAGTCTAGATACCGAACAAAACTGACCGGAGCCTGAACGCCTAACGTAATAACCAGAGTCTGGATATGCAACGAAAATGACCAGACCCTGAATGCTCAACGTAATAACCGGAGTCTGGATACCCAACAAAACTGACCAGAGCCTGAACGTTCAACTTAATAACCGAAGTCTGGATACCAAACGAAACTGACCGGAGCCTGAACGCTCAATGTAATAACCGAAGTCTGGACACCCAACGAAATTGACCCGAGCCTGAACCCTCAACATAATAACCGGAGTCTGGATACCCAACAAAACTGACCGGAGCCTGAACGCTCAACTTAAAAACCGGAGTCTGGATACCCAATGAAACTGACCAGAGCCTGAATGCTCAATGTAATAACCGGAGTCTGGATACCCAACGAAACTGACCGGAGCTTGAACATTCAACGTAATAACCGGAGTCTGGATACCCAACGAAATTGACCGGAGCCTGAAGGCTCAACGTAATAACCGGAATCTGGATACTCAACGAAACAGACCGGAGCCTTAACGCTCAACGTAATAACCGGAGTCTGGATACCAAACGAAATTGACCGGAGCCTGAACGCTTAACGTAATAAGCTGAGTCTAGATACCGAACGAAACTGACCGGAGCCTGAACGCCTAACGTAATAACCAGAGTCTGGATATGCAACGAAACTGACCGGAGCTTGAACGCTCAACGTAATAACCGGAGTCTGGATACCCAATAAAACTGACCGGAGCCTGAACGCTCAACGTAATAACCGAAGTCTGGATACCAAACGAAACTGACCGGAGCCTGAACGCTCAACATAATAACCGGAGTCTGGATACCCAACGAAATTGGTCGGAGCCTGAACGCTCAACGTAATAACCGGAATCTGGATACTCAACGAAACTAACCGGAGCCTGAACGCTCAACGTAATAACCGGAGTCTGGATACTCAACGAAACTGAATGGAGCTTGAACGATCAATGTAATAATCGGAGTCTGGATACACAACGAAACTGACCGGAGTCTGAAGGCTCAACGTAATAACCGGAATCTGGATACTCAACGAAACTGACCGGAGCCTGAACGCTCAACGTAATAACCGGAGTCTGGATACTAAACGAAATTGACCGGAGCCTGAACGCTTAACGTAATAAGCTGAGTCTAGATACCGAACGAAACTGACCGGAGCCTGAACGCCTAACGTAATAACCAGAGTCTGGATATGCAATGAAACTGACCGGATCCTGAACGCTCAACGTAATAATCGGAGTCTGGATACCAGTCAAAACTGACCGGAGCCTGAACGCTCAACGTAATAACCGAAGTGTAGATACCAAACGAAACTGACCGGAGCCTGAACGCTCAACGTAATCACCGGAGTCTGGATACCCAACGAAATTGACCGGAGCCTGAACGCTCAACGTAATAACCGGAGTCTGGATACTCAACGAAACGGACTGGAGCCAGAACGATCAATTTAATAACCGGAGTTTGGATACACAACGAAACTGACCGGAGCCTGAACGCTCAACGTAATAACCGGAGTCTTGATACCCAACGAAACTGACCGGTGCCTGAACGCTCAATGTAATAACCGGAGTCTGGATACCCAACGAAACTGCTCGGAGCCTGAACCCTCAACGTAATAACCGGAATCTGGATACCCAACAAAACTGACCGGAGCCTGAACACTCAACGTAAAAACCGGAGTCTGGATACCTAACGAAACTGACCGGAGCCTGAATGCTCAACGTAATAACCGGAGTCTGGATACCCAACGAAACTGACCGGAGCCTGAACGCTCAACTTAATAACCGGAGTCTGGATACCCAACGAAATTGACCGGAGCCTGAAGGCTCAACGTAATAACCGGAATCTGGATACACAACGAAACTGACCGGAGCCTGAACGCTCAACGTAATAACCGGAGTTTGGATACTCAACGAAACTGACTGGAGCCTGAACGATCAACGTAATAACCAGTGTCTGGATACACAACGAAATTGACCGGAGCCTGATCGCTCAACGTAATAACCGGATTCTAGATACCCAACAAAACTGACCGGAGCCTGAACGCTCAATGTAAAAACCGGAGTCTAGATACCCAACCAAACTGACCGGAGCCTGAACGCTCAACATAATAACGAGAGTCTGGATAAACAACGAAACTGACCGGAGCCTGAACGCTCAACGTAATAACCGGAGTCTGGATACCCAACGAAACTGAACGGAGCCTGAACGCTCAACGTAATAACCGGAGTCTAGATACTCAATGAAACTGACCGGACCCCGAACGCTCAACGTAATAACTAGAGTGTGGATGCTCAACGAAAATGACTGGAGCCTGAACGCTCAACGTAATAACCGGAGTCTGGATACCCAACGAAACTGACCGGAGCCTGAATGCTCAAGATAATAACCGAAGTCTGGATACCCAATGAAACTGACCGGAGCCTGAACGCTCAACGTAATAACCGGAGTCAGGATACCAAGCGAAATTGACCGGAGCCTGAACGCTTAAAATAATAACCGGAGTCTAGATACCGAACAAAACTGACCGGAGCCTGAACGCCTAACGTAATAACCAGAGTCTAGATATGCAACGAAAATGACCAGACCCTGAATGCTCAACGTAATAACCGGAGTCTGGATACCCAACAAAACTGATCGGAGCCTGAACGTTCAACTTAATAACCGAAGTCTGGATACCAAACGAAACGGACCGGAGCCTGAACGCTCAACGTAATAACCGGAGTCTGGATACCTAACGAAATTAACTGGAGCCTGAAGGCTCAACATAATAACCGGAGTCTGGATACCCAACAAAACTGACCGGCGCCTGAACGCTCAACTTAAAAACCGGAGTCTGGATACCCAACGAAACTGACCAGAGCCTGAATGCTCAACGTAATAACCGGAGTCTGGATACCCAACGAAACTGACCGGAGCCTGAACGTTCAACGTAATAACCGGAGTCTGGTTACCCAACGAAATTGACCAGAGCCTGAAGGCTCAACGTAATAACCGGAATCTGGATACTCAACGAAACAGACTGGAGCCTTAACGCTCAACGTAATAACCGGAGTCTGGATACAAAACGAAATTGACCGGAGCCTGAACGCTTAACGTAATAAGCTGAGTCTAGATACTGAACGAAATTGACCGGAGCCTGAACGCCTAACGTAATAACCAGAGTCTAGATATGTAACGAAACTGACCGGAGCCTGAACGCTCAACGTAATAACCGTAGTCTGGATACCCAATAAAACTGACCGGAGCCTGAACGCTAAACATAATAACTGAAGTCTGGATACCAAACGAAACTGACCGGAGCCTGAACGCTCAACATAATAACCGGAGTCTGGATACCCAACGAAATTGACCGGAGCCTGAACGCTCAACGTAATAACCGGAATCTGGATACTCAACGAAACTAACCGAAGCCTGAACGCTCAACGTAATAACCGGAGTCAGGATACCAAACGAAATTGACCGGAGCATGAACGCTTAACGTAATAAGCTGAGTCTAGATACCAAACGAAACTGACCGGAGCCTGAACGCCTAATGTAATAACCAGAGTCTGGATATGCAACGAAACTGACCGGAGCCTGAACGCTCAACGTAATAACCAGAGTCTGGATACCCAACAAAACTGACTGGAACCTGAACGCTCAACGTAATAACCGAAGTCTGGATACCAAACGAAACTGACCGGAGCCTGAACGCTCAACGTAATAACCGGAGTCTGGAAACCCAACAAAATTGACCGGAGCCTGAACGCTCACCGTAATAACCGGAATCTGGATACTCAACGAAACTAACCAGAGCCTGAACGCTCAACGTAATAACTGGAGTTTGGATGCTCAACGAAACTGACTCGAGCCTGAACGATCATGTAATAACCGGAGTCTGGATACACAACGAAACTGACTGGACCCCGAACGCACAACGTAATAACTGGAGTGTGGATGCTCAACGTAATAACCGGAGTCTGGATACCCAACGAAACTGACCGGAGCCTGAATGCTCAAGATAATAACCAAAGTCTGGATACCCAATGAAACTGACCGGAGCCTGAACGCTCAACGTAATAACCGGAGTCAGGATACCAAGCGAAATTGACCGGAGCCTGAACGCTTAAAATAATAACCGGAGTCTAGATACCGAACAAAACTGACCGGAGCCTGAACGCCTAACGTAATAACCAGAGTCTGGATATGCAACGAAAATGACCAGACCCTGAATGCTCAACGTAATAACCGGAGTCTGGATACCCAACAAAACTGACCGGAGCCTGAACGTTCAACTTAATAACCGAAGTCTGGATACCCAACGAAACGGACCGGAGCCTGAACGCTCAACGTAATAACCGGAGTCTGGATACCTAACGAAATTAACTGGAGCCAGAACGCTCAACATAATAACCGGAGTCTGGATACCCAACAAAACTGACCGGAGCCTGAACGCTCAACGTAATAACCGGAGTCTAGATACTCAATGAAACTGACCGGACCCCGAACGCACAATGTAATAACTGGAGTGTGGATGCTCAACGAAAATGACTGGAGCCTGAACGCTCAACGTAATAACCGGAGTCTGGATACCCAACGAAACTGACCGGAGCCTGAATGCTCAAGATAATAACCGAAGTCTGGATACCCAATGAAACTGACCGGAGCCTGAACGCTCAACGTAATAACCGGAGTCAGGATACCAAACGAAATTGACCGGAGCCTGAACGCTTAAAATAATAACCGGAGTCTAGATACCGAACAAAACTGACCAGAGCCTGAACGCCTAACGTAATAACCAGAGTCTGGATATGCAACGAAAATGACCAGACCCTGAATGCTCAACGTAATAACCGGAGTTTGGATACCCAACAAAACTGACCGGAGCCTGAACGTTCAACTTAATAACCGAAGTCTGGATACTAAACGAAACGGACCGGAGCCTGAACGCTCAACGTAATGACCGGAGTCTGGATACCTAACGAAATTAACTGGAGCCTGAATGCTCAACATAATAACCGGAGTCTGGATACCCAACAAAACTGACCGTAGCCTGAACGCTCAACTTAAAAACCGGAGTCTGGATACCCAACGAAACTGACCAGAGCCTGAATGCTCAACGTAATAACCGGAGTCTGGATACCCAACGAAACTGACCGGAGCCTGAACGTTCAACGTAATAACCGGAGTCTGGATACCCAACGAAATTGACCGGAGCCTGAAGGCTCAACGTAATAACCGGAATCTAGATACTCAACGAAACAGACCGGAGCCTTAACGCTCAACGTAATAACCGGAGTCTGGATACAAAACGAAATTGACCAGAGCCTGAACGCTTAACGTAATAAGCTGAGTCTAGATACCAAACGAAACTGACCGGAGCCTGAACGCCTAACGTAATAACCAGAGTCTGGATATGCAACGAAACTGACCGGAGCCTGAACGCTCAACGTAATAACCGGAGTCTGGATACCCAATAAAACTGACCGGAGCCTGAACGCTCAACGTAATAAACGAAGTCTGGATACCAAACGAAACTGATAGGAGCCTGAACGCTCAACATAATAACCGGAGTCTGGATACCCAAAGAAATTGACCGGAGCCTGAACGCTCAACGTAATAACCGGAATCTGGATACTCAATGAAACTAACCGGAGCCTGAACGCTTAAAATAATAACCGGAGTCTAGATACCGAACAAAACTGACCAGAGCCTGAACGCCTAACGTAATAACCAGAGTCTGGATATGCAACGAAAATGACCAGACCCTGAATGCTCAACGTAATAACCGGAGTCTGGATACCCAACAAAACTGATCGGAGCCTGAACGTTCAACTTAATAACCGAAGTCTGGATACCAAACGAAACGGACCGGAGCCTGAACGCTCAACGTAATAACCGGAGTCTGGATACCTAACGAAATTAACTGGAGCCTGAACGCTCAACATAATAACCGGAGTCTGGATACCCAACAAAACTGACCGGCGCCTGAACGCTCAACTTAAAAACCGGAGTCTGGATACCCAACGAAACTGACCAGAGCCTGAATGCTCAACGTAATAACCGGAGTCTGGATACCCAACGAAACTGACCGGAGCCTGAACGTTCAACATAATAACCGGAGTCTGGTTACCCAACGAAATTGACCAGAGCCTGAAGGCTCAACGTAATAACCGGAATCTGGATACTCAACGAAACAGACTGGAGCCTTAACGCTCAACGTAATAACCGGAGTCTGGATACAAAACGAAATTGACCGGAGCCTGAACGCTTAACGTAATAAGCTGAGTCTAGATACTGAACGAAATTGACCGGAGCCTGAACGCCTAACGTAATAACCAGAGTCTGGATATGTAACGAAACTGACCGGAGCCTGAACGCTCAACGTAATAACCGTAGTCTGGATACCCAATAAAACTGACCGGAGCCTGAACGCTAAACGTAATAACTGAAGTCTGGATACCAAACGAAACTGACCGGAGCCTGAACGCGCAACATAATAACCGGAGTCTGGATACCCAACGAAATTGACCGGAGCCTGAACGCTCAACGTAATAACCGGAATCTGGATACTCAACGAAACTAACCGAAGCCTGAACGCTCAACGTAATAACCGGAGTCAGGATACCAAACGAAATTGACCGGAGCATGAACGCTTAACGTAATAAGCTGAGTCTAGATACCGAACGAAACTGACCGGAGCCTGAACGCCTAATGTAATAACCAGAGTCTGGATATGCAACGAAACTGACCGGAGCCTGAACGCTCAACGTAATAACCAGAGTCTGGATACCCAACAAAACTGACTGGAACCTGAACGCTCAACGTAATAACCGAAGTCTGGATACCAAACGAAACTGACCGGAGCCTGAACGCTCAACGTAATAACCGGAGTCTGGAAACCCAACAAAATTGACCGGAGCCTGAACGCTCACCGTAATAACCGGAATCTGGATACTCAACGAAACTAACCAGAGCCTGAACGCTCAACGTAATAACTGGAGTTTGGATGCTCAACGAAACTGACTCGAGCCTGAACGATCATGTAATAACCGGAGTCTGGATACACAACGAAACTGACTGGACCCCGAACGCACAACGTAATAACTGGAGTGTGGATGCTCAACGTAATAACCGGAGTCTGGATACCCAACGAAACTGACTGGAGCCTGAATGCTCAAGATAATAACCGAAGTCTGGATACCCAATGAAACTGACCGGAGCCTGAACGCTCAACGTAATAACCGGAGTCAGGATACCAAGCGAAATTGACTGGAGCCTGAACGCTTAAAATAATAACCGGAGTCTAGATACCGAACAAAACTGACCGGAGCCTGAACGCCTAACGTAATAACCAGAGTCTGGATATGCAACGAAAATGACCAGACCCTGAATGCTCAACGTAATAACCGGAGTCTGGATACCCAACAAAACTGACCGGAGCCTGAACGTTCAACTTAATAACCGAAGTCTGGATACCAAACGAAACGGACCGGAGCCTGAACGCTCAACGTAATAACCGGAGTCTGGATACCTAACGAAATTAACTGGAGCCAGAACGCTCAACATAATAACCGGAGTCTGGATACCCAATAAAACTGACCGGAGCCTGAACGCTCAACGTAATAACCGGAGTCTAGATACTCAATGAAACTGACCGGACCCCAAACGCACAACGTAATAACTGGAGTGTGGATGCTCAACGAAAATGACTGGAGCCTGAACGCTCAACGTAATAACCGGAGTCTGGATACCCAACGAAACTGACCGGAGCCTGAATGCTCAAGATAATAACCGAAGTCTGGATACCCAAGGAAACTGACCGGAGCCTGAACGCTCAACGTAATAACCGGAGTCAGGATACCAAACGAAATTGACCGGAGCCTGAACGCTTAAAATAATAACCGGAGTCTAGATACCGAACAAAACTGACCGGAGCCTGAACGCCTAACGTAATAACCAGAGTCTGGATATGCAACGAAAATGACCAGACCCTGAATGCTCAACGTAATAACCGGAGTTTGGATACCCAACAAAACTGACCGGAGCCTGAACGTTCAACTTAATAACCGAAGTCTGGATACTAAACGAAACGGACCGGAGCCTGAACGCTCAACGTAATGACCGGAGTCTGGATACCTAACGAAATTAACTGGAGCCTGAACGCTCAACATAATAACCGGAGTCTGGATACCCAACGAAACTGACCGTAGCCTGAATGCTCAACATAATAACCGGAGTCTGGATACCCAATGAAACTGACCGTAGCCTGAACGCTCAACTTAAAAACCGGAGTCTGGATACCAACGAAACTGACCAGAGCCTGAATGCTCAACGTAATAACCGGAGTCTGGATACCCAACGAAACTGACCGGAGCCTGAACGTTCAACGTAATAACCGGAGTCTGGATACCCAACGAAATTGACCGGAGCCTGAAGGCTCAACGTAATAACCGGAATCTAGATACTCAACGAAACAGACCGGAGCCTTAACGCTCAACGTAATAACCGGAGTCTGGATACAAAACGAAATTGACCAGAGCCTGAACGCTTAACGTAATAAGCTGAGTCTAGATACCGAACGAAACTGACCGGAGCCTGAACGCCTAACGTAATAACCAGAGTCTGGATATGCAACGAAACTGACCGGAGCCTGAACGCTCAACGTAATAACCGGAGTCTGGATACCCAATAAAACTGACCGGAGCCTGAACGCTCAACGTAATAAACGAAGTCTGGATACCAAACGAAACTGACCGGAGCCTGAACGCTCAACATAATAACCGGAGTCTGGATACCCAACGAAATTGACCGGAGCCTGAACGCTCAACGTAATAACCGGAATCTGGATACTCAATGAAACTAACCGGAGCCTGAACGCTCAACGTAATAACCGGAGTCAGGATACCAAACGAAATTGACCGGAGCATGAACGCTTAACGTAATAAGCTGAGTCTGGATACACAACGAAACTGACCGGAGTCTGAAGGCTCAACGTAATAACCGGAATCTGGATACTCAACGAAACTGACCGGAGCCTGAACGCTCAACGTAATAACCGGAGTCTGGATACCAAACGAAATTGACCGGAGCCTGAACGCTTAACGTAATAAGCTGAGTCTAGATACCGAACGAAACTGACCGGAGCCTGAACACCTAACGTAATAACCAGAGTCTGGATATGCAACGAAACTGACCGGAGCCTGAACGCTCAACGTAATAATCAGAGTCTAGATACCCAACAAAACTGACCGTAGCCTGAACGCTCAACGTAATAACCGAAGTGTAGATACCAAACGAAACTGACCGGAGATTGAACGCTCAACGTAATCACCGGAGTCTGGATACCTAACGAAATTGACCGGAGCCTGAACGCTCAACGTAATAACCGGAGTCTGGATACTCAACGAAACTGACTGGAGCCAGAACGATCAATTTAATAACCGGAGTCTGGATACACAACGAAACTGACCGGAGCCTGAACGCTCAATGTAATAACCGGAGTCTTGATACCCAACGAAACTGACCGGTGCCTGAACGCTCAATGTAATAACCGGAGTCTGGATACCCAACGAAACTGCTCGGAGCCTGAACCCTCAACGTAATAACCGGAATCTGGATACCCAACAAAACTGACCGGAGCCTGAACGCTCAACGTAAAAACCGGAGTCTGGATACCTAACGAAACTGACCGGAGCTTGAATGCTCAACGTAATAACCGGAGTCTGGATACCCAACGAAACTGACTGGAGCCTGAATGTTCAACGTAATAACCGGAGTCTGGATACTCAACGAAATTGACCGGAGCCTGAAGGCTCAACGTAATAACCGGAATCTGGATACTCAACAAAACTGACCGGAGCCTGAACGCTCAACTTAATAACCGTAGTCTGGATACCCAATGAAACTGACCGGAGCCTGAACGCTCAACATAATAACCGGAGTCTGGATACCCAACAAAACTGTCCGGATCCTGAACGCTCAACGTAAAAACCGGAGTCTGGATACCCAACGAAATTGACCGGAGCCTGAAGGCTCAACGTAATAACCGGAATCTGGATACTCAACGAAACAGACCGGAGCCTTAACGCTCAACGTAATAACCGGAGTCTGGATACAAAACGAAATTGACCGGAGCCTGAACGCTTAACGTAATAAGCTGAGTCTAGATACTGAACGAAACTGACCGGAGCCTGAACGCCTAACGTAATAACCAGAGTCTGGATATGCAACGAAACTGACCAGAGCCTGAACGCTCAACGTAATAACCAGAGTCTGGATACCCAATAAAACTGACCGGAGCCTGAACGCTCAACGTAATAACCGAAGTCTGGATACCAAACGAAACTGACCGGAGCCTGAACGCTCAACGTAATATTCGAAGTCTGGATACCAAACGAAACTGACCGGAGCCTGAATGCTCAACGTAATAACCGGAGTCTGGAAACCCAACAAAACTGACCGGAGCCTGAACGCTCAACGTAATAATCGGAGTCTGGATACCCAACAAAACTGACCGTAGCCTGAACGCTCAACGTAATAACCGAAGTGTAGATACCAAACGAAACTGACCGGAGATTGAACGCTCAACGTAATCACCGGAGTCTGGATACCCAACGAAATTGACCGGAGCCTAAACGCTCAACGTAATAACCGGATCTGGATACTCAACGAAACTGACTGGAGCCAGAACGATCAATTTAATAACCGGAGTCTGGATACACAACGAAACTGACCGGAGCCTGAACGCTCAATGTAATAACCGGAGTCTTGATACCCAACGAAACTGACCGGTGCCTGAACGCTCAATGTAATAACCGGAGTCTGGATACCCAACGAAACTGCTCGGAGCCTGAACCCTCAACGTAATAACCGGAATCTGGATACCCAACAAAACTGACCGGAGCCTGAACGCTCAACGTAAAAACCGGAGTCTGGATACCTAACGAAACTGACCGGAGCCTGAATGCTCAACGTAATAACCGGAGTCTGGATACCCAACGAAACTGACTGGATCCTGAATGTTCAACGTAATAACCGGAGTCTGGATACTCAACGAAATTGACCGGAGCCTGAAGGCTCAACGTAATAACCGGAATCTGGATACTCAACAAAACTGACCGGAGCCTGAACGCTCAACTTAATAACCGTAGTCTGGATACCCAATGAAACTGACCGGAGCCTGAACGCTCAACATAATAACTGGAGTCTGGATACCCAACAAAACTGTCCGGAGCCTGAACGCTCAACGTAAAAACCGGAGTCTGGATACCCAACGAAATTGACCGGAGCCTGAAGGCTCAACGTAATAACCGGAATCTGGATACTCAACGAAACAGACCGGAGCCTTAACGCTCAACGTAATAACCGGAGTCTGGATACAAAACGAAATTGACCGGAGCCTGAATGCTTAACGTAATAAGCTGAGTCTAGATATTGAACGAAACTGACCGGAGCCTGAACGCCTAACGTAATAACCGGAGTCTGGATATGCAACGAAACTGACCAGAGCCTGAACGCTCAACGTAATAACCGGAGTCTGGATACCCAATAAAACTGACCGGAGCCTGAACGCTCAACGTAATAACCGAAGTCTGGATACCAAACGAAACTGACCGGAGCCTGAACGCTCAACATAATAACCGGAGTCTGGATACCCAACGAAATTGACCGGAGCCTGAACGCTCAACGTAATAACCGGAATCTGGATACTCAACGAGACTAACCGGAGCCTGAACGCTCAACGTAATAACCAGAGTCAGGATACCAAACGAAATTGACCGGAGCATGAACGCTTAATGTAATAAGCTGAGTCTAGATACCGAACGAAACTGACCGGAGCCTGAACGCCTAATGTAATAACCAGAGTCTGGATATGCAACGAAAACTGACTGGAGCCTGAACGCTCAACGTAATATTCGAAGTCTGGATACCAAACGAAACTAACCGGAGACTGAACGCTCAACGTAATAACCAGAGTCTGGATACCCAACAAAACTGACTGGAGCCTGAACGCTCAACGTAATATTCGAAGTCTGGATACCAAACGAAACTGACCGGAGCCTGAATGTTCAACGTAATAACCGGAGTCTGGAAACCCAACGAAATTGACCGGAGCCTGAACGCTCACCGTAATAACCGGAATCTGGATACTCAACGAAACTAACCGGAGCCTGAACGCTCAACGTAATAACTGGAGTTTGGATACTCAACGAAACTGACTCGAGCCTGAACGATCGATGTAATAACCGGAGTCTGGATACACAACGAAACTGACCGGAGCCTGAACGCTCAACGTAATAACCGAAGTCTGGATACCCAACGAAACTGACCGGAGCCTGAACGCTCAATGTAATAACCGAAGTCAGGATACCCAACGAAACTGACCGGAGCCTGAACCCTCAACGTAATAACCGGAGTCTGGATACCCAACAAAACTGACTGGAGCCTGAACGCTCAACTTAAAAACCGGAGTCTGGATACCCAACGAAACTGACCAGAGCCTGAATGCTCAACGTAATAACCGGAGTCTGGATACCCAACGAAACTAACCGGAGCCTGAACGTCCAACGTAATAACCGGAGTCTGGATATCCAACGAAATTGACCGGAGCCTGAAGGCTCAATATAATAACCAGAATCTGGATACTCAACGAAAGAGACTGGAGCCTTAACGCTCAACGTAATAACCGGAGTCTGGATACCAAACGAAATTGACCGGAGCCTGAACGCTCAACATAATAACCGGAGTCTGGATACCCAACGAAATTGGCCGGAGCCTGAACGCTCAACGTAATAGCCGGAATCTGGATACTCAACGAAACTAACCGGAGCCTGAACGCTCAACGTAATAACCGGAGTCTGGATACTCAACTAAACTGAATGGAGCCTGAACGATCAATGTAATAATCGGAGTCTGGATACACAACGAAACTGACCGGAGTCTGAAGGCTCAACGTAATAACCGGAATCTGGATACTCAACGAAACTGACCGGAGCCTGAACGCTCAACGTAATAACCGGAGTCTGGATACCAAACGAAATTGACCGGAGCCTGAACGCTTAACGTAATAAGCTGAGTCTAGATACCGAACGAAACTGACCGGAGCCTGAACACCTAACGTAATAACCAGAGTCTGGATATGCAACGAAACTGACCGGAGCCTGAACGCTCAACGTAATAATCGGAGTCTGGATACCCAACAAAACTGACCGGAGCCTGAATGCTCAACGTAATAACCGAAGTGTAGATACCAAACGAAACTGACCGGAGCCTGAACGCTCAACGTAATCACCGGAGTCTGGATACCCAACGAAATTGACCAGAGCCTGAACGCTCAACATAATAACCGGAATCTGGATACTCAACGAAACTGACTGGAGCCAGAACGATCAATTTAATAACCGGATTCTGGATACACAACGAAACTGACCGGAGCCTGAACGCTCAACGTAATAACCGGAGTCTGGATACCCAACGAAACTGCTCGGAGCCTGAACCCTCAACGTAATAACCGGAATCTGGATACCCAACAAAACTGACCAGAGCCTGAACGCTCAACGTAAAAACCGGAGTCTGGATACCTAACGAAACTGACCGGAGCCTGAATGCTCAACGTAATAACCGGAGTCTGGATACCCAACAAAACTGACTGGAGCCTGAACGTTCAACGTAATAACCGGAGTCTGGATACTCAACGAAATTGACCGGAGCCTGAAGGCTCAACGTAATAACCGGAATCTGGATACTCAACAAAACTGACCGGAGCCTGAACGCTCAACTTAATAACCGGAGTCTGGATACCCAATGAAACTGACCGGAGCCTGAACGCTCAACATAATAACCGGAGTCTGGATACCCAACAAAACTGACCGGAGCCTGAACGTTCAACGTAAAAACCGGAGTCTGGATACCCAACGAAACTGACCGTAGCCTGAACGCTCAACGTAATAACCGGAGTCTGAATACCCAACGAAACTGACCGGAGCCTGAACGCTCAACGTAATAACCGGAGTCTGGATACCCAACGAAACTGACCGGAGCCTGAACGCTCAACGTAATAACCGGAGTCTGGATACCCAACGAAATTGACCGGAGCCTGAAGGCTCAACGTAATAACCGGAATCTGGATACACAACGAAACTGACCGGAGCCTGAACGCTCAACGTAATAACCGGAGTCTGGATACACAACGAAATTGACCGGAGCCTGATCGCTCAGCGTAATAACCGGAGTCTGGATACACAACGAAACTGACCGGAGCCTGATCGCTCAACGTAATAACCGGATTCTAGATACCCAACAAAACTGACCGGAGCCTGAACGCTCAATGTAAAAACCGGAGTCTAGATACCCTACGAAACTGACCTGAGTCTGAACGCTCAACGTAAAAACCGGAGTCTAGATAAACAACGAAACTCACCGGAGCCTGAACGCTCAACGTAATAACCGGAGTCTGGATACCCAACGAAACTGAATGGAGCCTGAACGCTCAACGTAATAACTGGAGTCTAGATACTCAATGAAACTGACTGGACCCCGAACGCACCACGTAATAACTGGAGTCTGGATGCTCAACGAAAATGACTGGAGCCTGAACGCTCAACGTAATAACCGGAGTCCGGATACCCAACGAAACTGACCGGAGCCTGAATGCTCAAGATAATAACCGAAGTCTGGATACCCAATGAAACTGACCGGAGCCTGAACGCTCAACGTAATAACCGGAGTCAGGATACTAAACGAAATTGACCGGAGCCTGAACGCTTAAAATAATAACCGGAGTCTAGATACCGAACAAAACTGACCGGAGCCTGAACGCCTAACGTAATAACCAGAGTCTGGATATGCAACGAAAATGACCAGACCCTGAATGCTCAACGTAATAACCGGAGTCTGGATACCCAACAAAACTGACCGGAGCCTGAACGTTCAACTTAATAACCGAAGTCTGGATACCAAACGAAACGGACCGGAACCTGAACGCTCAACGTAATAACCGGAGTCTGGATACCTAACGAAATTGACCGGAGCCTGAACGCTCAACATAATAACCGGAATCTGGATACCCAACAAAACTGACCGGAGCCTGAACACTCAACGTAAAAACCGGAGTCTGGATACCCAAGGAAATTGACCGGAGCCTGAACGATCAACATAATAACTGAAGTCTGGATACGCAACGAAACTGACCGGAGCCTAAACGCTCAACGTAATAACCGGAGTCTAGATACCCAACGAAACTGACCGGAGCCTGAACGCTCAACGTAATAACCGGAGTCTGGATACCCAACGAAACTGACCGGAGCCTGAACGCTCAATGTAATAACCGGAGTCTGGATACCCAACGAAATTGACCGGAGCATGAAGGCTCAACGTAATAACCGAAATCTGGATACTCAACGAAACTGACTGGAGCCTGAACGCTCAACGTAATAACCGGAGTCTGGATATTCAACGAAAATGACTGGAGCCTGATCGATCAATGTAATAACCGGAGTCTTGATACACAACGAAACTGACCGGAGCCTGAACGCTCAACGTAATAACCGAAATCTGGATACTCAACGAAACTAACCGGAGCCTGAACGCTCAATGTAATATCCGGAGTCTGAATACTCAACGAAACTGACTGGAGCCTGAACGATCAACGTAATAACCGGAGTCTGGATACACAACGAAACTGACCGGAGCCTGAATGCTAAACGTAATAACCGGAGTCTGGATACCCAACAAAACTGACCGGAGCCTGAACGCTCAATGTAATAACCAGAGTCTGGATACCCAACGAAACTGAACGGAGCCTGAACCCTCAACGTAATAACCGAAGTCTGGATACCCAACAAAACTGACCGGAGCCTGAACGCTCAATGTAAAAATCGGAGTTTGGATACCCAACGAAACTGACCAAAGCCTGAACCCTCAACGTAATAACCGGAGTCTAGATACCCAACGAAACTGACCGGAGCCTGAACGTTCAACGTTATAACCGGAGTCTGGATACCCAACGAAATTGACCGGAGCCTGAAGGCTCAACGTAATAACCGGAATCTGGATACTCAACGAAACTGACCGGAGCCTGAACGCTCAACGTAATAACCGGAGTCTGGATACCAAACGAAATTTACCGGAGCCTGAACACTTAACGTAATAAGCTGAGTCTAGATACCGAACGAAACTGACCGGAGCCTGAACGCCTAACGTAATAACCAGAGTCTGGATATGCAACGAAACTAACCGGAGCCTGAACGCTCAACGTAATAACCGGAGTCTGGATACCCAACAAAACTGACCAGAGCCTGAACGCTCAACGTAATAACCGAAGTCTGGATACCAAACGAAACTGACCGGAGCCTGAATGCTCAACGTAATCACCGGAGTCTGGATACGCAACGAAATTGACCAGAGCCTGAACGCTCAACGTAATAACCGGAATCTGGATACTCAACGAAACTAATCGGAGCCTGAACGCTAAACGTAATAACCGGAGTCTAGATACTCAACGAAACTGACTGGAGCCAGAATGATCAATGTAATAATCGGAGTCTGGATACACAACGAAACTGACCGGAGCCTAAACGCTCAATGTAATAACCGGTGTCTGGATACCCAACAAAATTGACCTTAGCCTGAACGCTCAATGTAATAACCGGAGTCTGGATACCCAACGAAACTGACCAGAGCCAGAAACCCTCAACGTAATAACTGGAGTCTGGATACCCAACAAAACTGACCGGAGCCTGAACGCTCAACGTAAAAACCGGAGTCTGGATACCCAACGAAACTGACCAGAGCCTGAATGCTCAACGTAATAACCGGAGTCGGGATACCCCACGAACTTGACCGGAGCCTAAACGTTCAACGTAATAACCGGAGTCTGGATACCCAACGAAATTGACCGGAGTCTAAAGGCTCAACGTAATAACCGGAACCTGGATACTCAACGAAACTGACCGGAGCCTGAACGCTCGAAGTAATAACCGGAACCTGGATACTCAACGAAACTGACCGGAGCCTGAACGCTCGAAGTAATAACCAGAGTCTGGATACCCAATGAAATTGACCGGAGCCTGAACGCTCAACATAATAACCGGAGTCTGGATACCCAACAAAATTGACCGGAGCCTGAACGCTCAACGTAAAAACCGGAGTCTAGATACCCAAAGAAATTGACCGGAACCTGAAGGCTCAACATAATAACCGGAATCTGGATACTCAACGAAAGTGACCAGAGCCTAAACGCTCAATGTAATAACCGAAGTCTGGATACCCAACGAAACTGACCGGAGCCTGAACGCTCAACGTAAAAACCGGAGTCTGGATACCCAACAAAACTGACCGGAGCCAGAACGCTCAACGTAATAACCGAAGTCTGGATACCAAACGAAACTGACCGGAGCCTGAACGCTCAACGTAATAACCTGAGTTTGGATACCCAACGAAACTGACCAAAGCCTGAATGCTCAACGTAATAACCGGAGTCTGGAAACCCAACAAAACTGACCGGAGCCTGAACGCTCAATGTAAAAACCGAAGTCTAGATACCCAACGAAACTGACCGGAGCCTGAACGCTCAACGTAATAACGGGAGTCCGGATACACAACGAAACTGACGAGGGCCTGAACGCTCAACGTAATAACCGGAGTCTGGATACCCAACGAAACTGAACGGAGCCTGAACGCTCAATGTAATAACCCGAGTCTAGATACTCAACGAAACTGACCGGAGCTTGAACGCACAAAGTAATAATTGGAGTCAGGATGCTCAACGAAAATGACCGGAGCCGGAACGCTCAACGTAATAACCGGAGTCTGGATACCCAACGAAACTGACCGGAGCCTGAATGCTCAAGATAATAACCGAAGTCTGGATACCCAATGAAACTGACTGGAGCCTGAACGCTCAACGTAATAACCGGAGTCAGGATACCAAACGAAATTGACTGGAGCCTGAACGCTTAAAATAATAAACGGAGTCTGGATACCCAATGAAACTGACCGGAGCCTGAACGATCAACGTAATAACGGGAGTCCGGATACACAACGAAACTGACCGGGGCCTGAACGCTTAACGTAATAACCGGAGTCTGGATACCCAACAAAACTGACCGGAGCCTGAACGCTCAACGTAATAATCGAAGTCTGGATACCAAATGAAACGGACCGGAGCCTGAACGCTCAACGTAATAACCGGAGTCTGGATACCTAACGAAATTGACCGAAGCCTGAACGCTCAATGTAATAACCGAAATCTGGATACTCAACGAAACTAACCGGAGCCTGAATGCTCAATGTAATAACCAGAGTCTGGATACTCAACGAAACTGACTGGAGCCTGAACGCTCAACGTGATAACCGGAGTCTGGATACACAAAGAAACTGACCGGAGCCTGAACGCTCAACGTGATAACCGGAGTCTGGATACCCAACGAAACTGACCGGAGCCTGAATGCTCAACGTAAAAAACGGGGGTATGGATACCCAACGAAATTGACCGGAGGCTGAACGCTCAACGTAATAACCGGAGTCTGGATACACAACAAAACTGACCGGAGCCTGAACGCTCAACGTAATAACTGGAGTCTGGATACCCAACGAAACTGAACAGAGCCTGAACGCTCAACGTAATAACCAGAGTCTGGATACTCAACAAAACTGACCGGAGCCTGAACGCACAACGTAATAACCGGAGTCTGGGTACTCAACCAAACTGACCGGACCCTGAACGCACAACGTAATAACTGGAGTCTGGATCCTCAACAAAAATGACCGTAGCCTGAACGCTAACGTAATAACCGGAGTCTGGATACCCAACGAAACTGACCGGAGCCTGAACGCTGAATGTAATAATCGGAGTTTGGATACCCAACAAAACTGACCGGAGTCTGAACGCTCAACGTAATAACCGGAGTCTGGACACCCAATGAAATTGACCGGAGCTTGAACGCTCAACATAATAATCGGAGTCTGGATACCCAAAAAAACTGACCGGAGCCTGAACGCTCAACGTAAAAACCGGAGTCTGGATATCCAATGAAACTGACCGGAGCCTGAACGATCAACGTAATAACGGGAGTCCGGATACACAACGAAACTGACCGGGGCCTGAACGCTTAACGTAATAACCGGAGTCTGGATACCCAACGAAACTGAACGGAGCCTGAACGCTCAATGTAATAACCAGAGTCTAGATACTCAACGAAACTGACCGGAGCTTGAACACACAAAGTAATAATTGGAGCCAGGATGCCCAACGAAAATGACCGGAGCCTGAACGCTCAATGTAATAACAGGAGTCTGGATACCCAACGAAACTGCCCGGAGCCTGAATGCTCAACGTAATAACCGGAGTCTGGATACTCAACGAAACTGACTAGAGCCTGAACGATCAACATAATAACAGGTGTCTGGATACACAACAAAATTGACCGGAGCCTGATCGCTCAACGTAATAACCGGAGTCTGGATACACAACGAAACTGACCGGAGCCTGAACACTCAACGTAATAAACGGAGTCTGGATACCCAACGAAACTGACCTTAGCCTAAACGCTCAACGTAATAATCGGAGTCTGGATACCCAACGAAACTGACCAGAGGCTGCTCGCTCAACGTAATAACCGGAGTCTGGATACCCAACAAAACTGACCGGAGCCTGAACGCTCAACGTAAAAACCGGAGTCTGGATACCCAACAAAACTGACCGGAGCCTAAACGCTCAACGTAATAACCGAAGTCTGGATACCAAACGAAACTGACCGGAGCCTGAACGCTCAACGTAATAACCTGAGTCTGGATACCCAACGAAACTGACTAAAGCCTGAATGCTCAACGTAATAACCGGAGTCTGGATACCCAACAAAACTGACCGGAGCCTGAACGCTCAATGTAAAAACCGGAGTCTGGATACCCAACGAAACTGACCGGAGCCTGAACGCTCAACGTAATAACCGGAGTCTGGATACCCAACGAAACTGAACGGAGCCTGAACGCTCAACGTAATAACCAGAGTCTAGATACTCAACGAAACTGACCAGAGCCTGAACGCATAAAGTAATCACTAGAGTCTGGATGCTCAACGAAAATGACCGGAGCCTGAACGCTCAACGTAATAACCGGAATCTGGATACCCAACGAAACTGACTGGAGCCTGAATGCTCAAGATAATAACCGAAGTCTGGATACCCAATGAAACTGACCGGAGCCTGAACGCTCAACGTAATAACCGGAGTCAGGATACCAAACGAAATTGACTGGAGCCTGAACGCTTAAAATAATAAACGGAGTCTAGATACCGAACGAAACTGACCGGATCCTGAACGCCTAACGTAATAACCAGAGTCTGGATATGCAACGAAACTGACCGGACCCTGAACGCTCAACGTAATAACCGGAGTCTGGATACCCAACAAAACTGACCGGAGCCTGAACGCTCAACGTAATAATCGAAGTCTGGATACCAAACGAAACGGACCGGAGCCTGAACGCTCAACGTAATAACCGGAGTCTGGATACCCAACGAAATTGACCGAAGCCTGAACGCTCAATGTAATAACTGGAATCTGGATACTCAACGAAACTAACCGGAGCCTGAATGCTCAATGTAATAACCAGAGTCAGGATACTCAGCGAAACTGACTGGAGCCTGAACGCTCAACGTGATAACCGGAGTCTGGATACACAAAGAAACTGACCGGAGCCTGAACGCTCAACGTGATAACCGGAGTCTGGATACCCAACGAAACTGACCGGAGCCTGAACGCTCAACGTAAAAACCGGAGTCTGGATACCCAACGAAATTGACCAGAGCCTGAACGCTCAACGTAATAACCGGAGTCTGGATACACAACAAAACTGACCGGAGCCTGAACGCTCAACGTAATAACTGGAGTCTGGATACCCAACGAAACTGAACAGAGCCTAAACGCTCAACGTAATAACCAGAGTCTGGATACTCAACAAAACTGACCGGAGCCTGAACGCACAACGTAATAACCGGAGTCTGGGTACTCAACCAAACTGACCGGACCCTGAACGCACAACGTAATAACTGGAGTCTGGATCCTCAACAAAAATGACCGGAGCCTGAACGCTAACGTAATAACCGGAGTCTGGATACCCAACGAAACTGACCGGAGCCTGAACGCTGAATGTAATAATCGGAGTTTGGATACCCAACAAAACTGACCGGAGCCTGAACGCTCAACGTAATAACCGGAGTCTGGATACCCAATGAAACTGACCGGAGCCTGAACGCTCAACATAATAATCGGAGTCTGGATACCCAAAAAAACTGACCGGAGCCTGAACGCTAAACGTAAAAACCGGAGTCTGGATACCCAATGAAACTGACCGGAGCCTGAACGATCAACGTAATAACGGGAGTCCGGATACACAACGAAACTGACCGGGGCCTGAACGCTTAACGTAATAACCAGAGTCTGGATACCCAACGAAACTGAACGGAGCCTGAACGCTCAATGTAATAACCAGAGTCTAGATACTCAACGAAACTGACCGGAGCTTGAACGCACAAAGTAATAATTGGAGCCAGGATGCCCAACGAAAATGACCGGACCCTGAACGCTCAATGTAATAACCGGAGTCTGGATACCCAACGAAACTGACCGGAGCCTGAACGCTCAACGTAATAACCGGAGTCTGGATACTCAACGAAACTGACTAGAGCCTGAACGATCAACATAATAACAGGTGTCTGGATACACAACGAAATTGACCGGAGCCTGATCGCTCAACGTAATAACCGGAGTCTGGATACACAACGAAAGTGACCGGAGCCTGAACACTCAACGTAATAAACGGAGTCTGGATACCCAACGAAACTGACCATAGCCTAAACGCTCAACGTAATAATCGGAGTCTGGATACCCAACGAAATTGACCGGAGCCTGCTCGTTCAACGTAATAACCGGAGTCTGGATACCCAACAAAACTGACCGGAGCCTGAACGCTCAACGTAAAAACCGGAGTCTGGATACCCAACAAAACGGACCGGAGCCTAAACGCTCAACGTAAAAAACCGAAGTCTGGATACCAAATGAAACTGACCAGAGCCTGAACGCTCAACGTAATAACCTGAGTCTGGATACCCAACGAAACTGACTAAAGCCTGAATGCTCAACGTAATAACCGGAGTCTGGATACCCAACAAAACTGACCGGAGCCTGAACGCTCAATGTAAAAACCGGAGTCTGGATACCCAACGAAACTGACCGGAGCCTGAACGCTCAACGTAATAACCGGAGTCTGGATACCCAATGAAACTGAACGGAGCCTGAACGCTCAACGTAATAACCAGAGTCAAGATACTCAACGAAACTGACCAGAGCCTGAACGCACAAAGTAATAACTAGAGTCTGGATGCTCAACAAAAATGACCGGAGCCTGAACACTCAACGTAATAACCGGAATCTGGATACCCAACGAAACTGACCGGAGCCTGAATGCTCAAGATAATAACCGAAGTCTGGATACCCAATGAAACTGACCAGAGCCTGAACGCTCAACGTAATAACCGAAGTCAGGATACCAAACGAAATTGACCGGAGCCTGAACGCTTAAAATAATAACCGGAGTCTAGATACCGAACGAAACTGACAGGAGCCTGAACGCCTAACGTAGTAACCAGAGTCTTGATATGCAACGAAACTGACCGGACCCTGAACGCTCAACGTAATAACCGGAGTCTGGATACCCAACGAAACTGAACAGAGCCTAAACGCTCAACGTAATAACCAGAGTCTGGATACTCAACAAAACTGACCGGAGCCTGAATGCACAACGTAATAACCGGAGTCTGGGTACTCAACGAAACTGACCGGACCCTGAATGCACAACGTAATAACTGGAGTCTGGATGTTCAACAAAAATGACCGGAGCCTGAACGCTGACGTAATAACCGGAGTCTGGATACCCAACGAAACTGACCGGAGCCTGAACGCTGAATGTAATAACCGGAGTTTGGATATCCAACAAAACTGGACTAGGCCTGAACGCTCAACGTAATAACCGGAGTCTGGATACCCAATGAAACTGACTGGAGCCTGAACGCTCAACATAATAATCGGAGTCTGGATACCCAACAAAACTGACCGGAGCCTGAATGCTCAACGTAAAAACCGGAGTCTGGATACCCAATGAAACTGACCGGAGCCTAAACGATCAACGTAATAACCGAAGTCTGGATACGCAACGAAACTGGCCGGAGCCTGAACGCTCAACGTAATAACCGGAGTCTGGATACCCAACGAAACTGATCGGAGCCTGAATGCTCAACGTAATAACCGGAGTCTGGATACCCAACGAAACTGGTCGGAGCCTGAATGCTCAACGTAATAACCGGAGTCTGGATACCCAACGAAATTGACCGGAGCCTGAAGGCTCAATGTAATAACCGGAATCTGGATACTCAACGAAACTGACCAGAGCCTGAACGCTCAACGTAATAACCGGAGTCTGGATACTCAACGAAACTGACTGGAGCCTGAAGGATCAACATAATAACCGGTGTCTAGATACACAACGAAATTGATCGGAGCCTGATCGCTCAACGTAATAACCGGAGTCTGGATACACAACGAAACTGACCAGAGCCTAAACGCTCAACGTAATAACTGGAGTCTAGATACCCAACGAAACTGACCGTAGCCTAAACGCTCAATGTAATAACCGGAGTCTGGATACCCAAAGAAACTGACCGGAGCCTGCTCGCTCAACGTGATAACCGTAGTCTGGATGCCCAACAAAACTGACTAGAGCCTGAACGCTCAACGTAAAAACCGGAGTCTGGATAACCAACAAAACTGACCGGAGTCTGAACGCTCAACATAATAACCGAAGTCTGTGTTGCACCCCAAAATTTGACTAACATTGATTTACCTAGCTTGTGTTCACTAGCATTATCATCTGCTTCTCATTGATATGGGGGCAATAGATCAAGAGGTATGACTACCCATCAAGAGTTATATGAGACTTTGAAGCTAGCCATGAAGGTTATTCAAGTGTGCAAAGGTTGATATCTTTGTCAGAGAATTTAAGAGATCCTCAGAGAGATTGGTTGAAACCAAGGTTGTGTGCCTCATAACTTGAGAGTTGTGGGGGCTCCTCAGATGATTCTGAGGCTATGAGGATGGACTTAAAGCTTTGAGAGAGCTTATAAGATGTCTTGAAAGCCATCATGAGGCCTAGAGAGGTCATTGTACAAGAATAAGAAGACTCAGCCATGAGTGGTATAATTAGGGTTTGACTGGGTCAACCCTAGGTCAACTGATGATTTGGAGAGGGTTGAGACCTAATCCAAGAAGCCATGTGATCATGGATTGATGCATTGAGATGCTATAAAGATGATTCATAGACCAACTCATCATGATTGAGGAGTTTGATAAGTTTCAAGCTACGGTTTCTAAGGCTTGACAGTGTAAAATCCCCTAGTTTGATCCCTAACTTCAAGGCAGTTTAGCTCAAGATGGGATTGTCATCTCATCTTACCCCCAACATGAATGTTGTAGAGCTTGCTCTTAGCTTTAATTTGAGTACTATAAGTCCTTGATAGGATTTGTAGAGCTCAAGTTATGACTTTGACAAGTTACAGGTCATCTGAGGTATGTGAATCTGGGGCTTTGAAAGTCACCCAACTTGCATCCAACCTTTGCCCAAGAAGGATGATTCCTATGAACTTTTGGACAACATGAATGTTGTTCCTCATCTTCTTAGCTTTCTAGAGAGTACTAGAAGTCCTTGATAGGATTTGTAGAACTCAAGTTATGGCTTTGACAAGTCAAGGGCATTTTGGTCATTTGGAGATTATAGGTCATTTCAAGCATAAGGCCATATCTCCTATTTCCAAGGTTCAAATGGAAAAATCTTCAACATCAAACTTGATTAGAATGATGTTTTAAGGCTATTAGGGTGGTCATGAGATGTTGAAAAGGCTTGTAGCAAAAAGTGATAAAAATGACCTAAAATGGAGGCATAAGTTAAATAAGTTCAAGTTGGAAATTAAAATTTCCAAGTTACACATCCAAACCATGGCATATAATAGGTCATTTTGACTCTAAAAGACATTCTAAAAACAAAGGTTCAGCCACTTTTTTGAATTGAGGCCTAGATCATGGGGTTGCTTTGGAAAATGCTTGCTTGCATAATAAGGCACAAATGCAAAACTTAAGGAAAGGCAATGTATAAGCTGGTAAAGGGTTTTAACACATCCTATATCTCATTTAGGGAGAATTTCAAGTCAGTTACAAGGGCTGCAAGGGCTATGGCATGAGATGGCATGTGAGATGAGATGAATCCATAAACTCATGACATGAGAATTCCAATTTCTCATTGGATGATTCCAGATGGTTAGAGATGAGTCTAAACCATCCTATATATGATTTAGAACTTGCTCAGATGCAAGGTTGGTGAGAGATTTGAGAGAAGAGAGAGATAGCCATTTCACTTGCTTCCATTGCAAGTTGAAATCAAATTCTACATTCTGATTCATTTCCATTCCTTCTTTCAATCAAAACACATTCCCTTGATCACACTGAAGCTGTGCAGACCAAATTGAAGGCAAAACCATGGAGAATTGAAGAGATAGCACTTGGATTTTGAAGGTTGCAAGTCACCATCGGGTTTGGAGATTCAAGCTTTCTTGGTCCAATCTTTTGCAAACAGTAGCAAGATCATCATTCAAGGATTGATTCTGAAGAGTTTGAGAGCTTGAAGTTAAGGTTTACCCCATCTGTTAATCAAGATTCGACAGGTTAGTAAATTTTCTTCTACACCATGATTTAGGCATAATTAGCAAGAATTGTTAGGTTAGAACGGTTAGAGACAATTAGGTGATGGATTCTGGGAAGTTTGGGATCAATTGGTGAGGTTTCAGTTGGTGACACCATTTTTGTTTTGACCAAGAACATGAGATATAGTGAGCTATAGCATGAATTTGATATCAAGAATTAACTAGTGTGAAGTGGTGATCATTCTGAGGTAGTTAATTTCAAGAATGGTTAGAACTGAAGTTTGAGCATATCTTTGATCTTGGATCGGGTTTGGAGAATTAGGGCATTTCAATTGATTTCAAGGCCATGGTTAGATTTAGGGTGAAATTTTGGATGAACTAGGGTTTTGAATCGTAGTTTTTCATGGAGAATCGAGGTGATACGATTGGGGTGAAGATTCACTTTGAAGCTCTGTTCATGGAGCTTTCCCTCCATTTCCATGGCTGAAGGAAGAAGACGAAGTGCTGGCCGTTTGATCAGGCGTGGACTCATTGACTAGGGTCAGATCTGAGGGTTGTGGTTTAATCTCACGTGTGAAAGGGGAGTCTGAAGACAACCAAAACGTGTTGTTTCATTAAAAGGGAGATTGGGCTTGATTGATATTCACACCCCACTCTCATGGCCCATTGGATTTTGAACTGTATTTCTTTGCTTTTTACACCGTTTCTTTTTCTTTTTCTTTATGATTTTAATTGATTTTCTGATTAAATAACTGGGCCTAGTGCGCCTTACTAATTGTACCCCCATTTTAAGCCCATTTGGAAAATGAACTGTCTGGCATTGCTATTCACACCAAGCATTTCTCATTTTAATTTCTTTTTCTCCATTTTTCATTAATCTTTAAAAAATCATAATAAATAGGAAATTAATGATTTTTGCATGGGGATTTTCTCTCCCATTTCATGTTCATGTCTAGAAACTTATAAAATCAAAATATTTGCATTTCATGCATTTTTAATATTTTTTGTGTATTTTCTCTTTTAATAGCATTTTGATTCTTTTATGTTGATGCATAGATTTGTAGAGTTTTGTTTAGCTAGTTCCCTTTGAATTTTTAGGCCATTCTTTTTAGGATAGTTAGATTAGGACTTTAGCTCCCCTCTGGATTTATTCCATAATTTTGTGATTTGTGTAGAATTAGGTCAATCCTTAACATAGGTCCACAATAACCTTAGAATTTTGGGTTTCTAGGTCAAGTTAGACATTGGGACATATAGGGTATTAAGGGTAGGTATATAGGATCCCCTAGAAATTATATTAGATTTTAATATAATAGTATACTATTTTTAAATGATTTTTGTAGTTGATGGTTGTTTGTGTTGCCCTTGTGGGCTTGTATTTTTGTTTGCCTTGCTTTGTGGGCTTGGTGGGCTTGGTTTTGCTTTGAGGAGCATGGAGGAGCATCCTAGAAGACTTGAGGATTGAAGAAGGAGCTTGAGAGCTTGAGAATCTTGTTTGTTTTGTTGTTGTTTTAGGGTTAGGAATTAGGAAGAGTTTAGACCTAGTTAACTCCTTTCTCAAACATGGATGGTATCTTTCACCTCCATTCCTCCCTGTGATTCAGGGTCCTTCCATGGTATTCACCTCTCTCCTTAGGAGGGATAAGTGATGGTACCTAGGAAGTAGAACCTTTGAGGGAACCATTCCCTTGATGTTAAACCCTTATAGGTCACCTTGGGTGATCAATAAGCAGTTTAACACCCCAGCTTATCCAGTTAAGTGATTTCCTCTGGTTTGAGTATCTTGAGAGATGTTGAGCTTGAGTGTGAAGATGAAGACTTCATTGAAGAGTATGGAAGAGGATGATTCCCTGAGCATTGCCATTCCAGCTGAAGCTTGAAGAGCAAGATCAAGTTGATACTTGAAGACCCAATGAAGATCCAATAAAGACTGAATGAAGAGCTGAGGCTTAAAGACTGAAGGATGAAGTTGATACTTCTAAGTGATTGAAGATTACTCTGAGAAACTGAAGCTTGCAGTAAGAGAAGACCAAGTTGAGACTGGTAAAGCAAAGAGAGCTTGAGATCTTGAAGAATAAGTTGATACTTAGGAAGAGGATTCAATTGAGATTGACTGAAGAGCTGAAGCTTGAAGAACAAAGGATAAGTTGATACTTACTTTGAAGCTTGGAGATCCTGAAGGAATCAAGTTGATACTTGTGGTTAAGAGTGAAGCCTAAAGGTGGAACTGATTAAGGAGCTGAAGCTTAGAGAAGAGAGAATAAGTTGAAACTTATTTTGAAGGGTTGAAACCTGGAGAAGCAAATTGACATTTGTCTAGAGTGATTGAGGTCTGAAGACTGAGTTGCTGTTGGAAGAGCTGAAGCTTGGAGTTGAGAGAGGAGTTGATCTGCTTTCTTTTCTGCTTTCTTTTCTGTTTTCTTTTCTATATTGATGTGCCTTGTTTGACTTGCTTGATGCATTAGAATAAGTTCATATCTAGACTAGGTAGAATCTAGGAGCATGATTGCACTAGAGGTTGAGTTGCTCCCTCTGCTTGTACTGTT
This sequence comes from Lathyrus sativus, assembly GCA_963859935.3. Lineage (NCBI taxonomy): Eukaryota > Viridiplantae > Streptophyta > Magnoliopsida > Fabales > Fabaceae > Lathyrus > Lathyrus sativus. The sequence goes on from CAWUDS030000708.1 coordinate 797,133, forward strand.
ACTGTATGGCTTTGCTTGCGGGTATTCAGTAGAGCCCTGCTCCCTTGCCCATGTGGTTTGTTTTGCTTGATAGCATGATTTTATTCCTTCTGTATGATTGCAGTCTCCTGTATTTTGCTTGATAGCATGTTTTATTTCGGTATGATTACTGTTATTCATTCTGGCTTGAGGTTGAGATGAGCTTGTGGAGGCCGACGCCCCATACACATTTCCTCCCTCACTTGCATTGCATGCATTTTACTGTATATTTGTTTACTGTTTGAGCTGATGCTTTATCTGTTTCTGTGTATCATTGATATGATCCCTTAGGACTCTCATTTCCTTTGATAAGGAATTGATGATAGAAATTTAGGTTGAAACCTATGCATGATAACTTCTAGGAGTTCCCTGTTTCAAACCTCAACCATAGGATGAATCCTTGGCATGACAACATTAGGACTTGATAGTCTCCCTTTAGTTGGGCCTGTTCTCTTCTCATCTCAAAACAGCTTAATATACAGTAATCATGAATGGTTTCTTTCGTACGTTACGAGCCTTAAGCTATCTGAGAAAGGATTGTGGGAGAGTTTCTTTTACACAGTCTGGATGTTTAGTATGGTACCCTTTGGGTGACATGCGATGCATTCACTCTCAGGTCATAGTCTCTAGTGCGATTGAGATTGCAAAAACAATAAAAAACACTTCTTCCGTAAAAGACAGAAAATAATGCGTAGTGTCTCGAACTACGTAAGCTCTGATCTCCCATACCTGTTGAGAGTACGTAGGCACAATACTGATGTATTGGCGAGCTACCTTCCCCATAACCCGTCGTAGGTCGAACTACGTTGACTCTGATTTCTCGTTCTCTGATGAGAATACGTAGGCATAAAGTGCGACGCTTTGCCGAGTCATTTTCTTTTCTGTTTTAAGCCAGCCTTGATAGGTAGATAGATAAAACCAACCCGTCCAGTAAACACAACAAGCATGGATCCCGTCGAGTACGACGGACGTGAGGGGTGCTAATACCTTCCCCTTGCGTAACCGACTCCCGAACGCAGACAACGGTTGCGACGACCTTGTCTTATTCCTTTTCGTCAGGTTTTTTCCGATCGTTTCCTTTCCCGTTCTGAGGGATAAATAACGAAAGGTGGCGACTCTTCTGTTGTGCCGGCACCTTATTTTCGCGAAAGCGACAACTGGCGACTCTGCTGGGGATCGAACCCAGAATCTCTGGTTCTCTGGTTCCCCTGCGAGAGTCAATCCTAGCGCTTGTATGATTACTTGTTGGGTTGTGGTTATTTATCGCATTTTATTTATCGCATTTTATTTCCCGCACTTTATTTTCAGTATGATATGATTATCTGTGCTGTTATGGGAGGGGCATTCTGATGAGTGAGAAGCCAGACCCAGGCTTGAGCGAACATAGCATTAGTTGTGGAAATTAGTGGGCGCGTGCTTGCTTTGCAGGCACTAGTGTCTCATGAAATCCACGCTCAGACGAGGTTCTCCCAGTTGGCTTCTCTTTCAACCCTTTGGATTGAGACGGTTGCTGGTTTGGTGGATTGTCGACTCTGGGGACCGATCATTTGTGATTCAGCCGAGTGAGGCCGCTTCATGAGCTGGTGATGCCACACCTTCTGGGTATCGTATCACCCCTCTTGAATGTCTGTGACGCTGATGAACGCATAGGATGCCGAACTTGAGTCAGTTTAGGTCCATACCTGTGAGCAGGGTTGGGTTTATTGCAGGAAACTTTGACATTCAGACTACCTGGTTTTCTTGATAGTGGATCAGTTTTGTTGGGATCTGAGGATCTCATATGCAAATATATGTTTGTTCTTGATAGAGCAGGTTTTGATCAGAGGATCTTATCATCAGATGTGTATTTGTTCTTGATAGAGCAGATTGAGATCAGAGGATCTTATCAGCAGATGTATGTTTGTTCTTGACAGAGCAGATTTATGATTGGGGTCTGAAGATCTCATCAGCAGATGTATGTTTGTTCTTGATAGAGCAGATTTATGATTGGGGTCTGAAGATCTCATCAGCAGTTGTATGTTTGTTCTGGATAGAACAGAGTTTCATGATTAGATGATTGTTCTTGATAGAGCAGAATTATGATCTTGTGTATATGGCCATATCAGATGGTTGTTCTTGACAGAGCAGATTTGTGGTCCGATACCGGGGTTCTCTTCTTATCAGTGGTTGTTCTTGATAGAGCAGCGTTATGGTTTTGTTGATACAAAATCTCCACAGCACAGTTGCCTTGATCTCCTGTTGCATGATTGCATTTTACATTATTTTGCATACATTTGCATTCCATTAACGTGTGTCTGTGTTGCAGGTACCGTTTTCCCCGATCCAGGATTTCTTGCCTCCTATTGTGTGTTATGGGTTCTCTGAGGAAGACCGTGGCTTACAAGTTCCCTGCCCCTGATGTGGTTAAGTTGACTGGTTTGATAGCTTTAGCAGATGATTCTGTGAGGGATGAGTTCAGAAAATCTTACGGCAGGTTGCTCAGTTTGGTTCATAAACCTTCTGCGTTCGAGGTGAATGGGTTGCACGCTCTGCTGCAGTTCTACGACCCTCCGTTGAGATGTTTCACTTTCCAGGATTTTGTTCTCGCACCCACGCTGGAAGAGTATGCTGATTTGCTAGGTGTGCCTATCAAGAGGCAGATGCCTTTTGTTCACATGGATGTTGAGCCTGATCTGGCTGGTTTAGCTCCTTCACTTCATCTGGATGCCTCCGAGTTGGTGTTGTCTAGTTGGAACAAGGTTCCCGGGTTCTCCTTGCAGTTTCTAGTGGGTAAGGCTCAGCAGTGCACCGAGGACGGATGTTGGGTCGCATTCAACGCCATCCTTGCTCTGTGCATATATGGCATCATTCTGTTCCCCAACATGCCCGATTTTGTAGACTTGGATGCATTTCACATCTTTGCTTCAGGGAATCCAATCCCTACCTTGATAGGAGATGTCTACCATTCTATCCACTACAAAAACGAGAACAGGATGGGCAAGAATGTTTCATGCTGCGTACCCTTGCTTTACAAATGGCTTGATAGTCATCTGCCCAAGAGTGGTCCTTTTGTCTCGTCTGCAGCCACAGCTGAGTGGTCCGAGCGTCTGATGAGTTTATCTGCAGAGGATATTGACTGGTTTGACAGAGATAGGTTGGGTACTGAGGTGATCTTCAGTTGCAGCAGGTTTCCAAACGTGCCTTTGATAGGCAGGAAGGGCTGTATAAACTACAATCCGTCGTTGTTGGTCCGACAGTTCGCATATGCTTTGAGAGCTCCGCCAAAGGATGAAGAGGTGCAGGAATCTTTGTACCTCACTGGTCTTCTAGAGGGGGATCTGTTATCCAAGCTTCAGCGCGCCTGGAATGGTATCAGTAAGCGAGGAAAGCCATTGCTGGGGAGAAGCAACAATCAAGCCTACCCTCCGTATGCAACTTGGATCAGAGCCAGAGCAAGTGCTATAGGGATGCCGTTTCCTCATGCCAAGCCAGAAATCCCTCCAATGATTGAAGAGCCTACTATTGTGTCCATTCAGCAGCATAATCAGGTGTTGGCTGAGCGAGATGAATTGAAGAGGGCAAATGAGGAACTGGAGAAAGAGTTGGCTCAGCTCCGAAGCGAGAGGAACGAAGCCGTTCATTCCTTCAAAAGGCAGACAGAGCTGGTGAACCGGCTGGGGACAGACCTGACTAAGCAGATAGCCGAGCGTGAACGCATGGGTCAGGACTTCAAGGCTGTCAACGACGTACTGGCTACGAAGAAGCAGCACTTGGACTAGGCATATCGAAGGATATCCAAGTTCAACCAGCACTGGAAGGCTTCCCTGGCCACCAGGAAAGAGAGGGAGGATAAGCTGATGCTACAGATCTCCAGGCTGGAAGCCCAGGTAAAGGATAGTGAGAAGAGGTTTGATGAAGAAACTGCCCGCAGATACGCCGCCGAAGGCCAGCTCAACAAAGCCCTCGCTAACCTGAAGGAGCGCAAACTGACGTTTGAGTCCAAGAAATGGAAGTTAGAAGACTGCTTCGGCGAAGGAGCATGGGAAGGTTTGGTCGAAGGACTTCAGTACACCATTGTGCAGAGGGAGTTACTCGTCGAGGGGTTACTCACGCTGCCTGATCATCCGGAAACAAAGGAGTTGTTGGAAGAGTATCGCGCCCGTGGCCGTACTTGACTATTTGTGTTCCTTTTGTTTTGATCATTGTTGTATGCTGACCATCACCAGGCTTGTTGGCTGAGGTCACGCTATTGATTCATCTTGTACCCGTTGATGTTATGTACTACCTTGATGGGTTTTCTTTATATATGAGATTGCTATTTCCATGATTGGACTCAGACCTCTTATTATTATCAGCACTGGCACTCAGGCACTAGGATCGGAGAGATCTCCCTAACGCACTGACACACGTTTGCATTTGCATGAAGCATTCACATAACGAGCACTTTGTTGTTTTTCCTAACCCTTTTGTGTTTTACAGGTTGTCGCAGGTTTTTTTAGGTCTTTCAGGTTGTTTCAGGTTGTTCCAGGATTGATCAGAGACCTATTCACCGCTATCCGACTAGAGCTAATCAGACCAGGATCATGGAGCAAGTGCAAACTGATGTTCAGGAACTCCGCGAAAGGATGGATCGCTTCATGGAGCTCATGCAGGCGGTCGTCAATGGCCAAGATCGGCTCAGAACTTTGGTTCAGCCTTTGATTTCCAGGGTTGATAGCAACGGCGTACTCCATGGTGGGACTGTGCCTACTCCTCCACCAGTTGAAACTCCACAGAATGGTGTTCCCGTGACCGGGGGCAACGGCAGTGCTAACGGCAATGTGATGGCCAACATCGGACTCAATACGACGGGCGTCGGTAATGGAAGTCTGGGAGCTAATGTCAATGTCGGGCCGGGCAACGACAATGCAGGCGTCGGGAATCTGTTTGTGCCTCAGCCATGGTTAGAGGATCGTCAGGATGATGTGTTCTCTCAGAGAGGTGTTGAAGGGGAGCTGAATGCTGAAGCACGACTTAGATTCAAGGCACTTGAAGATAAGATGAGAGATATCGAGAATCAGAATACTTTGGGTGTTGATATGTCCAAGCTGGGATTAATTGTTGATTTCAAGGTGCCCCCAAGTTCAAGGTACCTGACTTCGAAAAGTATAAGGGCACCACTTGCCCTCGTGTCCACCTGAGATCGTACTACAGGAAGATGTCTGCTCATTTCGAAGACGAGAAGTTGCTGATGCACTTCTTCCAAGACAGTCTTTCCGGGCCATCCCTTGAGTGGTACATGAGTCTGGAGCCCACTAATGTGCGCACATGGAAGGACCTTGCTGAAGCATTTGTGCACCACTACCAATACAATAGCGACTTAGCCCCGAACCGAGTTCAGCTGTAGAATCTGTCGCAGAGGAACAATGAAGGGTTTAAGGAATACACCCAGCGGTGGCGTGAGTTTGCAGCCAGGGTTCAGCCGCCGATGGTTGAACGAGAGCTCGTGCAGATGTTTGTAGCCACCCTCCCAGGGGTTTACTATGAGAAGTTAGTCAGCGGTATGTCTGGGACGTTCTCAAATCTCATTATCACGGGTGAGCACGTCGAAAATGGGATCAAGATCGGGAAAATTCAAGGTGAGTCATCCTCAGCTGGGGGAGGCGGAAAGAAACCTTATGCTGGCAAAAGGCGAGAAGGAGAAGCGAGCGCTGTGACCAACGCTCGAAGGAAGGGTAAAGGTCCTCACCAGCAGGTGGCCAGTATAAATATCCCAGCAGCTCCGCAGCAGCAGCAACCGAATCAACAGGGATACAGAAAGTAACAGAATCGGGCACCTTTGGCGAACCGTCACTTCGAGACACCGCCCATGTCGTACGCGCAACTGTTACAGACTTTGCTTCAGCTACAGTTGATCCAGAAGAGGATGCTGACTCCCTTGACAGGGGCACCTCCGCCAGGGTATGATGCGAATGCCACTTTTGAGTTCCACTCAGGGGCACCCCACCACACAATCGAGAACTGCAAAGCCTTCAAGCATAAGGTGCAGGACATGGTGGATGCCAAGATCATCAACTTCTCCGATAATGTGCCCAATGTCACGAAGAATCCTATGCCGAATCATAGGGGAGGCGGAGTGAACGCCATTATCGAAGACGAGAGTGCGGATTTGTTGACTGACGTCAGAGATCTAAAGATGCCGCTTAGCTTCGTTAAAGCTAAGTTGCTGAAAAGAGGGTTCTTTCCAGGTTGCGGAGAGCTATGTATGGACTGTGCCACACGTTCTGATGGATGTGAGCAGTTGGTAGAAGGAATTCAAAGTCTGATGACTGAAGGGATTCTGCAGTTTAGCTGGAGGGCTGAAAGTGGATCAGGAGAGGTAGTGCTGAAGCAGGCCGATGAAGTCGCCACCATCACCAACCCTCGCCGGCCGATAACCATTTCTGCGCCCAGACCGCCCACAATTACCATTACCAAAGCTAGACCGATACCCTTCGAGAGCACTAACGTCGTTCCGTGGCATTATGAGGCTGAAGTCTACTGCAACGGACAGAGGTTGGAGCTGGAACCGTTTGGGTCGACCGGGGAGAATCTTGCGGGAATCAGTGGTATTACTCCCAGCGGAAGAGTGTTTGCACCACCAGAGGTCGTGGCGGATAAAGCGGTCAGAGCTGATGTGGCCGATAAAGGTAAAAGTAAAGTCGTTGAAGAGGTCCCGTGTGGGGTAGAAAAAGACTTGCTTGTTAAAGATGCCGAGGAGTTTATGCGGTTGATTAAAAAGAGTGACTACAAGATTGTAGACCATCTCCATCAGACGCCCTCGAAGATTTCCATCTTGAACCTGTTGCTGTGTTCTGAAGCGCACCGCAACGCGCTGCTGAAGGTGTTGAACGCCGCGTATGTACCGCAAGAAATATCGGTGAATCAGCTAGAAGAGGTTGTAGCCCACGTAAATGCTGGAAATGGGCTAGGTTTCACAGACTTGGAGCTGACGCCAAAAGGGAGGAATCACAATAGCCCCCTGCACATCTCGATAGAGTGTAGGGGCACGATCATGTCGCACGTGTTGGTGGACACGGGTTCGTCACTTAATGTTCTTCCGAAGAAGGCATTAATGAAGTTGGATACTCGTGGAGTGATCTGCACACCCAGTGATCTGGTTGTGAAGGCGTTCGATGGGACTAAACTCCATGTTTTCGGGGAGGTGACCCTGCCAATCCAAGTCGGGCCAGAAACGTTCGACGCGGTTTTTTATATTATGGACATCATGCCTGCCTACAGTTGTCTCTTGGGCCGGCCATGGATCCATGCTGCTGGTGCCGTGACCTCCACGTTGCACCAAAAGCTCAAATATGTTGTCGGAGGTAGCATCGTAACCGTGTGTGGCGAGGAAGACATAATGGTGAGCCATTTGTCGTCCTTCAAGTATGTGGAGATGGATGGCGAAATCCATGAGACTTTATGCCAAGCGTTCGAAGCTGTCAAAGTGAAGGACGTAGCTCCTGTAGTCACAGAAAAGCCAGAGATGACTCTCTCCTCGTTCAAGGAAGCTCGGGCCGCTGTCCAAGCCGGACCTACCCCAGGCTGGGGGCGAATTTTGGAGATACCCAACAAGCAAGATAAGTTTGGGTTGGGATATTCTCCTGGAGCTGAAGCTTCTTCTTCTTCTAGCAGTGCGTCTCGAGGTAAAGGGCCGATCCAGTTTACCAGTGGCGGGATGATTTTCGAAAGCATCAACGCGATGTCTGAAGACAGCGGAGATAGCGACTGTGACCTCGACTCTTGGATCCAGCCAAGCAAGCCAGGCGAGGGCCTCAACAATTGGTCCGTCAAGGATATCATCCAGATGACAAGCGAAGAGTAATGACTTACATTTTCCAATCATTGTACAACCCTATGTCCTACCCGGGGCATAGTGGTTTTATTGTCAGGGCCTTGTTGGATTATGTACATGCATTTTGTTAATAAATCAAAGGCGTTTTCTTCGTATTCAAATATTGTGATCTCTGTTATTCCTGTTTTATATTTGTTTTGAAAAACAATAAAATGGCAATGGGGTTTGTGCTAACCTGCACATCCTTGTTTAAACTTAACCCTTGTTATTGCAGGATCCACATAACAGATGACATCGACTCTGGACCTTCTACGGCTCACTTCGACTTCGATTGCCTGATCTATCAAGCCGAAGAAGAGATTGATGAAGACGAAGACCTTCCTGAAGAGTTGGCCCGCTTATTGAAACAAGAGGAGAAAGTTATTTTGCCTCATGAGGAGGAGATCGAGATCGTGAATCTGGGTTCTGAAGAACTCGTCAGAAACGTCAGGATAGGGGCCGCATTGCAGAATGATGTCAAGCAGAGATTAGTCGAGATGCTGAGAGAGTATAGTGACGTCTTTGCTTGGTCATACGAAGATATGCCCGGACTTGACACTGACATCGTGGTCCACCACTTGCCGCTGCGAGAAGATTGCCCTCCCGTTAAGCAGAAGCTTAGGAGGACGAGACTAGATATGGCCGTTAAGATCAAAGAAGAAGTGCAGAAACAGCTTGATGCTGGCTTCTTAGCGGTCACTACTTACCCTCCGTGGGTCACCAACATAGTGCCTGTACCGAAGAAGGACGGTAAGGTACGCATGTGCGTCAATTATCGGGATTTGAATAGGGCGAGCCCTAAAGATGATTTCCCGCTGCCTCATATCGATGTGTTGGTCGACAGCACAGCCCAGTTCTTCGTGTTTTCGTTCATGGATGGCTTCTCCGGTTACAACCAGATCAAGATGGCGCCGGAGGACATGGAGAAAACGACGTTTATCACTCCTTGGGGAACATTTTGCTACAAGGTAATGCCTTTCGGTCTGAAGAACGCAGGGGCCACTTACCAACGAGCAATGGTAACTTTGTTTCATGACATGGTTCATCACGAGATTGAAGTCTATGTTGATGACATGATTGCGAAGTCCCAAACGGAGGAGGGACATCTGGTCAATTTGCTGAAGCTTTTTGAGAGGCTTAGGAAGTTCAGGTTGAGGCTGAATCCTAACAAATGTACTTTCGGAGTAAGGTTCGAAGATGGATCCGATCAAGTACGTCTTCGAGAAGCAGGCTCTTTCAGGCAGGATTTCCAGATGGCAAACGGTGTTAACGGAATATGATATTCAGTACGTGTCCCAGAAGGCCATCAAGGGAAGCGTATTGTCTGATTACCTTGCCGAACAGCCGATCGAGGATTACCAGCCGATGACGTTTGAATTCCCTGACGAGGATATTATGTTTCTCAAAGCGAAGGATCGCGATGAGCCGTTGCCCGACGAGGGGCCAGATAGGAAATCCCAGTGGAAATTGATATTCGATGGGGCGGTTAATTCCTATGGAAGTGGCATCGGGGCTATCATCACGACTCCCCACGGATCCCACATCCCGTTTACTGCGAGACTGACGTTTCTAGTCACCAACAATGAGGCGGAGTACGAAGCCTGCATCATGGGTCTAGAAGAGGCAATTGATTTGAGAATCAAGAACCTAGACGTATATGGTGACTCAGCGCTTGTGATCAACCAGATTAAAGGGGAGTGGGAGACTCGTCAATCGAATTTGGTGTCGTACATGAATTATGCCAGAAGGCTACTTCCGTTCTTCGATCGAGTGGAACTCCATCATGTGCCCAGGGCTGAAAATCAGATGGCTGATGCCTTAGCCACGTTGGCTTCAATGTATAAAGTCAATTTTTGGAATGAGGCTCCAAGAATTGTACTATCCCGTCTTGATAGGCCGGCATTTGTCTTTGCAATCGAGGCTGCCGCCGACGGCAAGCCATGGTTCCATGACATCCAGACTTTCCTTATGACTAAGGAATATCCTGCGGGTGCGTCAACCCAGGATAAGAAGACTCTGAGGAGGCTGTCTGGAAATTTTTATCTCAATCCTGATGGAGTTCTGTATAAGAGAAACCACGATCTCGTGCTACTCAGATGTGTAGATGAGAAAGAGGCGAGTATGCTCATGGAGGAAGTCCATGAAGGCACATTTGGTACGCACGCCGGCGGGCATGCTATGATGAGAAAGATCCTGAGAGCAGGATACTACTAGCTGACGATGGAGTCGGATTGCTTCAGATTCGCGAAGAGATGTCATAAATGCCAGATTTATGCTGATAAAGTTCATGTGCCGCCGTGCCCGTTGAATGTCATGTCCTCCCCGTGGCCGTTCTCCATGTGGGGCATCGACATGATAGGCAAGATCGAGCCCACTGCATCCAACGGTCATCGTTTCATTCTGGTAGCTATCGACTACTTCACCAAGTGGGTGGAGGCAGCCTCGTAAGCTAATGTGACCAAGCAGGTGGTGGCTAAATTCATAAAGAGGGACATCATCTGTCGTTATGTAATTCCCGTGCGGATCATTACTGATAATGGTTCGAATCTGAATAACAAGATGATGAAGGAGCTGTACCAGAGCTTCAAGATTGAACACCACAACTCATCTCCTTACCGGCCGAAGATGAATGGCGCCGTCGAAGCCGCCAACAAGAACACAAAGAAGATTGTTCAGAAGATGGTTGTGACATACAAAGATTGGCACGAGATGCTGCCGTTTGCGCTGCACGGTTATCGTACGACGGTGCGTACGTCAACCGGGGCAACTCCTTTCTCCTTGGTGTACGGTATGGATGTTGTCCTACCGTTAGAAGTGGAGATCCCTTCTTTGCGAGTTTTGGTTGATGTGAAACTCGACGAGGCAGAATGGATTACGAATCGTCTGAACCAACTCAGCCTGATGGACGAGAAGAGGTTAGCATCGATTGCGTTTGGTCGTCTGTACCAAAGCCGAATGAAGAAAGCTTATGATAAGAAGGTGCGTCCTAGAAGCTTTCAGACGGGTGATCTCGTCCTGAAGAAGATTCTTCCGCCACACTCTGATCACCGGGGCAAGTGGACTCCGAATTACGAAGGTCCGTACGTCGTCAGCAAGGTCTTCTCGGGAGGAGCTTTGTTGTTATCCACGATGGATGGTGAAGATTTTGCATCCCCGGTGAACGCGGACGCAGTTAAAAAATACTTTGCTTGAAAGTGACCCGCTGGACAAAAAAAAGAGAGTCCAGGCAAAAAAGGGGCATCCCGGCGAACCAAAAACAGAATAAAAGGTTCGGGCAAAAATTAGGGATATATTGAAAAAATGTACACCCGCGAAGTCGAAAACCTACACTGGGCGGCTTCGGCAAAAAAGGGTATCCCGGTGAACTGAAAACCCGTAAAGGGCGGTTCACGCAAAAGTTAGGGATTTGAATAAGCAAATGGCTGCGTTCCGCATGTGGACTTTCTTTGTTTAGTGGTTTGGAGGACCTGAAGGCCGTTCATCTGAATCAATCTCTTCTGAAGCTGAAGCGTCGGAGAAGTATCGAAGTCGAGTGGGTCTTAGAGGGATCAACTCATGGTGTTTGTCTACGCCTCGTTGCCGACATTTGTATATACTGATGTATATTTATGTTTTATTTTGCGCGACTTCCTCATTCCAGGAGCTTGCCTCTATTGTAAAACATTTTTACCCATTCAGGGGTTCGTTATCAATAAAATGCATACTATTCAGCAATTCTGTTTGTCTGTTTAGCATTTACCTGTTTTGTTTGCGGAAAAAACGCCGATGTTTTTGATAAAATGCGCATACATAAACTTACTGGCCTAGGCCACTGATTGTTGAAACAATTAATTACTTGAATATTGTCACGAGACAATAACCTTGATAGGCCCCTTTGAGAAGGGTATCTTGTCTGTTTGGTTGTGTTGTTACAGGTGTAGCATATTCCAGACAGTGCACCGTGCGCATCCCCGAAGCAGGATGATTCCTCCTTCTCCAGCAGAGTTCAGTAGCTTCTCCTCGCAGAGTCTGAACGCAAGATCGTGAGCATTGATATGTCTCCCCAGGTAGAGATGATTCTCTCCCCAAGCAGATGCGTCCTGAAGGAACGTCATCTCCCTCAGCTGAGTCAGGCGCCGAAGCTCGTGCTCACCCCCCAGCACCGGGTCACAAGTGCAGGTTCGTAGGAAACTATTCGTACGTCGAAGTATGCAGCAACTGATGGTGCCATACTGAAGTCTCCAGCGGAATTGAGATTCCCCACCAGAGTTGTACTCTCCCCCTAAGTCGGATGATTCTTTCTTCCCCAGCGGAATTGAAATTCCTCCTCAGAGTCGTACCCTCTCCAGTGAAGCAGTTGGGACCATGATTGGATTTCCCCAGCCGAGCGTTGAACAACTGATGCTGTATTTTCCCCCAGAGTCGTACTCTCTAGCGAAGCAGAATGATTTCTCCTTCCTCAGCCGAGTTTTCAGACACCCCAAGAGAGCCGAATCCTTGGAAGTTGTTCAGACCATGATTGGTTTTTTCCCCAGTAGAGTGTTGAACAGTTGAAGTTGTTTCCCCACATAGATCTTATCCCCAGAAGAGTAGCCAAGACGGCCATGCAGTTTATTCTCGCGATTGACATCGCTTTCCTTCAGCAGGTCCAGGTTCTCGTAGAGCTTCGTTCCCCTGCAGTAGTCAACTGAAGATGTTTCCCCTGCAGCAGTCAACTGAGGTTGTGTCCCCTGTGGAGTCCAATTGATATTGGCGTGACCATGTTCTCCTCAGCAGGATGATTCCTCTATCTGAGTAGTTCTTTCTCCTCGACAAGAGGATTCCCCCTCGGCATTTATTTTGCTGACGGGATCGCATCATTGTGCATGATTGCATAACATTTATCATAAACGCATATCATTTCCACCGTGTGGAGCATTGTGCCACTGCCGAAGCATATGCATATCAAACATGATATAGGTTGCTATCGTTCTTGTTTTGCAGATGTTCCGCCGCAGAATCGACTGCTCAGGATGACTCCTGACATTCTCCCCGACGAAGTCGCTTGCTCAAGATGATTCTTGAGATCCCCAGCGAAGTCTTCAGTTCAAGATGATTCTTGAATTCCTCATCAGGGCCGTTTGCTTAAGATGATTCTTAAGCTCCCCAGTAGTGTCCCCAGTGAAGGTTGCCCAGGATGATTCCTGAAGCCCCAAGAGAGCCGAATCCTTGGAAGCTGCTCAAGCCATGATTGGTTTGTCCCCAGCAAGAGTTGCCCAGGATGATTCCTGAAATCCCCAACAGAGTGTTCGCTCAGGATGATTCTTGAAGTCTCCAGAATGGTTATCGGTTCAAGATGATTCTTGAAGGTCCCCGATGGAGTTATTTGTCCAAGATGATTCTTGAAGTCCTCAGCAGAGTTGATTCATCCATAATGATTTCTGGACCCCCGGAGCGGAGTTACTTGATAGTTCTTCAGATTCCCCAGCGGCGAAGCGTCCTCGCCAGCAGGTTTTCTAACGGCGAAGTTGAAATCTCCCTTGAAGACTCCATGATTGAAGTCTGACCGTGTTAATGAAGCAGTTCTCTCAGATGATGCGGAGTGCCTGATGGCAGTGGTTTAGATATTCCCAGTTGGCTCATGATTGACCAAGAATTCTATTCCCGACTTGCTGATGAAGTCTGGCTGATGCCCGACAGTAATGCGGAGTGCCTGACGGCATGATCAACCTGATGGTTGAAGTCCAGCTGAAGCCCGACAATTCCTTTGGAATGCCTGATGGCATGGTCAACCTGATGGTTGAAGTCTGTCTGATGCCCGACAGTGTTCTTTGAATGCCTGATGGCATGATCGACTATGTATTACCGGTTACCATGTGACCAATTCCCCAATGGATTTCCTTCATCTTGACGGTGAGGTCAGTTTATCTTGAGTTCTCCAGCGGCGATGTTGGACGTGGGTTTCTGGCGGCGATGTCAGATGATGTCAATTCTCCAGCGACGATGTTGGATGTTTGCTTCTGGCGGCGATGTCAGGCGATTCTTAGTTTTCCAGCGGCGATGTTGGATGTTTGTCTATGACGGCGATGTCAAATCCTTTGTAGCTCCAGCGGCGATGTTGGATGTTTGTGTTTGACGGCGAGGTCAGATTAGGTTGAGTACTTGACAGCGATGTCGGGTGTTTCCCAGAGTTACAATTTGTTTCTGGCGGCGATGTCAGGTTCTTCAGTTCTCCAGTGGCGATGTTGGATGTTTGTTGACGGCGGTGTCAAACTCTTTAGCTTCCCCAGCGGCGATGTTGGATGTTTGTTGACGGCGATGTCAAACTCTTTAGCTTCCCCAGCGGCGATGTTGGATGTTTGTTGTCCGACGACGATGTCAGATTCTTTGTTTCTCCAGCGGCGATGTTGTGTGTTTTGTTTCCGACGGTGATGTCAGATTCTTTGTTTCTCCAGCGGCGATGTTGGGTGTTTTGTTTCTGGCGGCGATGTTAGGTGATTCAGTTCTCCAGCGGCGATGTTGGGTGTTTCTAAGTTGATTTAGTTTTCCAGCGGCGATGTTAGGTGTTTTGTTTCCGACGGAGATGTCAGATTCTTCAGTTTTCCAGCGGCGATGTTGGGTATGTCTGATTCTTCAGTTTTCCAGCGGCGATGTTGGGTATGTCAGATTCTTTAGTTTTCCAGCGGCGATGTTGGGTGTTTTGATTGTCCGACGGCGATGTCAGATCAGTATGTCTTCAGCTAGTTGCCGTGCAGCTACTATTCCAGTTCGAAGATTTGTTCCCACCAGAGTACTGTGTGCTCGTGCTGTTGGCAAATTTCTGGGTTTATCGGTATTCAACCGTCTCACACCTTGATTGGCTGAGAGTCGTTCGCTCCTCACCCAGTCGGGTTCAAGCCGTTTGAATAGGGGCAGCTGTTGCACCCCAAAACTTGACCAACATTTATTTATCCATCAAGAGTTGTATGAGACTTTGAAGCTAGCCAAGGAGGTTATTCAAATGTTCAAAGGTTGATACCTTTGTTAGAGAACTCAAGAGATCCTCAGAGATTGGTTGAAACCAAGGTTGTGTGCCTCATAACTTGAGAGTTGTGGGAGCTCCTCAGATGATTCTGAGACTATGAGGATGAACTTGAAGCTTTGAGAAAGCTTATGAGATGTATTGAAAGCCATCATGAAGCCTAGAGAGGTCATTGTACAAGAATTCAGAAGATTCAGCCATGAGTGGTGGGATTAGGGTTTGACTGGGTCAACCCTAGGTCAACTGATGATTTGGAGAGGGTTGAGACCTAATCCAAGAGCCATGTGATCATGGAATGATGTATTGAGATGTTATAAGGATTATTCCTAGACCAACTCATCATTATTGAGGAGTTTGAGAAGTTTTAAGCTAGGGTTTCTAAGGATTGACAGTGTAAAATCCCCTAGTTTGATCCCTATCTTCCAGACAGTTTTAGCTCAAGATGTGATTGTCATCTAATCTTCCCCACAACATGAATGTTGTAGAGCTTGTTCTTAGCTTTAATTTGAGTAGTAGAAGTCCTTGATAGGATTTATGTAGTTCAAGTTATGACTTTGACAAATTACAGGTCATCTGAGGTATGTGAATCTGGGTCCTTGAAAGTCACCCAACTTGCAGACAACTTTTGCCCTAGTAGGATGATTCCTATGGATTCTTGGTCAACATGAATGTTGAAGAGCATCTTCTTAGATTTCTAGAGAGTACTAGAAGTACTTGATAGGATTTGTAGAACTCAACTTATGGCTTTGACAAGCCAAGGGCATTTTGGTCATTTGGAGGTTATAGGTCATTTCAAGCATAAGGCCATATCTCCTAGTTCCAAGCTTCAAATGGAAAAATCTTCAACATCAAACTTGCTTAGAATGATGTTTTAAGGCTAGTAGGGAGTTCATGAGATGTTGAAAAGGCTCATATCAAAAAGTGATAAAAATGGCCTAAAAATGAGGCATAAGTTAAATAAGTTGAATTTGAAAAATGGAAATCCCAAGTTATAAGTCCAAACCATGTCATGTAATAGGTCATTTTGACTCCAAATGACATTCTAAGAACAATGGTTCAGCCACAATTTTGATTTGAGGCTTGCATCATAGGGCTGCTTTGGAATTTGATTACTTGCATCTTAAGGTACCAAACCAAAACAAGGCAAAACTCAATAAATAAGGAAGTTATGCATTGTATCTCATCTTAAATATCATGTGGGGATAAATTCAAGTCAGAAACCAAAGTTACAAGGGATATGGCATGAGATACCATGTAAGGAGAATGAGAAATCAAAATACCATGACATGAAAACTTCAATTTCTCATTGGATTGTTCTAAGGGGTTCTAGATGATTCTAAACCACTCTATAAGATGATTGTAACTTGCTCAGATGCAAGGTTGGTGTTAATTGGTGTAGAGAAGAGAGAGTGAGATCCAAAATCTTCCATTGCAAGTCACATTCAATTTCTTCATTCTTCTTCATTGCCATCCCTTTTTTCTTCACAAACCTTTTCCATAGATCCTTCTGAGTGTGTGCATGCTGAATTGAAGCTCCATTGATGGAAGATTGAAGGTGTTCCAATTGAATTTGCAAGAAGGCAATTACCATCGAATCTTGAAGTACAAGCTCTCTCCCTCAGAATTTTTGCAAACAGTAGAAGTTTCATCATCCAAGGATTATTCTTGAAGAGTTTCAAGCCTTGAAAGCAAGGATTTCATCATCTACCATATCAAGAAGCCAGGTTTGAAAAATCTCTTTCACCTCATAATCTAGGCATGGTTAGGTTAAGTTATTAGTGTAGAATTGTTAGAGACAACTAGGTGATCAATTCTGAAGAGTTTGAAAGCATTTGATGAAGTTTCAGTGATGGATACCATTTCTTGATGGAGTAAGAACTAGTGATATAGTGAGTTTCAATGCTAGATTGATAGCTTGTTTTAATCAGTGGAATGTGAGGATCATTTTGATATAAAGAAATCTAAGTTTGGTTGAGGTCGAGTATGGATCATATTTTGAGATTAAGTTGGTTGCACCATCGGGTTGCATGCTAGAGGCTCTTTCAATAAAAACCAAGGCTAGGATCATGATCAGGGTGAAAAATGGATCAACTTAGGGTTTTAAACGGTTGAATTTGATGCTGAAATGAAGGAGCACGAGTTGGTGGAAGTTGAGTGCATGGAAGCTGTGTTTTAATGGAGTTTCTGAAAACCCTAGGTTGGGTGAGGAAGACGAAGTCTCGTCCCTTGGATGATTGCTTGACTTTTTGACTTTTCCATGATCCAACGCGCCACATTTGATTTCAGTTTTGGGAGGGAATCAGAAATGCAATGAAACGCCGTGTTTCATTAAAAGGAAGTCTGGGCTTTAGTGGATCCAATTTCTATCAACACCCCCAAGTGAGGCCCAATGGCATAATGAACTGATTTTCTTTGATATTTGCACCGAATCTTTCTCAATTTATTTATGTTTATTCATTGTTTTTTATGATTTTAATTGGGCCCAGGCGCTTTACTTTCTGCACCCCACGTTTTGAGCCCATCAATAAAATGAACTGTGTATTGTTACTATCTGCACCCATGCTTCATTTTTCATTTTATTTTTATTCCATTTTATTCCAAACTTTAGAAATTCATATTAAATGGAAAAATAATGTTTTTTTCATGGGAGTTTTTTCTCCACTTCATATTTTTGTCTAGAAAAATATAAAATAAAAACATTTTCCATATCATGCATTTTGATATTTTTTGCGTATTTTCCATTTTAATTGCATATTATTTCTTTTGTGTTGATATATGATTTTGTAGAATTTAGTTTAGGTAGCTCCCTTAGTATTTTTAGGTCATTCTTTTTAGGATAGTTACATATATGTTTTAGCCTCCCCCTGGATTTATTCCATATTTTTGTGATGATTTTTAGGTTAGTTTTGATTAGTTGATTCTAGGTTGTGTAGAATTAGGTTAAACTTCAACATAGGTCCATAATAACTTTAGATTTTTGAGTTTTAGGACAATTTAGACTATGGGACATATATGGGTGTTAAGGGTAGGTATGTAGGATCCCTTAGAAATTATATTAGGATTTAATATAGTAGTATACTATTTTTAGTTGATTTTTGTATTGGTTGATTGTTTGTGCTGCCTTTAGGGCATGTTTGCTTTTGTTTGCTTTGCTTTGTGGGCTTGGAGAGCTTGATCTTGTTCTAAGGAGCATTGAGGAGCATAGTAGAAGCCTTGAATATGGATTGAGGAGCTTGGGAGCTTGATCTTCTTTTCTTTTTGTTGTTTTAGGGTTAGGGATTAGGAAGAGTTTACACTTAGATAACTTCTTTCTTAAACATGGATGGTATCTATCACCTCCATTCCTCCCTGTGATTCAAAGTCCTTACCTGGTATACACCTCTCTCCTTTGGAGGGATAAGTGAGGTACCTAGGAAGTAGAACTTTTGAGGGAACCATTCCTTTGATGTTGAACCCTTATAGGTCACCCTTGGTGGTCAAATAAGCAGTTCAATATCCCCCAGCTTATCCAGCAAATGATTTCTCTGGTTTGATTGTCTTGAGAGATGTTGAGCTTGAGTTTGAAGATGAAGACTTCATTGAAGAGTGTTGAAGAGGATGAATCCTTGAGTATCTCCATTCCAGCTGAAGCATGAGGAGCAACAAGAGCAAGTTGATACTTGGAGATCCCTGAAGATAGTGAAGCCTGAAGGTGGAGCTGATCAAGAAGCTGAAGCTTAAGGGAGAAGATAAGTTGAAACTTATGTTGAAGGGTTGAAACCTGGAAAAGAAATTGATATGTGTCAAGAGTGATTGAAGTCTGAAGACTGGATTGCTGTTGGAAGAGATGAAGCTTGGAGTTGAGAGAGGAGTTGGTCAGCTTTCCTCTGTTTTTCTTTTTTGTATTGCTGTGTTTTGTTTGACTTGTTTGATGCATTAGAATAAGTTCATATCTAGAATAGGTAGAATCTAGGAGCATGATTGCACTAGAGGTTGAGTTGCTCCCTCTGCTTGTATTGTTACTGTATGGCTTTGCTTGCGGGTATTCGGTAGAGCCCAGCTCCCTTGCCCATGTGGTTTGTTTGCCTGATGGCATTTTATTTCATTTTGTCTGTATGATTGCAGTTTACTGTTATTGCTTGATAGCATGTTGTTTATCTTTCAGTATGATTACTGTTATCCATTCTGGCTTGAGGTTGAGATGAGCTTGTGGAGGCTGAAGCCCCACACACATTTCCTCCCTCACTTGCATTGCATGCATTTTACTGTTAAGCTGATGCTTTGTCTGTTTTGGGGTATCATTGACATGATCCCTTAGGACTCTCATTTCCTTTGATAAGGACTTGTTGATAGAATTTTAGGTTGAAGCCTATGCATGACAACTTCTAGGAGTTCCCTGTTCAAACCTCAACCATAGGATGAATCCATGGCATGATACCAGTAGGACTTGATAGTATCCCTCCTAGTTGGGCCTGTTCTCTTCTCATCTCAAAACAGTTTAAGATACAGTAATCATGAATGATTTTATTCGTACGTTACGAGCCTTAAGCTATCTGAGAAAGGATTGTGGGAGAGTTTCTTTTCCACAGTCTGGATGTTTAGTATGGTACCCTTTGGGTGACATGTGACGCATTCACTCTCAGGTCATAGTCTCTAGTGCGATTGAAATCGCAAACACAATTAAAAACACTTCTTTCGTAAAAGACAGGAAATAAACTGTAGTTTCCCGAACTACGTGAGCTCTGATCTCTCATGCCTGTTGAGAGTACGTAGGCACAAGATGGAGATGTCTTGGCGAGCTACCTTCCCCCATAACCCTTCGTAGGCCGAACTACATTGACTCTGATTTCTCATTCTCTGATGAGAATACGTAGGCATAAAGCGCGACGCTTTGCTGAGTCATTTTTCTTTTCTGTTTCAGCCAGCCTTGATAGGTAGATAGAATAAAACCAACCCGTCCAAGTAAACACAATAAGCGAGGATCCCGTCGAGTACGACGGACGTGAGGGGTGCTAATACCTTCCCCTTGCGTAACCGACTCCCGAATCCAGACAACGGTTGCGATGACCTTGTCTTACCTTTTTTCGTCAGGTTTTTCCGATCGTTTCCTTTCCTGCTCTGAGGGATAAATAACGAAAGGTGGTGACTCTTTTGTCATGCCGGCACCTTATTTTCGCGCAAGCGACATAAGTGATTGAAGATTACTCTGAGAAGCTGAAGCTTGCAGTAAGAGAAGACCAAGTTGAGACTGGTAAAGCAAAGAGAGCTTGAGATCTTGAAGACTAAGTTGATACTTAGGAAGAGGATTCAATTGAGATTGACTAAAGAGCTGAAGCTTGAAGAACAAAGGATAAGTTGATACTTACTTTGAAGCTTGGAGATCCTGAAGGAATCAAGTTGATACTTGTGGTTAAGAGTGAAGCCTGAAGGTGGAACTGATTAAGGAGCTGAAGCTTAGAGAAGAGAGAATAAGTTGAAACTTATGTTGAAGGGTTGAAACCTGGAGAAGCAAATTGACATTTGTCTAGAGTGATTGAGGTCTGAAGACTGAGTTGCTGTTGGAAGAGCTGAAGCTTGGAGTTGAGAGAGGAGTTGATCTGCTTTCTTTTCTGCTTTCTTTTCTGTTTTCTTTTCTGTATTGATGTGCCTTGTTTGACTTGCTTGATGCATTAGAATAAGTTCATATCTAGACTAGGTAGAATCTAGGAGCATGATTGCACTAGAGGTTGAGTTGCTCCCTCTGCTTGTACTGTTACTGTATGGCTTTGCTTGCGGGTATTCGGTAGAGCCCTGCTCCCTTGCCCATGTGGTTTGTTTTGCTTGATAGTATGATTTTACTCCTTCTGTATGATTGCAGTCTCCTGTATTTTGCTTGATAGCATGTTTTATTTCAGTATGATTACTGTTATTCATTCTGGCTTGAGGTTGAGATGAGCTTGTGGAGGCCGATGCCCCACACACATTTCCTTTCTCACTTGCATTGCATGCATTTTACTGTATATCTGTTTACTGTTTGAGCTGATGCTTTATCTGTTTCTGTGTATAATTGATATGATCCCTTAGGACTCTCATTTCCTTTGATAAGGAATGGATGATAGAACTTTAGGTTGAAACCTATGCATGATAACTTCTAGGAGTTCCCTGTTTCAAACCTCAACCATAGGATGAATCCTTGGCATGACAACATTAGGACTTGATAGTCTCCCTTTAGTTGGGCTTGTTCTCTTCTCATCTCAAAACAGCTTAAGATACAGTAATCATGAATGGTTTCTTTCGTACGTTACGAGCCTTAAGCTATCTGAGAAAGGATTGTGGGAGAGTTTCTTTTCCACAGTCTGTATGTTTAGTATGGTACCCTTTGGGTGACATGCGACGCATTCACTCTTAGGTCATAGTCTCTAGTGCGATTGAGATTGCAAAAACAATAAAAAACACTTCTTCCGTAAAAGACAAAAAATAATGCGTAGTGTCCCGAACTACGTAAGCTCTGATCTCTCATACCTGTTGAGAGTACGTAGGCACAATACTGATGTATTGGCGAGCTACCTTCCCCATAACCCGTCGTAGGTCGAACTACGTTGACTCTGATTTCTCGTTCTCTGATGAGAATACGTAGGCATAAAGTGCGACGCTTTGCCGAGTCATTTTCTTTTCTGTTTTAAGCCAGCCTTGATAGGTAGATAGATAAAACCAACCCGTCCAGTAAACACAACAAGCGTGGATCCCGTCGAGTACGACGGACGTAAGGGGTGCTAATACCTTCCCCTTGCGTAACCGACTCCCGAACCCAGACAACGGTTGCGACGACCTTGTCTTATTCCTTTTCGTCAGGTTTTTTCCGATCGTTTCCTTCCCCGTTCTGAGGGATAAATAACGAAAGGTGGGGACTCTTCTGTTGTGTCGGCACCTTATTTTCGCGAAAGCGACAGTCTGGATACCAAACGAAACTGACCGGAGCCTGAACGCTCAATGTAATAACCTGAGTCTAGATACCCAACGAAACTGACCGGAGCCTGAATGCTCAACGTAATAACCAGAGTCTGGATACCCAACAAAACTGACTGGAGCCTGAATGCTCAACGTAATAACCTGAATCTGGATACCCAACGAAACTGACCGGAGCCTGAACGCTCAACGTAATAACCGGAGTCTGGATACCCAACAAAACTGACCGGAGCCTGAACGCTCAATGTAAAAACCGGAGTCTGGATACACAACGAAGCTGACCAGAGCCTGAACGCTCAACGTAATAACGGGAGTCTAGATAAACAACGAAACTGACCAGAGCCTGACGCTCAACGTAATAACCGGAGTATGGATACCCAACGAAACTCAACGGAGCCTGAACGCTCAACGTAATAACCGGAGTCTAGATACTCAACGAAACTGACCGGGCCCTGAACGCACAACGTAATAACTGGAGTCTGGATGCTCAACGAAAATGACTGGAGCCTAAACGCTCAACGTAATAACCGGAGTCTGGATACCCAACGAAACTGACCGAAGCCTGAATGCTCAAGATAATAACCGAAGTCTGGATACCCAATGAAACTGATCAGATCCTGAACGCTCAACGTAATAACCGGAGTCAGGATACCAAACAAAATTGACCGGAGCCTCAACGCTTAAAATAATAACCGGGGTCTAGATACCGAACGAAACTGACCGGAGCCTGAACGCCTAACGTAATAACCAGAGTCTGGATATGCAACGAAACTGACCGGACCCTGAACGCTCAACGTAATAACCGGAGTCTGGATACCCAACAAAACTGACCGAAGCCTGAATGCTCAACGTCATAACCGAAGTCTGGATACCAAAAGAAAAGGACCGGAGCCTGAACAATCAACGTAATACCCGGAGTCTGGATACCCAACGAAATTGACCGGAGCCTGAACGCTCAACATAATAACCGGAGTCTGGATACCCAACAAAACTGACCGGAGCCTGAACGCTCAACGTAATAACCGGAGTCTGGATACCCAACGAAACTGACCGGAGCCTGAACGCTCAACGTAATAACCGGAGTCTGGATACGCAACGAAACTGACCGGAGCCTGAACGCTCAACGTAATAACCGGAGTCTGGATACCCAACGAAATTGACCGGAGCCTGAATGCTCAACGTAATAACCGGAGTCTGGATACCCAACGAAACTGACCGGAGCCTGAACGCTCAACGTAATAACCGGAGTCTGGATACCCAAGGAAATTGACCGGATCCGGAAGGCTCAACGTAATAACCGGAATCTGGATACTCAACGAAACTGACCGGAGCCTGAACACTTAACGTAATAACCAGAGTCTGGATACTCAACGAAACTGACTGGAGCCTGAACGATCAACGTAATAACCGGTGTCTGGATACACAACGAAATTGACCGGAGCCTGATCGTTCAATGTAATAACCGGAGTCTGGATACACAACGAAACTGACCGGAGCCTGAACGCTCAACGTAATAACCGGAGTCTGGATACCCAACAAAACTGACCGGAGCCTGCTCGCTCAACGTAATAATCGGAGTCTGGATACCCAACAAAACTGACCAGAGCCTGAATGCTCAACGTAAAAACCGGAGTCTGGATACCCAACAAAACTGACCGGAGCCTGAACGCTCAACGTAATAACCGAAGTCTGGATACCAAACGAAATTGACCGGAGCCTGAACGCTCAACGTAATAACCTGAGTCTGGATACCCAACGAAACTGACCGGAGCCTGAATGCTCAACGTAATAACCGGAGTCTGGATACCCAACAAAACTGACCGGAGCCTGAACGCTCAATGTAATAACCAGAGTCTGGATACCCAACAAAACTGACCGGAGCCTGAACGCTCAATGTAAAAACCGGAGTCTGGATACCCAACGAAGCTGACCAGAGCCTGAACGCTCAACGTAATAACGGGAGTCTAGATAAACAACGAAACTGACCAGAGCCTGAACGCTCAACGTAATAACCGGAGTATGGATACCCAACGAAACTGAACGAAGCCTGAACGCTCAACGTAATAACCGGAGTCTAGATACTCAACGAAACTGACCGGGCCCTGAACGCACAACGTAATAACTGGAGTCTGGATGCTCAACGAAAATGACTGGAGCCTGAACGCTCAACGTAATAACCGGAGTCTGGATACCCAACGAAACTGACCGGAGCCTGAATGCTCAAGATAATAACCGAAGTCTGGATACCCAATGAAACTGATCGGATCCTGAACGCTCAACGTAATAACCGGAGTCAGGATACCAAACAAAATTGACCGGAGCCTGAACGCTTAAAATAATAACCGGAGTCTAGATACCGAACGAAACTGACCGGAGCCTGAACGCCTAACGTAATAACCAGAGTCTGGATATGCAACGAAACTGACCGGACCCTGAACGCTCAACGTAATAACCGGAGTCTGGATACCCAACAAAACTGACCGGAGCCTGAGCGCTCAACGTAATAACCGAAGTCTGGATACCAAACGAAACGGACCGGAGCCTGAACGATCAACGTAATACCCGGAGTCTGGATACCCAACGAAATTGACCGAAGCCTGAACGCTCAACATAATAACCGGAGTCTGGATACCCAAAAAAACTGACCGGAGCATGAACGCTCAACGTAATAACCGGAGTCTGGATACCCAACGAAACTGACCGGAGCCTGAACGCTCAACGTAATAACCGGAGTCTGGATACGCAACGAAACTGACCGGAGCCTGAACGCTCAACATAATAACCGGAGTCTGGATACCCAACGAAATTGACCGGAGCCTGAACGCTCAACGTAATAACCGGAGTCTGGATACCCAACGAAACTGACCGGAGCCTGAACGCTCAACGTAATAACCGGAGTCTGGATACCCAACGAAATTGACCGGAGCCTGAAGGCTCAACGTAATAACCGGAATCTGGATACTCAACGAAACTGACCGGAGCCTGAACACTGAACGTAATAACCAGAGTCTGGATACTCAACGAAACTGACTGGAGCCTGAACAATCAACGTAATAACCGGTGTCTGGATACACAAAGAAATTGTCCGGAGCCTGATCGTTCAATGTAATAACCGGAGTCTAGATACACAACGAAACTGACCGGAGCCTGAACGTTCAACGTAATAACCGGAGTCTGGATACCCAACAAAACTGACCGGAGCCTGCTTGCTCAACGTAATAATCGGAGTCTGGATACCCAACAAAACTGACCAGAGCCTGAGCGTTCAACGTAAAAACCGGAGTCTGGATACGCAACAAAACTGACCGGAGCCTAAACGCTCAACGTAATAACCGAAGTCTGGATACCAAACGAAACTGACTGGAGCCTGAACGCTCAACGTAATAACCTGAGTCTGGATACCCAACGAAACTGACCGGAGCCTGAATGCTCAACGTAAGAACCGGAGTCTGGATACCCAACAAAACTGACCGGAGCCTGACCGCTCAATGTAATAACCAGAGTCTAGATACTCAACGAAACTGACCGGACCCTGAACGCACAAAGTAATAACTAGAGTCGGGATGCTCAACGAAAATGACCGGAGCCTGAACACTCAACGTAATATCGGAGTCTGGATACCCAACGAAACTGACCGCAGTCTGAATGCTCAAGATAATAACCGAAGTTTGGATACCCAATGAAACTGACCCGAGCCTGAACGCTCAACGTAATAACCGGAGTCAGGATACCAAACGAAAATGACCGGAGCCTGAACGCTTAAAATAATAACCGGAGTCTAGATACCGAACGAAACTGACCGGAGCCTGAACGCCTAACGTAATAACCAGAGTCTGGATATGCAACGAAACTGAGCGGACCCTGATCGCTCAACGTAATAACCGGAGTCTGGATACCCAACGAAACTGACCGGAGCCTGAACGCTCAACGTAATAACCGGAGTCTGGATACCCAACGAAACTGACCAGAGCCTGAACGCTCAACGTAATAACCGGAGTTTGGATACCCAACGAAATTGACCGTAGCCTGAAGGCTCAACGTAATAACCGGAGTCTGGATACCCAACGAAACTGACCAGAGCCTGAACGCTCAACGTAATAACCGGAGTCTGGATACCCAACGAAACTGACCGGAGCCTGAACGCTCAACGTAATAACCGGAGTCTGGATACCCAACGAAATTGACCGGAGCCTGAAGGCTCAACGTAATAACCGGAATCTGGATACTCAACGAAACTGACCGGAGCCTGAACACTCAGCGTAATAACCAGTGTCTGGATACTCAACGAAACTGACCGGACCCTGATCGCTCAACGTAATAACCGGAGTCTGGATACCCAACGAAACTAACCGGAGCCTGAACGCTCAACGTAATAACCGGAGTCTGGATACCCAACGAAATTGACCGGAGCCTGAACGCTCAACGTAATAACCGGAGTCTGGATACCCAACGAAATTGACCGGAGCCTGAAGGCTCAACGTAATAACCGGAATCTGGATACTCAACGAAACTGACCGGAGCCTGAACACTCAACGTAATAACCGGAGTCTGGATACTCAACGAAACTGACTGGAGCCTGAACGATCAACGTAATAACCGGTGTCTGGATACACAACGAAATTGATCGGAGCCTGATCGTTCAACGTAATAACCGGAGTCTGGATACACAACGAAATTGACCGGAGCCTGATCGTTCAACGTAATAACCGGAGTCTGGATACACAACGAAACTGACCGGAGCCTGAACGCTCAACGTAATAACTGGAGTCTAGATAACCATCGAAACTGACCGGAGCCTAAACGCTCAACGTAATAACCGGAGTCTGGATACCCAACGAAACTGACCGGAGCCTGCTCGCTCAACGTAATAATCGGAGTCTGGATACCCAACAAAACTGACCAGAGCCTGAATGCTCAACGTAAAAACCGGAGTCTGGATACCCAACAAAACTGACCGGAGCCTGAACGCTCTACGTAATAAACGAAGTCTGGATACCAAACGAAACTGACCGGAGCCTGAACGCTCAACGTAATATCCTGAGTCTGGATACCCAACGAAACTGACCGGAGCCTGAATGCTCAACGTAAAAACCGGAGTCTGGATACCTAACAAAACTGACCGGAGCCTGAATGCTCAATCTAAAAACCGGAGTCTAGATACCCAAAGAAACTGACCGGAGCCTGAACGCTCAACGTAATAACGGGGGTCCGGATACACAACGAAATTGACCGGAGCCTGAACGCTCAACATAATAACGGGAGTCTGGATACCCAACGAAACTGAACGGAGCCTGAACGCTCAAAGTAATAACCAGAGTCTAGATACTCAACGAAACTGACCGGACCCTGAACGCACAAAGTAATAACTAGAGTTTGGATGCTCAACGAAAATAACCGGAGCCTGAACGCTCAACGTAATAACCAGAGTCTGGATACCCAACGAAACTGACCGCAATCTGAATGCTCAAGATAATAACCGAAGTCTGGATACCCAATGAAACTGACCGGAGCCTAAACGCTCAACGTAATAACCGGAGTCAGGATACCAAACGAAAATGACCGGAGCCTAAACGCTTAAAATAATAACCGAAGTCTAGATACCGAACGAAACTGACCGGAGCCTGAACGCCTAACGTAATAACCAGAGTCTGGATATGCAATGAAACTGACCGGACCCTGATCGCTCAACGTAATAACCGGAGTCTGGATACCCAACGAAACTGACCGGAGCCTGAACGCTCAACGTAATAACCGGAGTCTGGATACCCAACGAAACTGACCGGAGCCTGAACGCTCAACGTAATAACCGGAGTCTGGATACCCAACGAAATTGACCGGAGCCTGAAGGCTCAACGTAATAACCGGAATCTGGATACTCAACGAAACTGACCGGAGCCTGAACACTCAACGTAATAACCGGAGTTTGGATACACAACGAAACTGACTGGAGCCTGAACGATCAACGTAATAACCGGTGTCTGGATACACAACGAAATTGATCGGAGCCTGATCGTTCAACGTAATAACCGGAGTCTGGATACAGAACGAAACTGACCGGAGCCTGAACGCTCAACGTAATAACCGGAGTCTAGATACCCAACGAAACTGACCGGAGCCTAAACGCTCAACGTAATAACCGGAGTCTGGATACCCAACGAAACTGACCGGAGCCTGCTCGCTCAACGTAATAATCGGAGTCTGGATACCCAACAAAACTGACCAGAGCCTGAACGCTCAACGTAAAAACCGGAGTCTGGATACCCAACAAAACTGACTGGAGCCTGAACGTTCAACGTAATAACCGAAGTCTGGATACCAAACGAAACTGACCGGAGCATGAACGCTCAACGTAAAAACCTGAGTCTGGATACCCAACGAAACTGACCGGAGCCTGAATGCTCAACGTAATAACCGGAGTCTGGATACCCAATAAAACTGAACGGAGCCTGAACGCTCAATGTAAAAACCGGAGTCTGGATACCCAAAGAAACTGACCGGAGCCTGAACGCTCAACGTAATAACGGGAGTCCGGATACACAACGAAACTAACCGGAGCCTGAACGCTCAACGTAATAACGGGAGTCTGGATACCCAACGAAACTGAACGGAGCCTGAACGCTCAACGTAATAACGGGAGTCTAGATACTCAACGAAACTGACCGGACCCTGAAGGCACAAAGTAATAACTAGAGTTTGGATGCTCAACGAAAATAACCGGAGCCTGAACGCTCAACGTAATAACCAGAGTCTGGATACCCAACGAAACTGACCGCAATCTGAATGCTCAAGATAATAACCGAAGTCTGGATACCCAATGAAACTGACCGGAGCCTAAACGCTCAACGTAATAACCGGAGTCAGGATACCAAACGAAAATGACCGGAGCCTGAACGCTTAAAATAAAAACCGGAGTCTAGATACCGAACGAAACTGACCGGAGCCTGAACGCCTAACGTAATAACCAGAGTCTGGATATGCAACGAAACTGACCGGACCCTGATCGCTCAACGTAATAACCGGAGTCTGGATACCCAACGAAACTGACCGGAGCCTGAACGCTCAACGTAATAACCGGAGTCTGGATACCCAATGAAACTGACCGGAGCCTGAACGCTCAACGTAATAACCGGAGTCTGGATACCCAACGAAATTGACCGGAGCCTGAAGGCTCAACGTAATAACCGGAATCTGGATACTCAACAAAACTGACCAGAGCCTGAACACTCAACGTAATAACCGGAGTCTGGATACTCAACGAAACTGACTGGAGCCGGAACGATCAACGTAATAACCGGTATCTGGATACACAACGAAATTGACCGGAGCCTGATCGTTGAATGTAATAACCGGAGTGTGGATACACAACGAAACTGATCGGAGCCTGAACGCTCAACGTAATAACCGGAGTCTGGATACCCAACGAAACTGACCGGAGCCTGAACGCTCAACGTAATAACCGGAGTCTGGATACCCAACGAAATTGACCGGAGCCTGAACGCTCAACGTAATAACCGGAGTCTGGATACCCAACGAAATTGACCGGAGCCTGAAGGCTCAACGTAATAACCGGAATCTGGATACTCAACGAAACTGACCGGAGCCTGAACACTCAACGTAATAACCGGAGTCTGGATACTCAACGAAACTGACTGGAGCCTGAACGATCAACGTAATAACCGGTGTCTGGATACACAACGAAATTGACCGGAGCCTGATTGTTCAACGTAATAACCGGAGTCTGGATACACAACGAAACTGACCGGAGCCTGAACGTTCAATGTAATAACCGGAGTCTAGATACTCAACGAAACTGACCGGAGCCTAAACGCTCAACGTAATAACTGGAGTCTGGATACCCAACGAAACTGACCGGAGCCTGCTCGCTCAACGTAATAATCGGAGTCTGGATACCCAACAAAACTGACCAGAGCCTGAACGCTCAACGTAAAAACCGGAGTCTGGATACCCAACAAAACTGACCGGAGCTTAAACGCTCAACGTAATAACCGAAGTCTGGATACCAAACGAAACTGACCGGAGCCTGAACGCTCAACGTAATAAACGAAGTCTCGATACCAAACAAAACTGACCGGAGCCTGAACGCTCAACGTAATATCCTGAGTCTGGATACCCAACGAAACTGACCGGAGCCTGAATGCTCAACGTAAAAACCGGAGTCTGGATACCTAACAAAACTGACCGGAGCCTGAATGCTCAATCTAAAAACCGGAGTCTAGATACCCAAAGAAACTGACCGGAGCCTGAACGCTCAACGTAATAACGGGGGTCCGGATACACAACGAAATTGACCGGAGCCTGAACGCTCAACATAATAACGGGAGTCTGGATACCCAACGAAACTGAACGGAGCCTGAACGCTCAAAGTAATAACCAGAGTCTAGATACTCAACGAAACTGACCGGACCCTGAACGCACAAAGTAATAACTAGAGTTTGGATGCTCAACGAAAATAACCGGAGCCTGAACGCTCAACGTAATAACCAGAGTCTGGATACCCAACGAAACTGACCGCAATCTGAATGCTCAAGATAATAACCGAAGTCTGGATACCCAATGAAACTGACCGGAGCCTGAACGCTCAACGTAATAACCGGAGTCAGGATACCAAACGAAAATGACCGGAGCCTAAACGCTTTAAATAAAAACCGGAGTCTAGATACCGAACGAAACTGACCGGAGCCTGAACGCCTAACGTAATAACCAGAGTCTGGATATGCAACGAAACTGACCGGACCCTGATCGCTCAATGTAATAACCGGAGTCTGGATACCCAACGAAACTAACCGGAGCCTGAACGCTCAACGTAATAACCGGAGTCTGGATACCCAACGAAATTGACCGGAGCCTGAACGCTCAACGTAATAACCGGAGTCTGGATACCCAACGAAATTGACCGGAGCCTGAAGGCTCAACGTAATAACCGGAATCTGGATACTCAACGAAACTGACCGGAGCCTGAACACTCAACGTAATAACCGGAGTCTGGATACTCAACAAAACTGACTGGAGCCTGAACGATCAACGTAATAACCGGTGTCTGGATACACAACGAAATTGACCGGAGCCTGATCGTTCAACGTAATAACCGGAGTCTGGATACACAACGAAACTGACCGGAGCCTGAACGTTCAATGTAATAACCGGAGTCTAGATACTCAACGAAACTGACCGGAGCCTAAACGCTCAACGTAATAACTGGAGTCTGGATACCCAACGAAACTGACCGGAGCCTGCTCCCTCAACGTAATAATCGGAGTCTGGATACCCAACAAAACTGACCAGAGCCTGAACGCTCAACGTAAAAACCGGAGTCTGGATACCCAACAAAACTGACAGGGGCTTAAACGCTCAACGTAATAACCGAAGTCTGGATACCCAACGAAACTGACCGGAGCCTGAACGCTCAACGTAATAAACGAAGTCTCGATACCAAACGAAACTGACCGGAGCCTGAACGCTCAACGTAATAACCTGAGTCTGGATACCCAACGAAACTGACCGGAGCCTGAATGCTCAACGTAAAAACCGGAGTCTGGATACCTAACAAAACTGACCGGAGCCTGAATGCTCAAAGTTAAAAACGGAGTCTTGATACCCAAAGAAACTGACCGGAGCCTGAACGCTAAACGTAATAACGGGAGTCCGGATACACAACGAAACTGACCGGAGCCTGAACGCTCAACATAATAACGGGAGTCTGGATACCCAACGAAACTGAACGGAGCCTGAACGCTCAACGTAATAACCAGGGTCTAGATACTCAACGAAACTGACCGGACCCTGAACGCACAAAGTAATAACTAGAGTTTGGATGCTCAACGAAAATAACCGGAGCCTGAACGCTCAACGTAATAACCAGAGTCTGGATACCCAACGAAACTGACCGCAGTCTGAATTCTCAAGATAATAACCGAAGTCTGGATACCCAATGAAACTGACCGGAGCCTGAACGCTCAACGTAATAACCGGAGTCAAGATACCAAACGAAAATGACCGGAGCCTGAACGCTTAAAATAATAACCGAAGTCTAGATACCGAACGAAACTGACCGGAGCCTGAACGCCTAACGTAATAACCAGAGTCTGGATATGCAATGAAACTGACCGGACCCTGATCGCTCAACGTAATAACCGGAGTCTGGATACCCAACGAAACTGACCGGAGCCTGAACGCTCAACGTAATAACCGGAGTCTGGATACCCAACGAAACTAACCGGAGCCTGAACGCTCAACGTAATAACCGGAGTCTGGATACCCAACGAAATTGACCGGAGCCTGAACGCTCAACGTAATAACCGGAGTCTGGATACCCAACGAAATTGACCGGAGCCTGAAGGCTCAACGTAATAACCGGAATCTGGATACTCAACGAAACTGACCGGAGCCTGAACACTCAACGTAATAACCGGAGTCTGGATACTCAACGAAACTGACTGGAGCCTGAACGATCAACGTAATAACCGGTGTCTGGATACACAACGAAATTGATCGGAGCCTGATCGTTCAACGTAATAACCGGAGTCTGGATACACAACGAAATTGACCGGAGCCTGATCGTTCAACGTAATAACCGGAGTCTGGATACACAACGAAACTGACCGGAGCCTGAACGCTCAACGTAATAACTGGAGTCTAGATAACCATCGAAACTGACCGGAGCCTAAACGCTCAACGTAATAACCGGAGTCTGGATACCCAACGAAACTGACCGGAGCCTGCTCGCTCAACGTAATAACCGAAGTCTGGATACCAAACGAAACTGACCGGAGCATGAACGCTCAACGTAAAAACCTGAGTCTGGATACCCAACGAAACTGACCGGAGCCTGAATGCTCAACGTAATAACCGGAGTCTGGATACCCAACAAAACTGAACGGAGCCTGAACGCTCAATGTAAAAACCGGAGTCTGGATACCCAAAGAAACTGACCGGAGCCTGAACGCTCAACGTAATAACGGGAGTCCGGATACACAACGAAACTAACCGGAGCCTGAACGCTCAACGTAATATCGGGAGTCTGGATACCCAACGAAACTGAACGGAGCCTGAACGCTCAACGTAATAACGGGAGTCTAGATACTCAACGAAACTGACCGGACCCTGAAGGCACAAAGTAATAACTAGAGTTTGGATGCTCAACGAAAATAACCGGAGCCTGAACGCTCAACGTAATAACCAGAGTCTGGATACCCAACGAAACTGACCGCAATCTGAATGCTCAAGATAATAACCGAAGTCTGGATACCCAATGAAACTGACCGGAGCCTAAACGCTCAACGTAATAACCGGAGTCAGGATACCAAACGAAAATGACCGGAGCCTGAACGCTTAAAATAAAAACCGGAGTCTAGATACCGAACGAAACTGACCGGAGCCTGAACGCCTAACGTAATAACCAGAGTCTGGATATGCAACGAAACTGACCGGACCCTGATCGCTCAACGTAATAACCGGAGTCTGGATACCCAACGAAACTGACCGGAGCCTGAACGCTCAACGTAATAACCGGAGTCTGGATACCCAACGAAACTGACCGGAGCCTGAACGCTCAACGTAATAACCGGAGTCTGGATACCCAACGAAATTGACCGGAGCCTGAAGGCTCAACGTAATAACCGGAATCTGGATACTCAACAAAACTGACCGGAGCCTGAACACTCAACGTAATAACCGGAGTCTGGATACTCAACGAAACTGACTGGAGCCGGAACGATCAACGTAATAACCGGTGTCTGGATACACAACGAAATTAACCGGAGCCTGATCGTTGAATGTAATAACCGGAGTGTGGATACACAACGAAACTGACCGGAGCCTGAACGCTCAACGTAATAACCGGAGTCTAGATACCCAATGAAACTGACCGGAGCCTAAACGCTCAACGTAATAACCGAAGTCTGGATACCCAACGAAACTGTCCGAAGCCTGCTCGCTCAACGTAATAATCGGAGTCTGGATACCCAACAAAACTGACTAGAGCCTGAACGCTCAACGTAAAAACCGGAGTCTGGATACCCACCAAAACTGACCGGAGCCTGAACGCTCAACGTAATAACCGAAGTCTGGATACCAAACGAAACTGACCGGAGCCTGAACGCTCAACGTAACAACCTGAGTCTGGATACCCAACGAAACTGACCGGAGCCTGAATGCTCAACGTAATAACCGGAGTCTGGATACCCAATGAAATTGACCGGAGCCTGAACGCTCAATGTAAAAACCGGAGTCTGGATACCCAAAGAAACTGACCGGAGCCTGAACGCTCAACGTAATAACGGGAGTCCGGATACACAACGAAACTGACCGGAGCCTGAACGCTCAACATAATAACGGGAGTCTGGATACCCAACGAAACTGAACAGAGCCTGAACGCTCAACGTAATAACCAGAGTCTAGATACTCAACAAAACTGACCGAACCCTGAACGCACAAAGTAATAACTAGAGTTTGGATGCTCAACAAAAATAACCGGAGCCTGAACGCTCAACGTAATAACCAGAGTCTGGATACCCAACGAAACTGACCGCAGTATTAATGCTCAAGATAATAACCGAAGTCTGGATACCCAATGAAACTGACCGGAGCCTGAACGCTCAATGTAATAACCGGAGTCAGGATACCAAACGAAAATGACCGGAGCCTGAACGCTTAAAATAATAACCGGAGTCTAGATACCGAACGAAACTGACCGGAGCCTGAACGCCTAACGTAATAACCAGAGTCTGGATATGCAACGAAACTGACCGGACCCTGATCGCTCAACGTAATAACCGGAGTCTGGATACCCAACGAAACTGACCGGAGCCTGAACGCTCAACGTAATAACCGGAGTCTGGATACCCAACGAAACTGACCGGAGCCTGAACGCTCAACGTAATAACCAGAGTCTGGATACCCAACGAAACTGACAGCAGTCTGAATGCTCAAGATGATAACCGAAGTCTGGATACCCAATGAATCTGACTGGAGCCTGAACGCTCAACGTAATAACCGGAGTCAGGATACCAAACGAAAATGACCGGAGCCTGAACGCTTAAAATAATAACCGGAGTCTAGATACCGAACGAAACTGACCGGAGCTTGAACGCCTAACATAATAACCAGTCTGGATATGCAACGAAACTGACCGGACCCTGATCGCTCAACGTAATAACAGGAGTCTGGATACCCAACGAAACTGACCGGAGCCTGAACGCTCAACATAATAACCGGAGTCTGGATACCCAACGAAACTGACCGGAGCCTAAACGCTCAACGTAATAACCGGAGTCTGGATACCCAACGAAATTGACCGGAGCCTGAAGGCTCAACGTAATAACCAGAATCTGGATACTCAACGAAACTGACCGGAGCCTGAACACTCAACGTAATAACCGGAGTCTGGATACTCAACGAAACTGACTGGAGCCTGAACGATCAACGTAATAACCGGTGTCTGGATACACAACGAAATTGGCCGGAGCCTGATCGTTCAATGTAATAACCGAAGTCTGAATACACAACGAAACTGACCGGAGCCTGAACACTCAACGTAATAACCGGAGTCTAGATACCCAACGAAACTGACCGGAGCCTAAACGCTCAACGTAATAACCGTAGTCTGGATACCCAACGAAACTGACCGGAGCCTGCTCGCTCAACGTAATAATCGGAGTCTGGATACCCAACAAAACTGACCAGAGCCTGAACGCTCAACGTAGAAACCAGAGTCTGGATACCCAACAAAACTGACTGAAGCCTGAACGCTCAACGTAATAACCGAAGTCTGGAAACCAAACGAAACTGACCGGAGCCTGAACGCTCAACGTAATAACCTGAGTCTGGATACCCAACGAAACTGACCGGAGCCTGAATGCTCAACGTAATAACTGGAGTCTGGATACCCAACAAAATTGACCGGAGCCTGAACGCTCAATGTAAAAACCGGAGTCTGGATACCCAAAGAAACTGACCGGAGCCTGAACGCTCAACGTAATAACGGGAGTCCGTATACACAACGAAACTGACCGGAGCCTGAACGCTCAACATAATAACGGGAGTCTGGATACCCAACGAAACTGAACAGAGCCTGAACGCTCAACGTAATAACCAGAGTCTAGATACTCAACGAAACTGACCGGACCCTGAACGCACAAAGTAATAACTAGAGTTTGGATGCTCAACAAAAATAACCGGACCCTGAACGCTCAACGTAATAACCAGAGTCTGGATACCCAACGAAACTGACCGCAGTCTGAATGCTCAAGATAATAACCGAAGTCTGGATACGCAATGAAACTAACCGGAGCCTGAACGCTCAACGTAATAACCGGAGTCAGGATACCAAACGAAAATGACCGGAGCCTGAACGCTTAAAATAATAACCGGAGTCTAGATACCGAACGAAACTGACCGGAGCCTGAACGCCTAACGTAATAACCAGAGTCTGGATATGCAACGAAACTGACCGGACCCTGATCGCTCAACGTAATAACCGGAGTCTGGATACCCAACGAAACTGACCGGAGCCTGAACGCTCAACGTAATAACCGGAGTCTGGATACCCAACGAAACTGACCGGAGCCTGAACGCTCAACGTAATAATCGGAGTCTGGATACCCAACAAAATTGACCGGAGCCTGAAGGCTCACCATAATAACCGGAATCTAGATACTCAACGAAACTGACCGGATCCTGAACACTCAACGTAATAACCGGAGTCTGGATACTCAACGAAACTGACTAGGGCCTGAACGATCAACGTAATAACCGGTGTCTGGATACACAACGAAATTGATCGGAGCCTGATCGTTCAACGTAATAACAGGAGTCTGGATACACAACGAAACTGACCGGAGCCTAAACGCTCAACGTAATAACCGGAGTCTAGATACCCAACGAAACTGACCGGAGCCTAAACGCTCAAACGTAATAACCGGAGTCTGGATACCCAACGAAACTGACCGGAGCCTGCTCGCTCAACGTAATAATCGGAGTCTGGATACCCAACAAAACTGACCACAGCCTGAACGCTCAACGTAAAAACCGGAGTCTGGATACCCAACAAAACTGAACGGAGCCTGAACGCTCAACGTAATAACCGAAGTCTGGATACCAAACGAAACTGACCGGAGGCTGAACGCTCAAAGTAATAACCTGAGTCTGGATACCCAACGAAACTGACCGGAGCCTGAATGCTCAACGTAATAACCGGAGTCTGGATACCCAACAAAACTGACCGGAGCCTGAACGCTCAATGTAAAAACCGGAGTCTGGATACCCAAAGAAACTGACCGGAGCCTGAACGCTCAACATAATAACGGGAGTCCGGATACACAAAGAAACTGACCGGAGCCTAAATGCTCAACATAATAACGGGAGTCTGGATACCCAATGAAACTGAACGGATCCTGAACGCACAACGTAATAACCAGAGTCTAGATACTCAACGAAACTGACCGGACCCTGAACCCACAAAGTAATAACTAGAGTTTGGATGCTCAACAAAAATAACCGTAGCCTGAACGCTCAACGTAATAACAAGAGTCTGGATACCCAACGAAACTGACCGCAGTCTGAATGCTCAAGATAATAACCGAAGTCTGGATACCCAATGAAACTGACCGGAGCCTGAACGCTCAACGTAATAACCGGAGTCAGGATACCAAACGAAAATGACCGGAGCCTGAACGCTTAAAATAATAACCGGAGTCTAGATACCGAACGAAACTGACCGGAGCCTGAACGCCTAACGTAATAACCAGAGTCTGGATATGCAACGAAACTGACCGGACCCTGATCGCTCAACGTAATAACCGGAGTCTGGATACCCAACGAAACTGACCGGAGCCTGAACGCTCAACGTAATAACCGGAGTCTGGATACCCAACGAAACTGACCGGAGCCTGAACGCTCAACGTAATAACCGGAGTCTGGATACCCAACGAAATTGACTGGAGCTTGAAGGCTCAACGTAATAACCGGAATCTGGATACTCAACGAAACTGACCGGAGCCTGAACACTCAATGTAATAACCGGAGTCTGGATACTCAACGAAACTGACTGGAGCCTGAATGATCAACGTAATAACCGGTGTCTGGATACACAACGAATTGATCGGAGCCTGATCGTTCAACGTAATAACCGGAGTCTGGATACACAACGAAACTGACCGGAGCCTGAACGCTCAACGTAATAACCGGAGTCTAGATACCCAACGAAACTGACCAGAGCTAAACGCTCAACGTAATAACCGGAGTCTGGATACCCAACGAAACTGACCGGAGCCTGCTCGCTCAAAGTAATAATCGGAGTCTGGATACCCAACAAAACTGACCAGAGCCTGAACGCTCAACGTAACAACCGGAGTCTCGATACCCAACAAAACTGACCGGAGCCTGAACGCTCAACGTAATAACCGAAGTCTGGATACCAAACGAAACTGACCGGAGCCTGAACGCTCAACGTAATAACCTGAGTCTGGATACCCAACGAAACTGACCGGAGCCTGAATGCTCAACGTAATAACCGGAGTCTGGATACCCAACAAAACTGACCGGAGCCTGAACGCTCAATGTAAAAACCGGAGTCTGGATACCCAAAGAATCTGACCGGAGCCTGAACGCTCAACGTAATAACGGGAGTCCGGATACACAACGAAACTAACCGGATCCTGAACGCTCAACATAATAACGGGAGTCTGGATACCCAACGAAACTGAACTGATCCTGAACGCTCATCGTAATAACCGGAGTCTAGATACTCAACAAAACAGACCGGACCCTGAACGCACAACGTAATAACTGGAGTCTGGATGCTCAACGAAAATGACTAGAGCCTGAACGCTCAACGTAATAACCGGAGTCTAGATACTCAACGAAACTGACCGGACCCTGAACGCACAAAGTAATAACTAGAGTTTGGATGCTCAACAAAAATAACCGGAGCCTGAATGCTCAACGTAATAACAAGAGTCTGGATACCCAACGAAACTGATCGCAGTCTGAATGCTCAAGATAATAACCGAAGTCTGGATACCCAATGAAACTGACCGGAGCCTGAACGCTCAACGTAATAACCGATGTCAGGATACCAAACGAAAATGACCGGAGCCTGAACGCTTAAAATAATAACTGGAGTCTAGATACCGAACGAAACTGGCCAGAGCCTGAACGCCTAACGTAATAACCAGAGTCTGGATATGCAACGAAACTGACCGGACCCTGATCGCTCAACGTAATAACCGGAGTCTGGATACCCAACGAAACTGACCGGAGCCTGAACGCTCAACGTAATAACCGGAGTCTGGATACCCAACGAAACTGACCGGAGCCTGAACGCTCAACGTAATAACCGGAGTCTGGATACCCAACGAAATTGACTGGAGCTTGAAGGCTCAACGTAATAACCGGAATCTGGATACTCAACGAAACTGACCGGAGCCTGAACACTCAATGTAATAACCGGAGTCTGGATACTCAACGAAACTGACTGGAGCCTGAATGATCAACGTAATAACCGGTGTCTGGATACACAACGAATTGATCGGAGCCTGATCGTTCAACGTAATAACCGGAGTCTGGATACACAACGAAACTGACCGGAGCCTGAACGCTCAACGTAATAACCGGAGTCTAGATACCCAACGAAACTGACCAGAGCCTAAACGCTCAACGTAATAACCGGAGTCTGGATACCCAACGAAACTGACCGGAGCCTGCTCGCTCAAAGTAATAATCGGAGTCTGGATACCCAACAAAACTGACCAGAGCCTGAACGCTCAACGTAACAACCGGAGTCTGGATACCCAACAAAACTGACCGGAGCCTGAACGCTCAACGTAATAACCGAAGTCTGGATACCAAACGAAACTGACCGGAGCCTGAACGCTCAACGTAATAACCTGAGTCTGGATACCCAACGAAACTGACCGGAGCCTGAATGCTCAACGTAATAACCGGAGTCTGGATACCCAACAAAACTGACCGGAGCCTGAACGCTCAATGTAAAAACCGGAGTCTGGATACCCAAAGAATCTGACCGGAGCCTGAACGCTCAACGTAATAACGGGAGTCCGGATACACAACGAAACTAACCGGATCCTGAACGCTCAACATAATAACGGGAGTCTGGATACCCAACGAAACTGAACTGATCCTGAACGCTCATCGTAATAACCGGAGTCTAGATACTCAACAAAACAGACCGGACCCTGAACGCACAACGTAATAACTGGAGTCTGGATGCTCAACGAAAATGACTAGAGCCTGAACGCTCAACGTAATAACCGGAGTCTAGATACTCAACGAAACTGACCGGACCCTGAACGCACAAAGTAATAACTAGAGTTTGGATGCTCAACAAAAATAACCGGAGCCTGAATGCTCAACGTAATAACAAGAGTCTGGATACCCAACGAAACTGATCGCAGTCTGAATGCTCAAGATAATAACCGAAGTCTGGATACCCAATGAAACTGACCGGAGCCTGAACGCTCAACGTAATAACCGATGTCAGGATACCAAACGAAAATGACCGGAGCCTGAACGCTTAAAATAATAACTGGAGTCTAGATACCGAACGAAACTGGCCAGAGCCTGAACGCCTAACGTAATAACCAGAGTCTGGATATGCAACGAAACTGACCGGACCCTGATCGCTCAACGTAATAACCGGAGTCTGGATACCCAACGAAACTGACCGGAGCCTGAACGCTCAACGTAATAACCGGAGTCTGGATACCCAACGAAACTGACCGGAGCCTGAACGCTCAACGTAATAACCGGAGTCTGGATACCCAACGAAATTGACTGGAGCTTGAAGGCTCAACGTAATAACCGGAATCTGGATACTCAACGAAACTGACCGGAGCCTGAACACTCAATGTAATAACCGGAGTCTGGATACTCAACGAAACTGACTGGAGCCTGAATGATCAACGTAATAACCGGTGTCTGGATACACAACGAATTGATCGGAGCCTGATCGTTCAACGTAATAACCGGAGTCTGGATACACAACGAAACTGACCGGAGCCTGAACGCTCAACGTAATAACCGGAGTCTAGATACCCAACGAAACTGACCAGAGCCTAAACGCTCAACGTAATAACCGGAGTCTGGATACCCAACGAAACTGACCGGAGCCTGCTCGCTCAAAGTAATAATCAGAGTCTGGATACCCAACAAAACTGACCAGAGCCTGAACGCTCAACGTAACAACCGGAGTCTGGATACCCAACAAAACTGACCGGAGCCTGAACGCTCAACGTAATAACCGAAGTCTGGATACCAAACGAAACTGACCGGAGCCTGAACGCTCAACGTAATAACCTGAGTCTGGATACCCAACGAAACTGACCGGAGCCTGAATGCTCAACGTAATAACCGGAGTCTGGATACCCAACAAAACTGACCGGAGCCTGAACGCTCAATGTAAAAACCGGAGTCTGGATACCCAAAGAATCTGACCGGAGCCTGAACGCTCAACGTAATAACGGGAGTCCGGATACACAACGAAACTAACCGGATCCTGAACGCTCAACATAATAACGGGAGTCTGGATACCCAACGAAACTGAACTGATCCTGAACGCTCATCGTAATAACCGGAGTCTAGATACTCAACAAAACAGACCGGACCCTGAACGCACAACGTAATAACTGGAGTCTGGATGCTCAACGAAAATGACTAGAGCCTGAACGCTCAACGTAATAACCGGAGTCTAGATACTCAACGAAACTGACCGGACCCTGAACGCACAAAGTAATAACTAGAGTTTGGATGCTCAACAAAAATAACCGGAGCCTGAATGCTCAACGTAATAACAAGAGTCTGGATACCCAACGAAACTGATC
Organism: Lathyrus sativus; assembly: GCA_963859935.3. Taxonomy (NCBI): domain Eukaryota; kingdom Viridiplantae; phylum Streptophyta; class Magnoliopsida; order Fabales; family Fabaceae; genus Lathyrus; species Lathyrus sativus. The sequence continues at coordinate 838,741 of CAWUDS030000708.1, forward strand.
GCAGTCTGAATGCTCAAGATAATAACCGAAGTCTGGATACCCAATGAAACTGACCGGAGCCTGAACGCTCAACGTAATAACCGATGTCAGGATACCAAACGAAAATGACCGGAGCCTGAACGCTTAAAATAATAACTGGAGTCTAGATACCGAACGAAACTGACCAGAGCCTGAACGCCTAACGTAATAACCAGAGTCTGGATATGCAACGAAACTGACCGGACCCTGATCGCTCAACGTAATAACCGGAGTCTGGATACCCAACAAAACTGACCGGAGCCTGAACGCTCAAAGTAATAACCGGAGTCTGGATACCCAACGAAACTGACCGGAGCCTGAACGCTCAACGTAATAACCGGAGTCTGGATACCCAACGAAATTGACCGGAGCCTGAAGGCTCAACGTAATAACCGGAATCTGGATACTCAACGAAACTGACCGGAGCCTGAACACTCAACGTAATAACCGGAGTCTGGATACTCAATGAAACTGACTGGAGCCTGAACGATCAACGTCATAACCGGTGTCTGGATACACAACGAAATTGACCGGAGCCTGATCGTTCAACGTAATAACCGGAGTCTGGATACACAACGAAACTGACCGGAGCCTGAATGCTCAACGTAATAACCGGAGTCTAGATACCCAACGAAACTGACCGGAGCCTAAACGCTCAACGTAATAACCGGAGTCTGGATACCCAACGAAACTGACCGGAGCCTGCTCGCTCAACGTAATAATCGGAGTCTGAATACCCAACAAAATTGACCAGAGCCTGAACGCTCAACGTAAAAACCGGAGTCTGGATACCCAACAAAACTGACCGGAGCCTGAACGCTCAACATAATAACCGAAGTCTGGATACCAAACGAAACTGACCGGAGCCTGAACGCTCAACGTAATAACCTGAGTCTGGATACCCAACGAAACTGACCGGAGCCTGAATGCTCAACGTAATAACCGGAGTCTGGATACCCAACAAAACTGACCGGAGCCTGAACGCTCAATGTAAAAACTGGAGTCTGGATACCCAAAGAAACTGACCGGAGCCTGAACACTCAACGTAATAACGGGAGTCCGGATACACAACGAAACTGACCGGAGCCTGAATGCTCAACATAATAACGGGAGTCTGGATACCCAACGAAACTTAACGGAGCCTGAACGCTCAACGTAATAACCTGAGTCTAGATACTCAACGAAACTGACCGGACCCTGAACGCACAAAGTAATAACTAGTGTTTGGATGCTCAACGAAAATAACCGGAGCCTGAACGCTCAACGTAATAACAAGAGTCTGGATACCCAACGAAACTGACCGCAGTCTGAATGCTCAAGATAATAACCGAAGTCTGGATACCCAATGAAACTGACTGAAGCCTGAACGCTCAACGTAATAACCGGAGTCAGGATACCAAACGAAAATGACCGGAGCCTGAACGCTTAAAATAATAACCGGAGTCTAGATACCGAACAAAACTGACCGGAGCCTGAACGCCTAAAGTAATAACCAGAGTCTGGATATGCAACGAAACTGACCGGACCCTGATCGCTCAACGTAATAACCGGAGTCTGGATACCCAACGAAACTGACCGGAGCCTGAACGCTCAACGTAATAACCGGAGTCTGGATACCCAACGAAACTGACCAGAGCCTAAACGCTCAACGTAATAACCGGAGTCTGGATACCCAACGAAATTGACCGGAGCCTGAAGGCTCAACGTAATAACTGGAATCTGGATAGTCAACGAAACTGACTGGAGCCTGAACACTCAACGTAATAACCGGAGTCTGGATACTCAACGAAACTGACTAGAGCCTGAACGATCAACGTAATAACCGGTGTCTGGATACACAACGAAATTGACCGGAGCCTGATCGTTTAACGTGATAACCGGAGTCTGGATACACAACGAAACTGACCGGAGCCTGAACGCTCAACGTAATAACCGGAGTCTAGATACCTAACGAAACTGACCGGAGCCTAAACGCTCAACGTAATAACCGGAGTCTGGATACCCAACGAAACTGTCCGGAGCCTGCTCGCTCAACGTAATAATCGGAGTCTGGATACCCAACAAAACTGACCAGAGCCTGAAAGCTCAACGTAAAAACCGGAGTCTGGATACCCAACAAAACTGACCGGAGCCTGAACGCTCAACGTAATAACCGAAGTCTGGATACCAAACGAAACTGACCGGAGCCTGAACGCTCAACGTAATAACCTGAGTCTGGATACCCAACGAAACTGACCGGAGCCTGAATGCTCAACGTAATAACCGGAGTCTGGATACCCAACAAAACTGACCGGAGCCTGAACGCTCAATGTAAAAACTGGAGTCTGGATACCCAAAGAAACTGACCGGAGCCTGAACGCTCAACGTAATAACGGGAGTCCGGATACACAACGAAACTGACCGGAGCCTGAATGCTCAACATAATAACGGGAGTCTGGATACCCAACGAAACTTAACGGAGCCTGAACGCTCAACGTAATAACCAGAGTCTAGATACTCAACGAAACTGACCGGACCCTGAACGCACAAAGTAATAACTAGAGTTTGGATGCTCAACGAAATTAACCGGAGCCTGAACGCTCAACGTAATAACAAGAGTCTGGATACCCAACGAAACTGACCGCAGTCTGAATGCTCAAGATAATAACCGAAGTCTGGATACCCAATGAAACTGACTGAAGCCTGAACGCTCAACGTAATAACCGGAGTCAGGATACCAAACGAAAATGACCGGAGCCTGAACGCTTAAAATAATAACCGGAGTCTAGATACCGAACAAAACTGACCGGAGCCTGAACGCCTAAAGTAATAACCAGAGTCTGGATATGCAACGAAACTGACCGGACCCTGATCGCTCAACGTAATAACCGGAGTCTGGATACCCAACGAAACTGACCGGAGCCTGAACGCTCAACGTAATAACCGGAGTCTGGATACCCAACAAAACTGACCAGAGCCTAAACGCTCAACGTAATAACCGGAGTCTGGATACCCAACGAAATTGACCGGAGCCTGAAGGCTCAACGTAATAACTGGAATCTGGATAGTCAACGAAACTGACTGGAGCCTGAACACTCAACGTAATAACCGGAGTCTGGATACTCAACGAAACTGACTAGAGCCTGAACGATCAACGTAATAACCGGTGTCTGGATACACAACGAAATTGACCGGAGCCTGATCGTTCAACGTGATAACCGGAGTCTGGATACACAACGAAACTGACCGGAGCCTGAACGCTCAACGTAATAACCGGAGTCTAGATACCTAACGAAACTGACCGGAGCCTAAACGCTCAACGTAATAACCGGAGTCTGGATACCCAACGAAACTGTCCGGAGCCTGCTCGCTCAACGTAATAATCGGAGTCTGGATACCCAACAAAACTGACCAGAGCCTGAAAGCTCAACGTAAAAACCGGAGTCTGGATACCCAACAAAACTGACCGGAGCCTGAACGCTCAACGTAATAACCGAAGTCTGGATACCAAATGAAACTGACCGGAGCCTGAACGCTCAACGTAACAACCTGAGTCTGGATACCCAACGAAACCGACCGGAGCCTGAATGCTCAACGTAATAACCGGAGTCTGGATACCCAACAAAATAGACCGGAGCCTGAACGCTCAATGTAAAAACCGGAGTCTGGATACCCAAAGAAACTGACCGGAGCCTGAACGCTCAACGTAATAACGGGAGTCCGGATACACAACGAAACTGACCGGAGCCTGAACGCTCAACATAATAACGGGAGTCTGGATACCCAAAGAAACTGAACAGAGCCTGAACGCTCAACGTAATAACCAGAGTCTAGATACTCAATAAAACTGACCGGACCCTGAACGCACAAAGTAATAACTAGAGTTTGGATGCTCAACAAAAATAACCGGAGCCTGAACGCTCAACGTAATAACCAGAGTCTGGATACCCAACGAAACTGACCGCAGTATTAATGCTCAAGATAATAACCGAAGTCTGGATACCCAATGAAACTGACCGGAGCCTGAACGCTCAACGTAATAACCGGAGTCAGGATACCAAACGAAAATGACCGGAGCCTGAACGCTTAAAATAATAACCGGAGTCTAGATACCGAACGAAACTGACCGGAGCCTGAACGCCTAACGTAATAACCAGAGTCTGGATATGCAACGAAACTGACCGTACCCTGATCGCTTAACGTAATAACCGGAGTCTGGATACCCAACGAAACTGACCGGAGCCTGAACGCTCAACGTAATAACCAGAGTCTGGATACCCAACGAAACTGACCGGAGCCTGAACGCTCAACGTAATAACCAGAGTCTGGATACCCAACGAAACTGACCGCAGTCTGAATGCTCAAGATAATAACCAAAGTCTGGATACCCAATGAAACTGACTGGAGCCTGAACGCTCAACGTAATAACCGGAGTCAGGATACCAAACGAAAATGACCGGAGCCTGAACGCTTAAAATAATAACCGGAGTCTAGATACCGAACGAAACTGACCGGAGCTTGAACGCCTAACATAATAACCAGAGTCTGGATATGCAACGAAACTGACCGGACCCTGATCGCTCAACGTAATAACCGGAGTCTGGATACCCAACGAAACTGACCGGAGCCTGAACGCTCAACGTAATAACCGGAGTCTGGATACCCAACGAAACTGACCGGAGCCTAAACGCTCAACGTAATAACCGGAGTCTGGATACCCAACGAAATTGACCGGAGCCTGAAGGCTCAACGTAATAACCAGAATCTGGATACTCAACGAAACTGACCGGAGCCTGAACACTCAACGTAATAACCGGAGTCTGGATACTCAACGAAACTGACTGGAGCCTGAACGATCAACGTAATAACCGGTGTCTGGATACACAACGAAATTGACCGGAGCCTGATCGTTCAATGTAATAACCGAAGTCTGAATACACAACGAAACTGACCGGAGCCTGAACACTCAACGTAATAACCGGAGTCTAGATACCCAACGAAACTGACCGGAGCCTAAACGCTCAACGTAATAACCGTAGTCTGGATACCCAACGAAACTGACCGGAGCCTGCTCGCTCAACGTAATAATCGGAGTCTGGATACCCAACAAAACTGACCAGAGCCTGAACGCTCAACGTAGAAACCGGAGTCTGGATACCCAACAAAACTGACTGGAGCCTGAACGCTCAACGTAATAACCGAAGTCTGGAAACCAAACGAAACTGACCGGAGCCTGAACGCTCAACGTAATAACCTGAGTCTGGATACCCAACGAAACTGACCGGAGCCTGAATGCTCAACGTAATAACTGGAGTCTGGATACCCAACAAAATTGACCGGAGCCTGAACGCTCAATGTAAAAACCGGAGTCTGGATACCCAAAGAAACTGACCGGAGCCTGAACGCTCAACGTAATAACGGGAGTCCGGATACACAACGAAACTGACCGGAGCCTGAACGCTCAACATAATAACGGGAGTCTGGATACCCAACGAAACTGAACAGAGCCTGAACGCTCAACGTAATAACCAGAGTCTAGATACTCAACGAAACTGACCGGACCCTGAACGCACAAAGTAATAACTAGAGTTTGGATGCTCAACAAAAATAACCGGACCCTGAACGCTCAACGTAATAACCAGAGTCTGGATACCCAACGAAACTGACCGCAGTCTGAATGCTCAAGATAATAACCGAAGTCTGGATACCCAATTAAACTAACCGGAGCCTGAACGCTCAACGTAATAACCGGAGTCAGGAAACCAAACGAAAATGACCGGAGCCTGAACGCTTAAAATAAACACCGGAGTCTAGATACCGAACGAAACTGACCGGAGCCTGAACGCCTAACGTAATAACCAGAGTCTGGATATGCAACGAAACTGACTGGACCCTGATCGCTCAACGTAATAACCGGAGTCTGGATACCCAACGAAACTGACCGGAGCCTGAACGCTCAACGTAATAACCGGAATCTGGATACCCAACGAAACTGACCGGAGCCTGAACGCTCAACGTAATAACCGGAGTCTGGATACCCAACAAAATTGACCGGAGCCTGAAGGCTCACCATAATAACCGGAATCTGGATACTCAACGAAACTGACCGGATCCTGAACACTCAACGTAATAACCGGAGTCTGGATACTCAACGAAACTGACTAGAGCTTGAACGATCAACGTAATAACCGGTGTCTGGATACACAACGAAATTGATCGGAGCCTGATCGTTCAACGTAATAACAGGAGTCTGGATACACAACGAAACTGACCGGAGCCTAAACGCTCAACGTAATAACCGGAGTCTAGATACCCAACGAAACTAACCGGAGCCTAAACGCTCAACGTAATAACCGGAGTCTGGATTCCCAACGAAATTGACCGGAGCCTGCTCGCTCAACGTAATAATCGGAGTCTGGATACCCAACAAAACTGACCACAGCCTGAACGCTCAACGTAAAAACCGGAGTCTGGATACCCAACAAAACTGACCGGAGCCTGAACGCTCAACGTAATAACCGAAGTCTGGATACCAAACGAAACTGACCAGAGGCTGAACGCTCAAAGTAATAACCTGAGTCTGGATACCCAACGAAACTGACCGGAGCCTGAATGCTCAACGTAATATCCGGAGTCTGGATACCCAACAAAACTGACCGGAGCCTGAACGCTCAATGTAAAAACCGGAGTCTGGATACCCAAAGAAACTGACCGGAGCCTGAACGCTCAACGTAATAACGGGAGTCCGGATACACAAAGAAACTGACCGGAGCCTAAATGCTCAACATAATAACGGGAGTCTGGATACCCAATGAAACTGAACGGAGCCTGAACGCTCAACGTAATAACCAGAGTCTAGATACTCAACGAAACTGACCGGACCCTGAACGCACAAAGTAATAACTAGAGTTTGGATGCTCAACGAAAATAACCGTAGCCTGAACGCTCAACGTAATAACAAGAGTCTGGATACCCAACGAAACTGACCGCAGTCTGAATGCTCAAGATAATAACCGAAGTCTGGATACCCAATGAAACTGACCGGAGCCTGAACGATCAACATAATAACCGGAGTCAGGATACCAAACGAAAATGACCGGAGCCTGAACGCTTAAAATAATAACCGGAGTCTAGATACCGAACGAAACTGACCGGAGCCTGAACGCCTAACGTAATAACCAGAGTCTGGATATGCAACGAAACTGACCGGACCCTGATCGCTCAACGTAATAACCGGAGTCTGGATACCCAACGAAACTGACCGAAGCCTGAACGCTCAACGTAATAACCGGAGTCTGGATACCCAACGAAATTGACTGGAGCCTGAAGGCTCAACGTAATAACCGGAATCTGGATACTCAACGAAACTGACCGGAGCCTGAACACTCAATGTAATAACCGGAGTCTGGATACTCAAAGAAACTGACTGGAGCCTGAACGATCAACGTAATAACCGGTGTCTGGATACACAACGAAATTGACCGGAGCCTGATCGTTCAACGTAATAACCGGAGTCTGGATACACAACGAAACTGACCGGAGCCTGAACGCTCAACGTAATAACCGGAGTCTAGATACCCAACGAAACTGACCAGAGCCTAAACGCTCAACGTAATAACCGGAGTCTGGATACCCAACGAAACTGACCGGAGCCTGCTCGCCCAACGTAATAATCGGAGTCTGGATACCCAACAAAACTGACCAGAGCTTGAACGCTCAACGTAAAAACCGGAGTCTGGATACCCAACAAAACTGACCGGAGCCTGAACGCTCAACGTAATAACCGAAGTCTGGATACCAAACGAAACTGACCGGAGCCTGAACGCTCAACGTAATAACCTGAGTCTGGATACCCAACGAAACTGACCGGAGCCTGAATGCTCAACGTAATAACCGGAGTCTGGATACCCAACAAAACTGACCGGGGCTTGAACGCTCAATGTAAAAACCGGAGTCTGGATACCCAAAGAAACTGACCGGAGCCTGAACGCTCAACGTAATAACGGGAGTCCGGATACACAACGAAATTGACCGGAGCCTGAACGCTCAACATAATAACGGGAGTCTGGATACCCAACGAAACTGAACGGAGCCTGAACGCTCAACGTAATAACCAGAGTCTAGATACTCAACGAAACTGACCGGACCCTGAACGCACAAAGTAATAACTAGAGTTTGGATGCTCAACGAAAATAACCGGAGCCTGAACGCTCAACGTAATAACCAGAGTCTGGATACCCAACGAAACTGACCGCAGCCTGAATGCTCAAGATAATAACCGAAGTCTGGATACCCAATTAAACTAACCGGAGCCTGAACGCTCAACGTAATAACCGGAGTCAGGATACCAAACGAAAATGACCGGAGCCTGAACGCTTAAAATAATAACCGGAGTCTAGATACCGAACGAAACTGACCGGAGCCTGAACGCCTAACGTAATAACCAGAGTCTGGATATGCAACGAAACTGACCGGACCCTGATCGCTCAACGTAATAACCGGAGTCTGGATACCCAACGAAACTGACCGGAGCCTGAACGCTCAACGTAATAACCGGAGTCTGGATACCCAACGAAACTGACCGGAGCCTGAACGCTCAACGTAATAACCGGAGTCTGGATACCCAACAAAATTGACCGGAGCCTGAAGGCTCACCATAATAACCGGAATCTGGATACTCAACGAAACTGACCGGATCCTGAACACTCAACGTAATAACCGGAGTCTGGATACTCAACGAAACTGACTAGAGCTTGAACGATCAACGTAATAACCGGTGTCTGGATACACAACGAAATTGATCGGAGCCTGATCGTTCAACGTAATAACAGGAGTCTGGATACACAACGAAACTGACCGGAGCCTAAACGCTCAACGTAATAACCGGAGTCTAGATACCCAACGAAACTGACCGGAGCCTAAACGCTCAACGTAATAACCGGAGTCTGGATACCCAACGAAACTGACCGGAGCCTGCTCGCTCAACGTAATAATCGGAGTCTGGATACCCAACAAAACTGACCACAGCCTGAACGCTCAACGTAAAAACCGGAGTCTGGATACCCAACAAAACTGACCGGAGCCTGAACGCTCAACGTAATAACCGAAGTCTGGATACCAAACGAAACTGACCAGAGGCTGAACGCTCAAAGTAATAACCTGAGTCTGGATACCCAACGAAACTGACCGGAGCCTGAATGCTCAACGTAATATCCGGAGTCTGGATACCCAACAAAACTGACCGGAGCCTGAACGCTCAATGTAAAAACCGGAGTCTGGATACCCAAAGAAACTGACCGGAGCCTGAACGCTCAACGTAATAACGGGAGTCCGGATACACAAAGAAACTGACCGGAGCCTAAATGCTCAACATAATAACGGGAGTCTGGATACCCAATGAAACTGAACGGAGCCTGAACGCTCAACGTAATAACCAGAGTCTAGATACTCAACGAAACTGACCGGACCCTGAACGCACAAAGTAATAACTAGAGTTTGGATGCTCAACGAAAATAACCGTAGCCTGAACGCTCAACGTAATAACAAGAGTCTGGATACCCAACGAAATTGACCGCAGTCTGAATGCTCAAGATAATAACCGAAGTCTGGATACCCAATGAAACTGACCGGAGCCTGAACGATCAACGTAATAACCGGAGTCAGAATACCAAACGAAAATGACCGGAGCCTGAACGCTTAAAATAATAACCGGAGTCTAGATACCGAACGAAACTGACCGGAGCCTGAACGCCTAACGTAATAACCAGAGTCTGGATATGCAACGAAACTGACCGGACCCTGATCGCTCAACGTAATAACCGGAGTCTGGATACCCAACGAAACTGACCGGAGCCTGAACGCTCAACGTAATAACCGGAGTCTGGATACCCAACGAAATTGACTGGAGCCTGAAGGCTCAACGTAATAACCGGAATCTGGATACTCAACGAAACTGACCGGAGCCTGAACACTCAATGTAATAACCGGAGTCTGGATACTCAAAGAAACTGACTGGAGCCTGAACGATCAACGTAATAACCGGTGTCTGGATACACAACGAAATTGACCGGAGCCTGATCGTTCAACGTAATAACCGGAGTCTGGATACACAACGAAACTGACCGGAGCCTGAACGCTCAACGTAATAACCGGAGTCTAGATACCCAACGAAACTGACCAGAGCCTAAACGCTCAACGTAATAACCGGAGTCTGGATACCCAACGAAACTGACCGGAGCCTGCTCGCCCAACGTAATAATCGGAGTCTGGATACCCAACAAAACTGACCAGAGCTTGAACGCTCAACGTAAAAACCGGAGTCTGGATACCCAACAAAACTGACCGGAGCCTGAACGCTCAACGTAATAACCGAAGTCTGGATACCAAACGAAACTGACCGGAGCCTGAACGCTCAACGTAATAACCTGAGTCTGGATACCCAACGAAACTGACCGGAGCCTGAATGCTCAACGTAATAACCAGAGTCTGGATACCCAACAAAACTGACCGGAGCCTGAACGCTCAATGTAAAAACCGGAGTCTGGATACCCAAAGAAACTGACCGGAGCCTGAACGCTCAACGTAATAACGGGAGTCCGGATACACAACGAAATTGACCGGAGCCTGAACGCTCAACATAATAACGGGAGTCTGGATACCCAACGAAACTGAACGGAGCCTGAACGCTCAACGTAATAACCAGAGTCTAGATACTCAACGAAACTGACCGGACCCTGAACGCACAAAGTAATAACTAGAGTTTGGATGCTCAACGAAAATAACCGGAGCCTGAACGCTCAACGTAATAACCAGAGTCTGGATACCCAACGAAACTGACCGCAGCCTGAATGCTCAAGATAATAACCGAAGTCTGGATACCCAATGAAACTGACCGGAGCCTGAACGCTCAACGTAATAATCGGAGTCAGGATACCAAACGAATATGACCGGAGCCTGAACGCTTTAAATAATAACCGGAGTCTAGATACCGAACGAAACTGACCGGAGCCTGAACACCTAACGTAATAACCAGAGTCTGGATATGCAACGAAACTGACCGGGCCCTGATCGCTCAACGTAATAACCGGAGTCTGGATACCCAACGAAACTGACCGGAGCCTGAACGCTCAACGTAATAACCGGAGTCTGGATACCCAACGAAACTGACCGGAGCCTGAACGCTCAACGTAATAACCGGAGTCTGGATACCCAATGAAATTGACCGGAGCCTGAAGGATCAACGTAATAACTAGAATCTGGATAGTCAACGAAACTGACCGGAGCCTGAACACTCAACGTAATAACCGGAGTCTGGATACTCAACGAAACTGACTAGAGCCTGAACGATCAACGTAATAACCGGAGACTGGATACACAACAAAACTGACCGGAGCCTGATTGTTCAACGTAATAACCGGAGACTGGATACACAACGAAACTGACCGGAGCCTGAACGCTCAACGTAATAACCGGAGTCTAGATACCCAACGAAACTGACCGGAGCCTGCTCGCTCAACGTAATAATCGGAGTCTGGATACCCAACAAAACTGACCATAGCCTGAATGCTCAACGTAAAAACCGGAGTCTGGATACCCAACGAAACTGACCGGAGCCTGAACGCTCAACGTAATAACCGGAGTCTGGATACACAACAAAACTGACCGGAGCCTAAACACTCAACGTAATAACCGGAGTCTGGATACCCAACAAAACTGAACGGAGCCTGAACGCTCAACGTAATAACCGAAGTCTGGATACCAAACGAAACTGACCGGAGCCTGAACGCTCAACGTAATAACCTAAGTCTGGATACCCAACGAAACTGACCGGAGCCTGAATGCTCAACGTAATAACCGGAGTCTGGATACCCAACAAAACTGACCGGAGCCTGAACGCTCAATGTAAAAACCGGAGTCTGGATACCCAAAGAAACTGACCGGAGCCTGAACGCTCAACGTAATAACGGGAGTCCGGATACACAACGAAATTGACCGGAGCCTGAACGCTCAACATAATAACGGGAGTCTGGATACCCAACGAAACTGAACGGAGCCTGAACGCTCAACGTAATAACCAGAGTCTAGATACTCAACGAAACTGACCGGACCCTGAACGCACAAAGTAATAACTAGAGTTTGGATGCTCAACGAAAATAACCGGAGCCTGAACGCTCAACGTAATAACCAGAGTCTGGATACCCAACGAAACTGACCGCAGCCTGAATGCTCAAGATAATAACCGAAGTCTGGATACCCAATGAAACTGACCGGAGCCTGAACGCTCAACGTAATAATCGGAGTCAGGATACCAAACGAATATGACCGGAGCCTGAACGCTTTAAATAATAACCGGAGTCTAGATACCGAACGAAACTGACCGGAGCCTGAACATCTAGCGTAATAACCAGAGTCTGGATATGCAACGAAACTGACCGGGCCCTGATCGCTCAACGTAATAACCGGAGTCTGGATACCCAACGAAACTGACCGGAGCCTGAACGCTCAACGTAATAACCGGAGTCTGGATACCCAACGAAACTGACCGGAGCCTGAACGCTCAACGTAATAACCGGAGTCTGGATACCCAATGAAATTGACCGGAGCCTGAAGGCTCAACGTAATAACTAGAATCTGGATAGTCAACGAAACTGACCGGAGCCTGAACACTCAACGTAATAACCGGAGTCTGGATACTCAACGAAACTGACTAGAGCCTGAACGATCAACGTAATAACCGGAGACTGGATACACAACAAAACTGACCGGAGCCTGATTGTTCAACGTAATAACCGGAGACTGGATACACAACGAAACTGACCGGAGCCTGAACGCTCAACGTAATAACCGGAGTCTAGATACCCAACGAAACTGACCGGAGCCTGCTCGCTCAACGTAATAATCGGAGTCTGGATACCCAACAAAACTGACCATAGCCTGAATGCTCAACGTAAAAACCGGAGTCTGGATACCCAACGAAACTGACCGGAGCCTGAACGCTCAACGTAATAACCGGAGTCTGGATACACAACAAAACTGACCGGAGCCTAAACACTCAACGTAATAACCGGAGTCTGGATACCCAACAAAACTGAACGGAGCCTGAACGCTCAACGTAATAACCGAAGTCTGGATACCAAACGAAACTGACCGGAGCCTGAACGCTCAACGTAATAACCTAAGTCTGGATACCCAACGAAACTGACCGGAGCCTGAATGCTCAACGTAATAACCGGAGTCTGGATACCCAACAAAACTGACCGGAGCCTGAACGCTCAATGTAAAAACCGGAGTCTGGATACCCAAAGAAACTGACCGGAGCCTGAACGCTCAACGTAATAACGGGAGTCCGGATACACAACGAAATTGACCGGAGCCTGAACGCTCAACATAATAACGGGAGTCTGGATACCCAACGAAACTGAACGGAGCCTGAACGCTCAACGTAATAACCAGAGTCTAGATACTCAACGAAACTGACCGGACCCTGAACGCACAAAGTAATAACTAGAGTTTGGATGCTCAACGAAAATAACCGGAGCCTGAACGCTCAACGTAATAACCAGAGTCTGGATACCCAACGAAACTGACCGCAGCCTGAATGCTCAAGATAATAACCGAAGTCTGGATACCCAATGAAACTGACCGGAGCCTGAACGCTCAACGTAATAATCGGAGTCAGGATACCAAACGAATATGACCGGAGCCTGAACGCTTTAAATAATAACCGGAGTCTAGATACCGAACGAAACTGACCGGAGCCTGAACATCTAGCGTAATAACCAGAGTCTGGATATGCAACGAAACTGACCGGGCCCTGATCGCTCAACGTAATAACCGGAGTCTGGATACCCAACGAAACTGACCGGAGCCTGAACGCTCAACGTAATAACCGGAGTCTGGATACCCAACGAAACTGACCGGAGCCTGAACGCTCAACGTAATAACCGGAGTCTGGATACCCAATGAAATTGACCGGAGCCTGAAGGCTCAACGTAATAACTAGAATCTGGATAGTCAACGAAACTGACCGGAGCCTGAACACTCAACGTAATAACCGGAGTCTGGATACTCAACGAAACTGACTAGAGCCTGAACGATCAACGTAATAACCGGAGACTGGATACACAACAAAACTGACCGGAGCCTGATTGTTCAACGTAATAACCGGAGACTGGATACACAACGAAACTGACCGGAGCCTGAACGCTCAACGTAATAACCGGAGTCTAGATACCCAACGAAACTGACCGGAGCCTGCTCGCTCAACGTAATAATCGGAGTCTGGATACCCAACAAAACTGACCATAGCCTGAATGCTCAACGTAAAAACCGGAGTCTGGATACCCAACGAAACTGACCGGAGCCTGAACGCTCAACGTAATAACCGGAGTCTGGATACACAACAAAACTGACCGGAGCCTAAACACTCAACGTAATAACCGGAGTCTGGATACCCAACAAAACTGAACGGAGCCTGAACGCTCAACGTAATAACCAGAGTCTGGATACTCAACAAAACTGACCGGAGTCTGAAGGCACAACGTAATAACCGGAGTCTGGGTACTCAACGAAACTGACCGGACCCTGAACGCACAACGTAATAACTGGAGTCTGGATGCTCAACAAAACTGACCGGAGCCTGAACGCTAACGTAATAACCGGAGTCTGGATACCCAACGAAACTGACCGGAGCCTGAACGCTGAATGTAATAACCGGAGTTTAGATACCCAACAAAACTGACCGGAGCCTGAATGCTCAACGTAATAACCGGAGTCTGGATACCCAATGAAACTGACCGGAGCCTGAACGCTCAACATAATAATCGGAGTCTGGATACCCAACAAAACTGACCGGAGCCTGAACGCTCAATGTAAAAACCGGAGTCTGGATACCCAATGAAACTGACCGGAGCCTGAACGCTCAACGTAATAATCGGAGTCAGGATACCAAACGAATATGACCGGAGCCTGAACGCTTTAAATAATAACCAGAGTCTAGATACCGAACGAAACTGACCGGAGCCTGAACACCTAAAGTAATAACCAGAGTCTGGATATGCAACGAAACTGACCGGACCCTGATCGCTCAACGTAATAACCGGAGTCTGGATACCCAACGAAACTGACCGGAGCCTGAACGCTCAACGTAATAACCGGAGTCTGGATACCCAACGAAACTGACCGGAGCCTGAACGCTCAACGTAATAACCGGAGTCTGGATACCCAACGAAACTGACCGGAGCCTGAACGCTCAACGTAATAACCGGAGTCTGGATACCCAACGAAATTGGCCGGAGCCTGAAGGCTCAACGTAATAACCAGAATCTGGATACTCAACGAAACTGACCGTAGCCTGAACACTCAACGTAATAACCGGAGTCTGGATACTCAACGAAATTGACTGGAGCCTGAACGATCAACGTAATAACCGGGGTCTGGATACACAACGAAATTGACCGGAGCCTGATCATTCAACGTAATAACTGGAGTCTGGATACACAACGAAACTGACCGGAGCCTGAACGCTCAACGTAATAACCGGAGTCTAGATACCCAACGAAACTGACCAGAGCCTGCTCGCTCAACGTAATAATCGGAGTCTGGATACCCAACAAAACTGACCATAGCCTGAACGCTCAACGTAAAAACCGGAGTCTGGATACCCAACGAAACTGACCGGAGCCTGAACGCTCAACGTAATAACCGGAGTCTGGATACACAACAAAACTGACCGGAGCCTGAACAATCAACGTAATAACAGGAGTCTGGATACCCAACAAAACTGAACGGAGCCTGAACGCTCAACGTAATAACCAGAGTCTGGATACTCAACAAAACTGACCGGAGTCTGAAGGCACAACGTAATAACCGGAGTCTGGGTACTCAACGAAACTGACCGGACCCTGAACGCACAACGTAATAACTGGAGTCTGGATGCTCAACAAAACTGACCGGAGCCTGAACGCTAACGTAATAACCGGAGTCTGGATACCCAACGAAACTGACCGGAGCCTGAACGCTGAATGTAATAACCGGAGTTTAGATACCCAACAAAACTGACCGGAGCCTGAATGCTCAACGTAATAACCGGAGTCTGGATACCCAATGAAACTGACCGGAGCCTGAACGCTCAACATAATAATCGGAGTCTGGATACCCAACAAAACTGACCGGAGCCTGAACGCTCAATGTAAAAACCGGAGTCTGGATACCCAATGAAACTGACCGGAGCCTGAACGATCAACGTAATAACCGAAGTCTGAATACGCAACGAAACTGACCGGAGCCTGAACGCTCAA
Organism: Lathyrus sativus; assembly: GCA_963859935.3. Taxonomy (NCBI): domain Eukaryota; kingdom Viridiplantae; phylum Streptophyta; class Magnoliopsida; order Fabales; family Fabaceae; genus Lathyrus; species Lathyrus sativus. Next base: position 855,036 of record CAWUDS030000708.1, read on the forward strand.
TTTAATAACCGGAGTTTGGATACCCAACGAAACTGACCGGAGCCTGAACGTTCAACGTAATAACCGGAGTCTGGATACCCAACGAAACTGACCAGAGCCTGAACGCTCAACGTAATAACCAGAGTCTGGATACCGAACGAAATTGTCCGGAGCCTAAACGCTCAATGTAATAACCGGAATTTGGATACCCAACGAAATTGACTGGAGCCTGAAGGCTCAACGTAATAACCGGAATCTGGATACTCAACGAAACTGACCGGAGCCTGAACACTCAATGTAATAACCGGAGCCCGATCGTTCAACGTAATAACCGGAGTTTGGATGCTCAACGAAAATAACCGTAGCCTGAACGCTCAACGTAATAACAAGAGTCTGGATACCCAACGAAACTGACCGCAGTCTGACCGGAGCCTGAACGCTCAACGTAATAACCGGAGTCTAGATACCCAACGAAACTGACCGGAGCCTGATCGTTCAACGTAATAACCGGAGTTTGGATGCTCAACGAAAATAACCGTAGCCTGAACGCTCAACGTAATAACAAGAGTTTGGATACCCAACGAAACTGACCGGAGCCTGAACGCTAACGTAATAACCAGAGTCTGGATACACAACGAAACTGACCGGAGCCTGATCGTTCAACGTAATAACCGGAGTTTGGATGCTCAACGAAAATAACCGTAGCCTGAACGCTCAACGTAATAACAAGAGTCTGGATACCCAACGAAACTGACCGGAGCCTGAACGCTCAAGATAATAACCGAAGTCTGGATACCCAATGAAACTGACCGGAGCCTGAACGATCAACGTAATAACCGGAGTCAGAATACCAAACGAATATGACCGGAGCCTGAACGCTTAAAATAATAACCGGAGTCTAGATACCGAACGAAACTGACCGGAGCCTGAACGCCTAACGTAATAACCAGAGTCTGGATATGCAACGAAACTGACCGGACCCTGATCGCTCAACGTAATAACCGGAGTCTGGATACCCAACGAAACTGACCGGAGCCTGAACGCTCAACGTAATAACCGGAGTCTGGATACCCAACGAAACTGACCGGAGCCTGAACGCTCAACGTAATAACCGGAGTCTGGATACCCAACGAAACTGACCGGAGCCTGAACGCTCAACGTAATAACCGGAGTCTGGATACCCAACGAAATTGGCCGGAGCCTGAAGGCTCAACGTAATAACCAGAATCTGGATACTCAACGAAACTGACCGTAGCCTGAACACTCAACGTAATAACCGGAGTCTGGATACTCAACGAAATTGACTGGAGCCTGAACGATCAACGTAATAACCGGGGTCTGGATACACAACGAAATTGACCGGAGCCTGATCATTCAACGTAATAACTGGAGTCTGGATACACAACGAAACTGACCGGAGCCTGAACGCTCAACGTAATAACCGGAGTCTAGATACCCAACGAAACTGACCAGAGCCTGCTCGCTCAACGTAATAATCGGAGTCTGGATACCCAACAAAACTGACCATAGCCTGAACGCTCAACGTAAAAACCGGAGTCTGGATACCCAACGAAACTGACCGGAGCCTGAACGCTCAACGTAATAACCGGAGTCTGGATACACAACAAAACTGACCGGAGCCTGAACAATCAACGTAATAACAGGAGTCTGGATACCCAACAAAACTGAACGGAGCCTGAACGCTCAACGTAATAACCAGAGTCTGGATACTCAACAAAACTGACCGGAGTCTGAAGGCACAACGTAATAACCGGAGTCTGGGTACTCAACGAAACTGACCGGACCCTGAATGCACAACGTAATAACTGGAGTCTGGATGCTCAACAAAACTGACCGGAGCCTGAACGCTAACGTAATAACCGGAGTCTGGATACCCAACGAAACTGACCGGAGCCTGAACGCTGAATGTAATAACCGGAGTTTAGATACCCAACAAAACTGACCGGAGCCTGAATGCTCAACGTAATAACCGGAGTCTGGATACCCAATGAAACTGACCGGAGCCTGAACGCTCAACATAATAATCGGAGTCTGGATACCCAACAAAACTGACCGGAGCCTGAACGCTCAATGTAAAAACCGGAGTCTGGATACCCAATGAAACTGACCGGAGCCTGAACGATCAACGTAATAACCGAAGTCTGAATACGCAACGAAACTGACCGGAGCCTGAACGCTCAATTTAATAACCGGAGTTTGGATACCCAACGAAACTGACCGGAGCCTGAACGTTCAACGTAATAACCGGAGTCTGGATACCCAACGAAACTGACCAGAGCCTGAACGCTCAACGTAATAACCAGAGTCTGGATACCGAACGAAATTGTCCGGAGCCTAAACGCTCAATGTAATAACCGGAATTTGGATACCCAACGAAATTGACTGGAGCCTGAAGGCTCAACGTAATAACCGGAATCTGGATACTCAACGAAACTGACCGGAGCCTGAACACTCAATGTAATAACCGGAGCCCGATCGTTCAACGTAATAACCGGCGTTTGGATGCTCAACGAAAATAACCGTAGCCTGAACGCTCAACGTAATAACAAGAGTCTGGATACCCAACGAAACTGACCGCAGTCTGACCGGAGCCTGAACGCTCAACGTAATAACCGGAGTCTAGATACCCAACGAAACTGACCGGAGCCTGATCGTTCAACGTAATAACCGGAGTTTGGATGCTCAACGAAAATAACCGTAGCCTGAACGCTCAACGTAATAACAAGAGTTTGGATACCCAACGAAACTGACCGGAGCCTGAACGCTAACGTAATAACCAGAGTCTGGATACACAACGAAACTGACCGGAGCCTGATCGTTCAACGTAATAACCGGAGTTTGGATGCTCAACGAAAATAACCGTAGCCTGAACGCTCAACGTAATAACAAGAGTCTGGATACCCAACGAAACTGACCGCAGTCTGAATGCTCAAGATAATAACCGAAGTCTGGATACCCAATGAAACTGACCGGAGCCTGAACGATCAACGTAATAACCGGAGTCAGAATACCAAACGAAAATGACCGGAGCCTGAACGCTTAAAATAATAACCGGAGTCTAGATACCGAACGAAACTGACCGGAGCCTGAACGCCTAACGTAATAACCAGAGTCTGGATATGCAACGAAACTGACCGGACCCTGATCGCTCAACGTAATAACCGGAGTCTGGATACCCAACGAAACTGACCGGAGCCTGAACGCTCAACGTAATAACCGGAGTCTGGATACCCAACGAAATTGACTGGAGCCTGAAGGCTCAACGTAATAACCGGAATCTGGATACTCAACGAAACTGACCGGAGCCTGAACACTCAATGTAATAACCGGAGTCTGGATACTCAAAGAAACTGACTGGAGCCTGAACGATCAACGTAATAACCGGTGTCTGGATACACAACGAAATTGACCGGAGCCTGATCGTTCAACGTAATAACCGGAGTCTGGATACACAACGAAACTGACCGGAGCCTGAACGCTCAACGTAATAACCGGAGTCTAGATACCCAACGAAACTGACCAGAGCCTAAACGCTCAACGTAATAACCGGAGTCTGGATACCCAACGAAACTGACCGGAGCCTGCTCGCCCAACGTAATAATCGGAGTCTGGATACCCAACAAAACTGACCAGAGCTTGAACGCTCAACGTAAAAACCGGAGTCTGGATACCCAACAAAACTGACCGGAGCCTGAACGCTCAACGTAATAACCGAAGTCTGGATACCAAACGAAACTGATCGGAGCCTGAACGCTCAACGTAATAACCTGAGTCTGGATACCCAACGAAACTGACCGGAGCCTGAATGCTCAACGTAATAACCGGAGTCTGGATACCCAACAAAACTGACCGGAGCCTGAACGCTCAATGTAAAAACCGGAGTCTGGATACCCAAAGAAACTGACCGGAGCCTGAACGCTCAACGTAATAACGGGAGTCCGGATACACAACGAAATTGACCGTAGCCTGAACGCTCAACAAAATAACGGGAGTCTGGATACCCAACGAAACTGAACGGAGCCTGAACGCTCAACGTAATAACCAGAGTCTAGATACTCAACGAAACTGACCGGACCCTGAACGCACAAAGTAATAACTAGAGTTTGGATGCTCAACGAAAATAACCGGAGCCTGAACGCTCAACGTAATAACCAGAGTCTGGATACCCAACGAAACTGACCGTAGCCTGAATGCTCAAGATAATAACCGAAGTCTGGATACCCAATGAAACTGACCGGAGCCTGAACGCTCAACGTAATAATCGGAGTCAGGATACCAAACGAATATGACCGGAGCCTGAACGCTTTAAATAATAACCGGAGTCTAGATACCGAACGAAACTGACCGGAGCCTGAACACCTAACGTAATAACCAGAGTCTGGATATGCAACGAAACTGACCGGGCCCTGATCGCTCAACGTAATAACCGGAGTCTGGATACCCAACGAAACTGACCGGAGCCTGAACGCTCAACGTAATAACCGGAGTCTGGATACCCAACGAAACTGACCGGAGCCTGAACGCTCAACGTAATAACCGGAGTCTGGATACCCAATGAAATTGACCGGAGCCTGAACGCTCAACGTAATAACTAGAATCTGGATAGTCAACGAAACTGACCGGAGCCTGAACACTCAACGTAATAACCGGAGTCTGGATACTCAACGAAACTGACTAGAGCCTGAACGATCAACGTAATAACCGGAGACTGGATACACAACAAAACTGACCGGAGCCTGATTGTTCAACGTAATAACCGGAGACTGGATACACAACGAAACTGACCGGAGCCTGAACGCTCAACGTAATAACCGGAGTCTAGATACCCAACGAAACTGACCGGAGCCTGCTCGCTCAACGTAATAATCGGAGTCTGGATACCCAACAAAACTGACCATAGCCTGAATGCTCAACGTAAAAACCGGAGTCTGGATACCCAACGAAACTGACCGGAGCCTGAACGCTCAACGTAATAACCGGAGTCTGGATACACAACAAAACTGACCGGAGCCTAAACACTCAACGTAATAACCGGAGTCTGGATACCCAACAAAACTGAACGGAGCCTGAACGCTCAACGTAATAACCAGAGTCTGGATACTCAACAAAACTGACCGGAGTCTGAAGGCACAACGTAATAACCGGAGTCTGGGTACTCAACGAAACTGACCGGACCCTGAACGCACAACGTAATAACTGGAGTCTGGATGCTCAACAAAACTGACCGGAGCCTGAACGCTAACGTAATAACCGGAGTCTGGATACCCAACGAAACTGACCGGAGCCTGAACGCTGAATGTAATAACCGGAGTTTAGATACCCAACAAAACTGACCGGAGCCTGAATGCTCAACGTAATAACCGGAGTCTGGATACCCAATGAAACTGACCGGAGCCTGAACGCTCAACATAATAATCGGAGTCTGGATACCCAACAAAACTGACCGGAGCCTGAACGCTCAATGTAAAAACCGGAGTCTGGATACCCAATGAAACTGACCGGAGCCTGAACGCTCAACGTAATAATCGGAGTCAGGATACCAAACGAATATGACCGGAGCCTGAACGCTTTAAATAATAACCAGAGTCTAGATACCGAACGAAACTGACCGGAGCCTGAACACCTAAAGTAATAACGCAAGTCTGGATATGCAACGAAACTGACCGGACCCTGATCGCTCAACGTAATAACCGGAGTCTGGATACCCAACGAAACTGACCGGAGCCTGAACGCTCAACGTAATAACCGGAGTCTGGATACCCAACGAAACTGACCGGAGCCTGAACGCTCAACGTAATAACCGGAGTCTGGATACCCAACGAAACTGACCGGAGCCTGAACGCTCAACGTAATAACCGGAGTCTGGATACCCAACGAAATTGACCGGAGCCTGAAGGCTCAACGTAATAACCAGAATCTGGATACTCAACGAAACTGACCGTAGCCTGAACACTCAACGTAATAACCGGAGTCTGGATACTCAACGAAACTGACTGGAGCCTGAACGATCAACGTAATAACCGGGGTCTGGATACACAACGAAATTGACCGGAGCCTGATCATTCAACGTAATAACTGGAGTCTGGATACACAACGAAACTGACCGGAGCCTGAACGCTCAACGTAATAACCGGAGTCTAGATACCCAACGAAACTGACCAGAGCCTGCTCGCTCAACGTAATAATCGGAGTCTGGATACCCAACAAAACTGACCATAGCCTGAACGCTCAACGTAAAAACCGGAGTCTGGATACCCAACGAAACTGACCGGAGCCTGAACGCTCAACGTAATAACCGGAGTCTGGATACACAACAAAACTGACCGGAGCCTGAACAATCAACGTAATAACAGGAGTCTGGATACCCAACAAAACTGAACGGAGCCTGAACGCTCAACGTAATAACCAGAGTCTGGATACTCAACAAAACTGACCGGAGTCTGAAGGCACAACGTAATAACCGGAGTCTGGGTACTCAACGAAACTGACCGGACCCTGAACGCACAACGTAATAACTGGAGTCTGGATGCTCAACAAAACTGACCGGAGCCTGAACGTTAACGTAATAACCGGAGTCTGGATACCCAACGAAACTGACCGGAGCCTGAACGCTGAATGTAATAACCGGAGTTTAGATACCCAACAAAACTGACCGGAGCCTGAATGCTCAACGTAATAACCGGAGTCTGGATACCCAATGAAACTGACCGGAGCCTGAACGCTCAACATAATAATCGGAGTCTGGATACCCAACAAAACTGACCGGAGCCTGAACGCTCAATGTAAAAACCGGAGTCTGGATACCCAATGAAACTGACCGGAGCCTGAACGATCAACGTAATAACCGAAGTCTGAATACGCAACGAAACTGACCGGAGCCTGAACGCTCAATTTAATAACCGGAGTTTGGATACCCAACGAAACTGACCGGAGCCTGAACGTTCAACGTAATAACCGGAGTCTGGATACCCAACGAAACTGACCAGAGCCTGAACGCTCAACGTAATAACCAGAGTCTGGATACCGAACGAAATTGACCGGAGCCTGAACGCTCAATGTAATAACCGGAATTTGGATACTCAACGAAACTGACCGGAGCCTGAACGCTCAATGTAATAATCGGAGTCTGGATACCCAACGAAACTGACCATAGCCTGAACGCTCAACGTAATAACTAGAGTCTGGATACACAACGAAACTGACCGGAGCCTGAACGCTCAACGTAATAACCGGAGTCTGGATACCCAACGAAACTGACCGGAGCCTAAACGCTCAACGTAATAACCGGAGTCTGGATACCCAACAAAATTGACCGTAGCCTGAACGCTCAATGTAATAACCGGAATCTGGATACTCAACGAAACTAACCAGAGCCTGAATGCTCAATGTAATAACCAGAGTCTGGATACTCAACGAAACTAACTTGAGCCTGAACGATCAACGTAATAACCGGAGTCTGGATACACAAATAAACTGACCAGAGCCTGAACGCTCAACGTGATAACCGGAGTCTAGATACCCAACGAAACTGACCAGAGCCTGAACGCTCCATGTAATAATCGGAGTCTGGATACCCAACGAAACTGACCGGAGCCTGAACCCTCAACGTAATAACCGGAGTCTGGATACCCAACAAAACTGACAGGGGCCTGAACCCTCAACGTAAAAACCGGAGTCTGGATACCTAACGAAACTGACCAGAGCCTGAACGCTCAACGTAATAACCGGAGTCTGGATACACAACAAAACTGACCGGAGCCTGAATGCTCAACGTAATAACCGGAGTCTGGATACCCAACGAAACTGAACGGAGCCTGAACGCTCAACGTAATAACCGGAGTCTGGATACTCAATGAAAATGACTAGAGCCTGAACACACAACGTAATAACTGGAGTCTGGATGCTCAACGAAACTGAACGGATCCTGAACGCTCAACGTAATAACCGGAGTCTGGGTACTCAACGAAATTGACCGGACCTTGAACGCACAACGTAATAACTGGAGTCTGGATGCTCAACAAAAATGACCGGAGCCTGAACGCTAACGTAATAACCGGAGTCTGGATACCCAACGAAACTGACCGGAGACTGAACGCTGAACGTAATAACCGGAGTTTGGATACCCAACAAAACTGACTGGAGCCTGAACGCTCAACGTAATAACCGGAGTTTGGATACCCAAAGAAGCTGACCGGAGCCTGAACGCTCAACGTAATAACGGGAGTCCGGATACACAACGAAACTGACCGGAGCCTGAACGCTCAACATAATAACGGGAGTGTGGATACCCAACGAAACTGAAGGGAGCCTGAACGCTCAACGTAATAACCAGAGTCTAGATACTCAACGAAACTGACCGGACCCTGAACGCACAAAGTAATAACTAGAGTTTGGATGCTCAACGAAAATAACCGGAGCCTGAACGCTCAACGTAATAACCAGAGTCTGGATACCCAACGAAACTGACCGCAGTCTGAATGCTCAAGATAATAACCGATGTCTGGATACCCAATGAAACTGACCGGAGCCTGAACGCTCAACGTAATAACCGGAGTCAGGATACCAAACGAAAATGACAGGAGCCTGAACGCTTAAAATAATAACCGGAGTCTAGATACCGAACGAAACTGACCGGAGCCTGAACGCCTAACGTAATAACCAGAGTCTGGATATGCAACGAAACTGACCGGACCCTGATCGCTCAACGTAATAACCGGAGTCTGGATACCCAACAAAACTGACCGGAGCCTGAACGCTCAACGTAATAACCAAAGTCTGGATACCGAACGAAACGGACCGGAGCCTGAACGCTCAACGTAATAACCGGAATCTGGATACCCAACGAAATTGACCGGAGCCTGAACACTCAATGTAATAACCAGAATCTGGATACTCAACGAAACTAACCAGAGCCTGAATGCTCAATGTAATAACCAGAGTCTGGATACTCAACGAAATTGACTGGAGCCTGAACGATCAACGTAATAACCGGAGTCTGGATACACAACGAAACTGACCGGAGCCTGAACGCTCAACGTGATAACCGGAGTCTGGATACCCAACGAAACTGACCGGAGCCTGAACGCTCAATGTAATAATCGGAGTCTGGATACCCAACGAAACTGACCGGAGCCTGAACGCTCAACGTAATAACCAGAGTCTGGATACCCAACGAAACTGACCGTAGTCTGAATGCTCAAGATAATAACCGAAGTCTGGATACCCAATGAAACTGACTGGAGCCTGAACGCTCAACGTAATAACCGGAGTCAGGATACCAAACGAAAATGACCGGAGCCTGAACACTTAAAATAATAACCGGAGTCTAGATACCGAACGAAACTGACCGGAGCTTGAACGCCTAACATAATAACCAGAGTCTGGATATGCAACGAAACTGACCGGACCCTGATCGCTCAACGTAATAACCGGAGTCTGGATACCCAACGAAACTGACCGGAGCCTGAACGCTCAACGTAATAACCGGAGTCTGGATACCCAACGAAACTGACCGGAGCCTAAACGCTCAACGTAATAACCGGAGTCTGGATACCCAACGAAATTGACCGGAGCCTGAAGGCTCAACGTAATAACCAGAATCTGGATACTCAACGAAACTGACCGGAGCCTGAACACTCAACGTAATAACCGGAGTCTGGATACCCAACAAAACTGACCGGAGCCTGAACGCTCAATGTAAAAACCGGAGTCTGGATACCCAATGAAACTGACCGGAGCCTGAACGATCAACGTAATAACCGAAGTCTAGATACGCAACGAAACTGACCGGAGCCTGAACGCTCAACGTAATAACCGAAGTCTAGATACCCAACGAAACTGACCGGAGCCTAAACGCTCAACGTAATAACCGTAGTCTGGATACCCAACGAAACTGACCGGAGCCTGAACGCTCAACGTAATAACCGGAGTCTCGATACCGAACGAAATTGACCGGAGCCTGAACGCTCAATGTAATAACTGGAATTTGGATACTCAACGAAACTGACCGGAGCCTGAAGGCTCAATGTAATAACCGGAGTCTGGATACTCAACGAAACTGACTAGAGCCTGAACGATCAACGTAATAACCGGTGTCTGGATACACAAAGAAATTGACCGGAGCCTGATCGCTCAACGTAATAACCGGAGTCTGGATACACAACGAAACTGACCGGAGCCTGAACGCTCAACGTAATAACCGGAGTCTGGATAACCAACAAAACTCACCGGAGCCTAAACGCTCAACGTAATAACCGGAGTCTAGATACGAAACGAAAATTACCGGAGCCTGAACGCTCAATGTAATAACCGGAATCTGGATACTCAACGAAACTAACCAGAGCCTGAATGCTCAATGTAATAACCAGAGTCTGGATACTCAACGAAACTAACTTGAGCCTGAACGATCAACGTAATAACCGGAGTCTGGACACACAACGAAACTGACCAGAGCCTGAACGCTCAACGTGATAACCGGAGTCTAGATACCCAACGAAACTGACCGGAGCCTGAACGCTCCATGTAATAATCGGAGTCTGGATACCCAACGAAACTGACCGGAGCCTGAACCCTCAACGTAATAACCGGAGTCTGGATACCCAACAAAACTGACAGGAGCCTGAACGCTCAACGTAAAAACCGGAGTCTGGATACCCAACGAAACTGACCGGAGCCTGAACGCTCAACGTAATAACCGGAGTCTGGATACACAACAAAACTGACCGGAGCCTGAATGCTCAACGTAATAACCGGAGTCTGGATACCCAACGAAACTGAACGGAGCCTGAACCCTCAACGTAATAACCGGAGTCTGGATACTCAAAGAAACTGACTGGAGCCTGAAGACACAACGTAATAACTGGAGTCTGGATGCTCAACGAAACTGAACGGATCCTGAACGCACAACGTAATATCCGGAGTCTGGGTACTCAACAAAAATGACCGGAGCCTGAACGCTAACGTAATAACCGGAGTCTGGATGCTCAACAAAAATGACCGGAGCCTGAACGCTAACGTAATAACCGGAGTCTGGATACCCAACGAAACTGACCGGAGACTGAACGCTGAACGTAATAACCGGAGTTTGGATACCCAACAAAACTGACCGGAGCCTGAACGCTCAACATAATAACCGGAGTCTGGATACCCAACAAAACTGACCGGAGCCTGAACGCTCAATGTAAAAACTGGAGTCTGGATAACCAATGAAACTGACCGGAGCCTGAACGATCAACGTAATAACCGAAGCCTGGATACGCAACGAAACTGACCGGAGTCTGAACGCTCAACGTAATAACCGGAGTCTGGATACCCAACGAAACTGACCGGAGCCTGAACGCTCAACGTAATAACCGTAGTCTGGATACCCAACGAAACTGACCGGAGCCTGAACGCTCAACGTAATAACCAGAGTCTGGATACCCTACGAAACTGAACGGAGCCTGAACGCTCAACATAATAACCGGAGTATGGATACCCAACAAAACTGAATGGAGCCTGAACGCTCAACGTAAAAACCGGAGTCTGGGTACCCAACGAAACTGACCGGAGCTTGAACACTCAACGTAATAACCGAAGTCTGGATGCTCAACAAAAATGACCGGAGCCTGAACACTAACGTAATAACCGGAGTCTGGATACCCAACAAAACTGACCGGAGCCTGAACGCTGAATGTAATAACCGGAGTTTGGATACCCAACAAAACTGACCGGAGCCTGAACGCTCAACGTAATAACCGGAGTCTGGATGCCCAATGAAACTGAACGGAGCCTGAACGCTTAACATAATAATCGGAGTCTGGATACCCAACAAAACTGACCGGAGCCTGAACGCTCAATGTAAAAACCGGAGTCTGGATACCCAATGAAACTGACCGGAGCCTGAACGATCAACGTAATAACCGAAGTCTAGATACGTAACGAAACTGACCGGAGCCTGAACGCTCAACGTAATAACCGGAGTCTGGATACCCAACGAAACTGACCGGAGCCTGAACGCTCAACGTAATAACCGGAGTCTGGATACCCAACGAAACTGACCGGAGCCTGAACGCTCAACGTAATAACCGGAGTCTCGATACCGAACGAAATTGACCGGAGCCTGAACGCTCAATGTAATAACCGGAATTTGGATACTCAACGAAACTGACCGGAGCCTGAAGGCTCAATGTAATAACCGGAGTTTTGATACTCAACGAAACTGACTAGAGCCTGAACGATCAACGTAATAACCGGTGTCTGGATACACAACGAAATTGACCGGAGCCTGATCGCTCAACGTAATAACCGGAGTCTGGATACACAACGAAACTGACCGGAGCCTGAACGCTCAACGTAATAACCAGAGTCTGGATACCCAACGAAACTGACCGGAGCCTAAACGCTCAACGTAATAACCGGAGTCTAGATACGAAACGAAATTGACCGGAGCCTGAACGCTCAATGTAATAACCGGAATCCAGATACTCAACGAAACTAACTAGAGCCTGAATGCTCAATGTAATAACCAGAGTCTGGATACTCAACGAAACTAACTTGAGCCTGAACGATCAACGTAATAACCGGAGTCTGGACACACAACGAAACTGACCAGAGCCTGAACGCTCAACGTGATAACCGGAGTCTAGATACCCAACGAAACTGACCGGAGCCTGAACGCTCCATGTAATAATCGGAGTCTGGATACCCAACGAAACTGACCGGAGCCTGAACCCTCAACGTAATAACCGGAGTCTGGATACCCAACAAAACTGACAGGAGCCTGAACGCTCAACGTAAAAACCGGAGTCTAGATACCCAACAAAACTGACCGGAGCCTGAACGCTCAACGTAATAACCGGAGTCTGGATACACAACAAAACTGACCGGAGCCTGAATGCTCAACGTAATAACCGGAGTTTGGATACCCAACGAAACTGAACGGAGCCTGAACGCTCAACGTAATAACCGGAGTCTGGATACTCAAAGAAACTGACTGGAGCCTGAACACACAACGTAATAACTGGAGTCTGGATGCTCAACGAAACTGAACGGATCCTGAACGCACAATGTAATAACCGGAGTCTGGGTACTCAACAAAAATGACCGGAGCCTGAACGCTAACGTAATAACCGGAGTCTGGATGCTCAACAAAAATGACCGGAGCCTGAACGCTAACGTAATAACCGGAGTCTGGATACCCAACGAAACTGACCGGAGACTGAACGCTGAACGTAATAACCGGAGTTTGGATACCCAACAAAACTGACCGGAGCCTGAACGCTCAACATAATAACCGGAGTCTGGATACCCAACAAAACTGACCGGAGCCTGAACGCTCAATGTAAAAACTGGAGTCTGGATAACCAATGAAACTGACCGGAGCCTGAACGATCAACGTAATAACCGAAGCCTAGATACGCAACGAAACTGACCGGAGTCTGAACGCTCAACGTAATAACCGGAGTCTGGATACCCAACAAAAACTGACCGGAGCCTGAACGCTCAACGTAATAACCGAAGTCTGGATACCCAACGAAACTGACCGGAGCCTGAACGCTCAACGTAATAACCAGAGTCTGGATACCCTACGAAACTGAACGGAGCCTGAACGCTCAACATAATAACCGGAGTATGGATACCCAACAAAACTGAACGGAGCCTGAACGCTCAACGTAAAAACCGGAGTCTGGGTACCCAACGAAACTGACCGGAGCCTGAACACTCAACGTAATAACCGGAGTCTGGATACCCAACAAAACTGACCGGAGCCTGCTCGCTCAACGTAATAACTGGAGTCTGGATACCCAATGAAACTGATCGGAGCCTGAACGCTCAACGTAATAACCGGAGTCTGGATACCCAAAGAAACTGACCGGGGCCTGAACGCTCAACGTAATAACTGGAGTCTGGATACCCAACAAAACTGACCAGAGCCTGAACGCTCAATGTAATAACCGGAGTCTGGATACCCAACGAAACTGACCAGAGCCTGAACGCTCAACGTAATAACCGGAGTCTGGATACCCAATGAAACTGAACGGAGCCTAAACGCTCAACGTAATAACCGGAGTCTGGATACCCAACGAAACTGACCTGAGCCTGAACGCTCAACGTAATAACCGGAGTCTGGATACCCAACGAAACTGACCGGAGCCTGAACGTTCAACGTAATAACCGGAGTCTGGATACCCAACGAAATTGACCGGAGTCTGGATACCCAACGAAATTGACCGGAGCCTGACGGCTCAACGTAATAACTGGAATCTGGATACTAAACGAAACTGACCGGAGCCTGAACGCTCAACATAATAACCGGAGTCTGGGTACCCAACGAAACTGACCGGAGCCTGAACACTCAACGTAATAACCGGAGTCTGGATACCCAACAAAACTGACCGGAGCCTGCTCGCTCAACGTAATAACTGGAGTCTGGATACCCAATGAAACTGATCGGAGCCTGAACGCTCAACGTAATAACCGGAGTCTGGATACCCAAAGAAACTGACCGGGGCCTGAACGCTCAACGTAATAACTGGAGTCTGGATACCCAACAAAACTGACCAGAGCCTGAACGCTCAATGTAATAACCGGAGTCTGGATACCCAACGAAACTGACCAGAGCCTGAACGCTCAACGTAATAACCGGAGTCTGGATACCCAATGAAACTGAACGGAGCCTAAACGCTCAACGTAATAACCGGAGTCTGGATACCCAACGAAACTGACCTGAGCCTGAACGCTCAACGTAATAACCGGAGTCTGGATACCCAACGAAACTGACCGGAGCCTGAACGTTCAACGTAATAACCGGAGTCTGGATACCCAACGAAATTGACCGGAGTCTGGATACCCAACGAAATTGACCGGAGCCTGACGGCTCAACGTAATAACTGGAATCTGGATACTAAACGAAACTGACCGGAGCCTGAACGCTCAACATAATAACCGGAGTCTGGATACTCAATGAAACTGACTGGAGCCTGAATGATCAACGTAATAATCGGAGTCTGGATACACAACAAAATTGATCGGAGCCTGATCGCTCAACGTAATAACCAGAGTCTGGATACACAATGAAACTGACCGGAGCCTGAACGCTCAACGTAATAACCGGAGTCTGGATACCCAATGAAACTGACCGGAGCCTAAACGCTCAACGTAATAACCGGAGTCTATATACCCAACGAAATTGAACGGAGCCTGAACGCTCAATGTAATAACCGGAATCTGGATACTCAACGAAACTAACCAGAGCCTGAATGCTCAATGTAATAACCAGAGTCTGGATACTCAACGAAACTAACTTGAGCCTGAACGATCAACGTAATAACCGGAGTCTGGATACACAACGAAACTGACCAGAGCCTGAACGCTCAACATGATAACCAGAGTCTAGATACCCAACGAAACTGACCGGAGCCTGAACGCTCTATGTAATAATCGGAGTCTGGATACCCAACGAAACTGACCGGAGCCTGAACCCTCAACGTAATAACCGGAGTCTGGATACCAAACAAAACTGACAGGAGCCTGAACCCTCAACGTAAAAACTGGAGTCTGGATACCCAACGAAACTGACCGGAGCCTGAACGCTCAACGTAATAACCAGAGTCTGGATACACAACAAAACTGACCGGAGCCTGAATGCTCAACGTAATAACCGGAGTCTGGATACCCAATGAAACTGACCGGAGCCTAAACGCTCAACGTAATAACCGGAGTCTGGATACCCAACGAAACTGACCTGAGCCTGAACGCTCAACGTAATAACCGGAGTCTGGATACCCAACGAAACTGACCGGAGCCTGAACGTTCAACGTAATAACCGGAGTCTGGATACCCAACGAAATTGACCGGAGTCTGGATACCCAACGAAATTGACCGGAGCCTGACGGCTCAACGTAATAACTGGAATCTGGATACTAAACGAAACTGACCGGAGCCTGAACGCTCAACGTAATAACCGGAGTCTGGATACTCAATGAAACTGACTGGAGCCTGAATGATCAACGTAATAATCGGAGTCTGGATACACAACAAAATTGATCGGAGCCTGATCGCTCAACGTAATAACCAGAGTCTGGATACACAATGAAACTGACCGGAGCCTGAACGCTCAACGTAATAACCGGAGTCTGGATACCCAATGAAACTGACCGGAGCCTAAACGCTCAACGTAATAACCGGAGTCTATATACCCAACGAACTTGAACGGAGCCTGAACGCTCAATGTAATAACCGGAATCTGGATACTCAACGAAACTAACCAGAGCCTGAATGCTCAATGTAATAACCAGAGTCTGGATACTCAACGAAACTAACTTGAGCCTGAACGATCAACGTAATAACCGGAGTCTGGATACACAACGAAACTGACCAGAGCCTGAACGCTCAACATGATAAACAGAGTCTAGATACCCAACGAAACTGACCGGAGCCTGAACGCTCTATGTAATAATCGGAGTCTGGATACCCAACGAAACTGACCGGAGCCTGAACCCTCAACGTAATAACCGGAGTCTGGATACCAAACAAAACTGACAGGAGCCTGAACCCTCAACGTAAAAACTGGATTCTGGATACCCAACGAAACTGACCGGAGCCTGAACGCTCAACGTAATAACCAGAGTCTGGATACACAACAAAACTGACCGGAGCCTGAATGCTCAACGTAATAACCAGAGTCTGGATACCCAACGAAACTGAACGGAGCCTGAACGCTCAACGTAATAACCAGAGTCTGGATACTCAAAGAAACTGACTGGAGCCTGAACACACAACGTAATAACTGGAGTCTGGGTACTCAACGAAACTGACCGGACCCTGAACGCACAACGTAATAACTGGAGTCTGGATGCTCAAAAAAATGACCAGAGCCTGAACGCTAACGTAATAACCGGAGTCTGGATACCCAACGAAACTGACCGGAGACTGAACGCTGAACGTAATAACCAGAGTTTGGATACCCAACAAAACTGACCGGAGCCTGAACGCTCAACATAATAACCGGAGTCTGGATACCCAACAAAACTGACCGGAGCCTGAACGCTCAATGTAAAAACCGGAGTCTGGATAACCAATGAAACTGACCGGAGCCTGAACGATCAACGTAATAACCGAAGTCTGGATACGCAACAAAACTGACCGGAGTCTGAACGCTCAACGTAATAACCGGAGTCTGGATACCCAACGAAACTGACCGGAGCCTGAACGCTCAATGTAATAACCGAAGTCTGGATACCCAACGAAACTGACCGGAGCCTGAACGCTCAACGTAATAACCAGAGTCTGGATACCCCACGAAACTGAACGGAGCCTGCACGCTCAACATAATAACCGGAGTATGGATACCCAACAAAACTGACCGGAGCCTGAACGCTCAACGTAAAAACCGGAGTCTGGGTACCCAACAAAACTGACCGGAGCCTGAACACTCAACGTAATAACCTGAGTCTGGATACCCAATGAAACTGACCGGAGCCTGCTCGCTCAACGTAATAACTGGAGTCTGGATACCCAATGAAACTGACCGGAGCCTGAACGCTCAACGTAATAACCGGAGTCTGGATACCCAAAGAAACTGACCGGAGCCTGAACGCTCAACGTAATAACCGGAGTCTGGATACCCAAAGAAACTGACCGGAGCCTGAACGCTCAACGTAATAACCGGAGTCTGGATACCCAACGAAACTGACCAGAGCCTGAACGCTCAACGTAATAACCGGAGTCTGGATACCCAACGAAACTGACCAGAGCCAGAACGTTCAACGTAATAACCGGAGTCTGGATACCAAACGAAACTGACCTGAGCCTGAACGCTCAACGTAATAACCGGAGTCTGGATACCCAACGAAACTGACCGAAGCCTGAACGTTCAACGTAATAACCGGAGTCTGGATACCCAACGAAATTGACCGGAGTCTGGATACCCAACGAAATTGACCGGAGCCTGACGGCTCAACGTAATAACGGGAATCTGGATACTAAACGAAACTGACCGGAGCCTGAACGCTCAACGTAATAACCGGAGTCTGGATACTCAATGAAACTGACTGGAGCCTGAACGATCAACGTAATAATCGGAGTCTGGATACACAACAAAATTGATCGAAGCCTGATCGCTCAACGTAATAACCGGTGTCTGGATACACAACGAAACTGACCGGAGCCTAAACGCTCAACGTAATAACCGGAGTCTGGATACCCAACGAAACTGACCGGAGCCTAAACGCTCAACGTAATAACCGGAGTCTATATACCCAACGAAATTGACCGGAGCCTGAACGCTCAATGTAATAACCGGAATCTGGATACTCAACGAAACTAACCAGAGCCTGAATGCTCAATGTAATAACCAGAGTCTGGATACTCAACGAAACTAACTTGAGCCTGAACGATCAACGTAATAACCAGAGTCTAGATACACAATGAAACTGACCAGAGCCTGAACGCTCAACATGATAACTGGAGTCTAAATACCCAACGAAACTGACCGGAGCCTGAACGCTCCATGTAATAATCGGAGTCTGGATACCCAACGAAACTGACCGGAGCCTGAACCCTCAACGTAATAACCGGAGTCTGGATACCCAACAAAACTGACAGGAGCCTGAACGCTCAACGTAAAAACCGGAGTCTGGATACCCAACGAAACTGACCGGAGCCTGAACGCTCAACGTAATAACCGGAGTCTGGATACACAACAAAACTGACCGGAGCCTGAATGCTCAACGTAATAACCGGAGTTTGGATACCCAACGAAACTGAACGGAGCCTGAACGCTCAACGTAATAACCAGAGTCTGGATACTCAAAGAAACTGACTGGAGCCTGAACACACAACGTAATAACTGGAGTCTGGGTACTCAACGAAACTGACCGGACCCTGAACGCACAACGTAATAACTGGAGTCTGGATGCTCAACAAAAATGACCAGAGCCTGAACGCTAACGTAATAACCGGAGTCTGGATACCCAACGAAACTGACCGGAGACTGAACGCTGAACGTAATAACCGGAGTTTGGATACCCAACAAAACTGACCGGAGTCTGAACGCTCAACGTAATAACCGGTGTCTGGATACACAACGAAATTGACCGGAGCCTGATCGCTCAACGTAATAACCGGAGTCTGGATACACAACGAAACTGACCGGAGCCTGAACGCTCAACGTAATAACCGGAGTCTGGATACACAACGAAACTGACCGGAGCCTGAACGCTCAACGTAATAACCGGAGTCTGGATACCCAACGAAACTGACCAGAGTCTGAACGCTCAACGTAATAACCGGAGTCTGGATACCCAACGAAACTGACCGGAGCCTGAACGCTCAACGTAATAACCGAAGTCTGGATACCCAACGAAACTGACCGGAGCCTGAACGCTCAACGTAATAACCAGAGTCTGGATACCCTATGAAACTGAACGGAGCCTGAACGCTCAACATAATAACCGGAGTATGGATACCCAACAAAACTGAACGGAGCCTGAACGCTCAACGTAAAAACCGGAGTCTGGGTACCCAACGAAACTGACCGGAGCCTGCTCGCTCAACGTAATAACTGGAGTCTGGATACCCAATGAAACTGATCGGAGCCTGAACGCTCAACGTAATAACCGGAGTCTGGATACCCAAAGAAACTGACCGGGGCCTGAACGCTTAACGTAAGAACTGGAGTCTGGATACCCAACGAAACTGACCAGAGCCTGAACGCTCAATGTAATAACCGGAGTCTGGATACCCAACGAAACTGACCAGAGCCTGAACGCTCAACGTAATAACCGGAGTCTGGATACCCAATGAAACTGACCGGAGCCTAAACGCTCAACGTAATAACCGGAGTCTGGATACCCAACGAAACTGACCTGAGCCTGAACGCTCAACGTAATAACCGGAGTCTGGATACCCAACGAAACTGACCGGAGCCTGAACGTTCAACGTAATAACCGGAGTCTGGATACCCAACGAAATTGACCGGAGTCTGGATACCCAAAGAAATTGACCGGAGCCTGACGGCTCAACGTAATAACCGGAATCTGGATACTAAACGAAACTGACCGGAGCCTGAACGCTCAACGTAATAACCGGAGTCTGGATACTCAATGAAACTGACTGGAGCCTGAACGATCAACGTAATAATCGGAGTCTGGATACACAACAAAATTGATCGGAGCCTGATCGCTCAACGTAATAACCAGAGTCTGGATACACAATGAAACTGACCGGAGCCTGAACGCTCAACGTAAGAACCGGAGTCTGGATACCCAACGAAATTGAACGGAGCCTGAACGCTCAATGTAATAACCGGAATCTGGATACTCAACGAAACTAGCCAGAGCCTGAATGCTCAATGTAATAACCAGAGTCTGGATACTCAACGAAACTAACTTGAGCCTGAACGATCAACGTAATAACCGGAGTCTGGATACACAACGAAACTGACCAGAGCCTGAACGCTCAACATGATAACCAGAGTCTAGATACCCAACGAAACTGACCGGAGCCTGAACGCTCCATGTAATAATCGGAGTCTGGATACCCAACGAAACTGACCGGAGCCTGAACCCTCAACGTAATAACCGGAGTCTGGATACCCAACAAAACTGACAGGAGCCTGAACCCTCAACGTAAAAACTGGAGTCTGGATACCCAACGAAACTGACCGGAGCCTGAACGCTCAACGTAATAACCGGAGTCTGGATACACAACAAAACTGACCGGAGCCTGAATGCTCAACGTAATAACCGGAGTCTGGATACCCAACGAAACTGAACGGAGCCTGAACGCTCAACGTAATAACCAGAGTCTGGATACTCAAAGAAACTGACTGGAGCCTGAACACACAACGTAATAACTGGAGTCTGGGTACTCAACGAAACTGACCGGACCCTGAACGCACAACGTAATAACTGGAGTCTGGATGCTCAACAAAAATGACCAGAGCCTGAACGCTAACGTAATAACCGGAGTCTGGATACCCAACGAAACTGACCGGAGACTGAACGCTGAACGTAATAACCGGAGTTTGGATACCCAACAAAACTGACCGGAGCCTGAACGCTCAACATAATAACCGGAGTCTGGATACCCAACAAAACTGACCGGAGCCTGAACGCTCAATGTAAAAACCGGAGTCTGGATAACCAATAAAACTGACCGGAGCCTGAACGATCAACGTAATAACCGAAGTCTGGATACGCAAGGAAACTGACCGGAGTCTGAACGCTCAACGTAATAACCGGAGTCTGGATACCCAACGAAACTGACCTGAGCCTGAACGCTCAACGTAATAACCGGAGTCTGGATACCCAACGAAACTGACCGGAGCCTGAACGTTCAACGTAATAACCGGAGTCTGGATACCCAACGAAATTGACCGGAGTCTGGATACCCAACGAAATTGACCGGAGCCTGACGGCTCAACGTAATAACTGGAATCTGGATACTAAACGAAACTGACCGGAGCCTGAACGCTCAACATAATAACCGGAGTCTGGATACTCAATGAAACTGACTGGAGCCTGAATGATCAACGTAATAATCGGAGTCTGGATACACAACAAAATTGATCGGAGCCTGATCGCTCAACGTAATAACCAGAGTCTGGATACACAATGAAACTGACCGGAGCCTGAACGCTCAACGTAATAACCGGAGTCTGGATACCCAATGAAACTGACCGGAGCCTAAACGCTCAACGTAATAACCGGAGTCTATATACCCAACGAAATTGAACGGAGCCTGAACGCTCAATGTAATAACCGGAATCTGGATACTCAACGAAACTAACCAGAGCCTGAATGCTCAATGTAATAACCAGAGTCTGGATACTCAACGAAACTAACTTGAGCCTGAACGATCAACGTAATAACCGGAGTCTGGATACACAACGAAACTGACCAGAGCCTGAACGCTCAACATGATAACCAGAGTCTAGATACCCAACGAAACTGACCGGAGCCTGAACGCTCTATGTAATAATCGGAGTCTGGATACCCAACGAAACTGACCGGAGCCTGAACCCTCAACGTAATAACCGGAGTCTGGATACCAAACAAAACTGACAGGAGCCTGAACCCTCAACGTAAAAACTGGAGTCTGGATACCCAACGAAACTGACCGGAGCCTGAACGCTCAACGTAATAACCAGAGTCTGGATACACAACAAAACTGACCGGAGCCTGAATGCTCAACGTAATAACCGGAGTCTGGATACCCAATGAAACTGACCGGAGCCTAAACGCTCAACGTAATAACCGGAGTCTGGATACCCAACGAAACTGACCTGAGCCTGAACGCTCAACGTAATAACCGGAGTCTGGATACCCAACGAAACTGACCGGAGCCTGAACGTTCAACGTAATAACCGGAGTCTGGATACCCAACGAAATTGACCGGAGTCTGGATACCCAACGAAATTGACCGGAGCCTGACGGCTCAACGTAATAACTGGAATCTGGATACTAAACGAAACTGACCGGAGCCTGAACGCTCAACGTAATAACCGGAGTCTGGATACTCAATGAAACTGACTGGAGCCTGAATGATCAACGTAATAATCGGAGTCTGGATACACAACAAAATTGATCGGAGCCTGATCGCTCAACGTAATAACCAGAGTCTGGATACACAATGAAACTGACCGGAGCCTGAACGCTCAACGTAATAACCGGAGTCTGGATACCCAATGAAACTGACCGGAGCCTAAACGCTCAACGTAATAACCGGAGTCTATATACCCAACGAACTTGAACGGAGCCTGAACGCTCAATGTAATAACCGGAATCTGGATACTCAACGAAACTAACCAGAGCCTGAATGCTCAATGTAATAACCAGAGTCTGGATACTCAACGAAACTAACTTGAGCCTGAACGATCAACGTAATAACCGGAGTCTGGATACACAACGAAACTGACCAGAGCCTGAACGCTCAACATGATAAACAGAGTCTAGATACCCAACGAAACTGACCGGAGCCTGAACGCTCTATGTAATAATCGGAGTCTGGATACCCAACGAAACTGACCGGAGCCTGAACCCTCAACGTTATAACCGGAGTCTGGATACCAAACAAAACTGACAGGAGCCTGAACCCTCAACGTAAAAACTGGATTCTGGATACCCAACGAAACTGACCGGAGCCTGAACGCTCAACGTAATAACCAGAGTCTGGATACACAACAAAACTGACCGGAGCCTGAATGCTCAACGTAATAACCAGAGTCTGGATACCCAACGAAACTGAACGGAGCCTGAACGCTCAACGTAATAACCAGAGTCTGGATACTCAAAGAAACTGACTGGAGCCTGAACACACAACGTAATAACTGGAGTCTGGGTACTCAACGAAACTGACCGGACCCTGAACGCACAACGTAATAACTGGAGTCTGGATGCTCAACAAAAATGACCAGAGCCTGAACGCTAACGTAATAACCGGAGTCTGGATACCCAACGAAACTGACCGGAGACTGAACGCTGAACGTAATAACCAGAGTTTGGATACCCAACAAAACTGACCGGAGCCTGAACGCTCAACATAATAACCGGAGTCTGGATACCCAACAAAACTGACCGGAGCCTGAACGCTCAATGTAAAAACCGGAGTCTGGATAACCAATGAAACTGACCGGAGCCTGAACGATCAACGTAATAACCGAAGTCTGGATACGCAACAAAACTGACCGGAGTCTGAACGCTCAACGTAATAACCGGAGTCTGGATACCCAACGAAACTGACCGGAGCCTGAACGCTCAATGTAATAACCGAAGTCTGGATACCCAACGAAACTGACCGGAGCCTGAACGCTCAACGTAATAACCAGAGTCTGGATACCCCACGAAACTGAACGGAGCCTGCACGCTCAACATAATAACCGGAGTATGGATACCCAACAAAACTGACCGGAGCCTGAACGCTCAACGTAAAAACCGGAGTCTGGGTACCCAACAAAACTGACCGGAGCCTGAACACTCAACGTAATAACCTGAGTCTGGATACCCAATGAAACTGACCGGAGCCTGCTCGCTCAACGTAATAACTGGAGTCTGGATACCCAATGAAACTGACCGGAGCCTGAACGCTCAACGTAATAACCGGAGTCTGGATACCCAAAGAAACTGACCGGAGCCTGAACGCTCAACGTAATAACCGGAGTCTGGATACCCAAAGAAACTGACCGGAGCCTGAACGCTCAACGTAATAACCGGAGTCTGGATACCCAACGAAACTGACCAGAGCCTGAACGCTCAACGTAATAACCGGAGTCTGGATACCCAACGAAACTGACCAGAGCCAGAACGTTCAACGTAATAACCGGAGTCTGGATACCAAACGAAACTGACCTGAGCCTGAACGCTCAACGTAATAACCGGAGTCTGGATACCCAACGAAACTGACCGAAGCCTGAACGTTCAACGTAATAACCGGAGTCTGGATACCCAACGAAATTGACCGGAGTCTGGATACCCAACGAAATTGACCGGAGCCTGACGGCTCAACGTAATAACGGGAATCTGGATACTAAACGAAACTGACCGGAGCCTGAACGCTCAACGTAATAACCGGAGTCTGGATACTCAATGAAACTGACTGGAGCCTGAACGATCAACGTAATAATCGGAGTCTGGATACACAACAAAATTGATCGAAGCCTGATCGCTCAACGTAATAACCGGTGTCTGGATACACAACGAAACTGACCGGAGCCTAAACGCTCAACGTAATAACCGGAGTCTGGATACCCAACGAAACTGACCGGAGCCTAAACGCTCAACGTAATAACCGGAGTCTATATACCCAACGAAATTGACCGGAGCCTGAACGCTCAATGTAATAACCGGAATCTGGATACTCAACGAAACTAACCAGAGCCTGAATGCTCAATGTAATAACCAGAGTCTGGATACTCAACGAAACTAACTTGAGCCTGAACGATCAACGTAATAACCAGAGTCTAGATACACAATGAAACTGACCAGAGCCTGAACGCTCAACATGATAACTGGAGTCTAAATACCCAACGAAACTGACCGGAGCCTGAACGCTCCATGTAATAATCGGAGTCTGGATACCCAACGAAACTGACCGGAGCCTGAACCCTCAACGTAATAACCGGAGTCTGGATACCCAACAAAACTGACAGGAGCCTGAACGCTCAACGTAAAAACCGGAGTCTGGATACCCAACGAAACTGACCGGAGCCTGAACGCTCAACGTAATAACCGGAGTCTGGATACACAACAAAACTGACCGGAGCCTGAATGCTCAACGTAATAACCGGAGTTTGGATACCCAACGAAACTGAACGGAGCCTGAACGCTCAACGTAATAACCAGAGTCTGGATACTCAAAGAAACTGACTGGAGCCTGAACACACAACGTAATAACTGGAGTCTGGGTACTCAACGAAACTGACCGGACCCTGAACGCACAACGTAATAACTGGAGTCTGGATGCTCAACAAAAATGACCAGAGCCTGAACGCTAACGTAATAACCGGAGTCTGGATACCCAACGAAACTGACCGGAGACTGAACGCTGAACGTAATAACCGGAGTTTGGATACCCAACAAAACTGACCGGAGTCTGAACGCTCAACGTAATAACCGGTGTCTGGATACACAACGAAATTGACCGGAGCCTGATCGCTCAACGTAATAACCGGAGTCTGGATACACAACGAAACTGACCGGAGCCTGAACGCTCAACGTAATAACCGGAGTCTGGATACACAACGAAACTGACCGGATCCTGAACGCTCAACGTAATAACCGGAGTCTGGATACCCAACGAAACTGACCAGAGTCTGAACGCTCAACGTAATAACCGGAGTCTGGATACCCAACGAAACTGACCGGAGCCTGAACGCTCAACGTAATAACCGAAGTCTGGATACCCAACGAAACTGACCGGAGCCTGAACGCTCAACGTAATAACCAGAGTCTGGATACCCTATGAAACTGAACGGAGCCTGAACGCTCAACATAATAACCGGAGTATGGATACCCAACAAAACTGAACGGAGCCTGAACGCTCAACGTAAAAACCGGAGTCTGGGTACCCAACGAAACTGACCGGAGCCTGCTCGCTCAACGTAATAACTGGAGTCTGGATACCCAATGAAACTGATCGGAGCCTGAACGCTCAACGTAATAACCGGAGTCTGGATACCCAAAGAAACTGACCGGGGCCTGAACGCTTAACGTAAGAACTGGAGTCTGGATACCCAACGAAACTGACCAGAGCCTGAACGCTCAATGTAATAACCGGAGTCTGGATACCCAACGAAACTGACCAGAGCCTGAACGCTCAACGTAATAACCGGAGTCTGGATACCCAATGAAACTGACCGGAGCCTAAACGCTCAACGTAATAACCGGAGTCTGGATACCCAACGAAACTGACCTGAGCCTGAACGCTCAACGTAATAACCGGAGTCTGGATACCCAACGAAACTGACCGGAGCCTGAACGTTCAACGTAATAACCGGAGTCTGGATACCCAACGAAATTGACCGGAGTCTGGATACCCAAAGAAATTGACCGGAGCCTGACGGCTCAACGTAATAACCGGAATCTGGATACTAAACGAAACTGACCGGAGCCTGAACGCTCAACGTAATAACCGGAGTCTGGATACTCAATGAAACTGACTGGAGCCTGAACGATCAACGTAATAATCGGAGTCTGGATACACAACAAAATTGATCGGAGCCTGATCGCTCAACGTAATAACCAGAGTCTGGATACACAATGAAACTGACCGGAGCCTGAACGCTCAACGTAAGAACCGGAGTCTGGATACCCAACGAAATTGAACGGAGCCTGAACGCTCAATGTAATAACCGGAATCTGGATACTCAACGAAACTAGCCAGAGCCTGAATGCTCAATGTAATAACCAGAGTCTGGATACTCAACGAAACTAACTTGAGCCTGAACGATCAACGTAATAACCGGAGTCTGGATACACAACGAAACTGACCAGAGCCTGAACGCTCAACATGATAACCAGAGTCTAGATACCCAACGAAACTGACCGGAGCCTGAACGCTCCATGTAATAATCGGAGTCTGGATACCCAACGAAACTGACCGGAGCCTGAACCCTCAACGTAATAACCGGAGTCTGGATACCCAACAAAACTGACAGGAGCCTGAACCCTCAACGTAAAAACTGGAGTCTGGATACCCAACGAAACTGACCGGAGCCTGAACGCTCAACGTAATAACCGGAGTCTGGATACACAACAAAACTGACCGGAGCCTGAATGCTCAACGTAATAACCGGAGTCTGGATACCCAACGAAACTGAACGGAGCCTGAACGCTCAACGTAATAACCAGAGTCTGGATACTCAAAGAAACTGACCGGAGCCTGAACACACAACGTAATAACTGGAGTCTGGGTACTCAACGAAACTGACCGGACCCTGAACGCACAACGTAATAACTGGAGTCTGGATGCTCAACAAAAATGACCAGAGCCTGAACGCTAACGTAATAACCGGAGTCTGGATACCCAACGAAACTGACCGGAGACTGAACGCTGAACGTAATAACCGGAGTTTGGATACCCAACAAAACTGACCGGAGCCTGAACGCTCAACATAATAACCGGAGTCTGGATACCCAACAAAACTGACCGGAGCCTGAACGCTCAATGTAAAAACCGGAGTCTGGATAACCAATAAAACTGACCGGAGCCTGAACGATCAACGTAATAACCGAAGTCTGGATACGCAAGGAAACTGACCGGAGTCTGAACGCTCAACGTAATAACCGGAGTCTGGATACCCAACGAAACTGACCGGAGCCTGAACGCTCAACGTAATAACTGAAGTCTGGATACCCAACGAAACTGACCGGAGCCTGAACGCTCAACGTAATAACCAGAGTCTGGATACCCTACGAAACTGAACGGAGCCTGCACGCTCAACATAATAACCGGAGTATGGATACCCAACAAAACTGACCGGAGCCTGAACGCTCAACGTAAAAACCGGAGTCTGGGTACCCAACAAAACTGACCGGAGCCTGAACACTCAACGTAATAACCGGAGTCTGGATACCCAATGAAACTGACCGGAGCCTGCTCGCTCAACGTAATAACTGGAGTCTGGATACCCAATGAAACTGACCGGAGCCTGAACGCTCAACGTAATAACCGAAGTCTGGATACCCAAAGAAACTGACCGGAGCCTGAACGCTCAACGTAATAACCGGAGTCTGGATACCCAAAGAAACTGACCGGAGCCTGAACGCTCAACGTAATAACCGGAGTCTGGATACCCAACGAAACTGACCAGAGCCTGAACGCTCAACGTAATAACCGGAGTCTGGATACCCAACGAAACTGACCAGAGCCTGAACGTTCAACGTAATAACCGGAGTCTGGATACCAAACGAAACTGACCTGAGCCTGAACGCTCAACGTAATAACCGGAGTCTGGATACCCAACGAAACTGACCGGAGCCTGAACGTTCAACGTAATAACCGGAGTCTGGATACCCAACGAAATTGACCGGAGTCTGGATACCCAACGAAATTGACCGGAGCCTGACGGCTCAACGTAATAACCGGAATCTGGATACTAAACGAAACTGACCGGAGCCTGAACGCTCAACGTAATAACCGGAGTCTGGATACTCAATGAAACTGACTGGAGCCTGAACGATCAACGTAATAATCGGAGTCTGGATACACAACAAAATTGATCGAAGCCTGATCGCTCAACGTAATAACCGGTGTCTGGATACACAACGAAACTGACCGGAGCCTGAACGCTCAACGTAATAACCGGAGTCTGGATACCCAACGAAACTGACCGGAGCCTAAACGCTCAACGTAATAACCGGAGTCTGTATACCCAACGAAATTGACCGGAGCCTGAACGCTCAATGTAATAACCGGAATCTGGATACTCAACGAAACTAACCAGAGCCTGAATGCTCAATGTAATAACCAGAGTCTGGATACTCAACGAAACTAACTTGAGCCTGAACGATCAACGTAATAACCGGAGTCTGGATACACAACGAAATTGACCAGAGCCTGAACGCTCAACATGATAACTCGAGTCTAAATACCCAACGAAACTGACCGGAGCCTGAACGCTCCATGTAATAATCGGAGTCTGGATACCCAACGAAACTGACCGGAGCCTGAACCCTCAACGTAATAACCGGAGTCTGGATACCCAACAAAACTGACAGGAGCCTGAACGCTCAACGTAAAAACCGGAGTCTGGATACCCAACAAAACTGACCGGAGCCTGAACGCTCAACGTAATAACCGGAGTCTGGATACCAAACGAAACTGACCGGAGCCTGAACGCTCAACGTAATAACCTGAGTCTGGATACCCAACGAAACTGACCGGAGCCTGAACGCCCAACGTAATAACCGGAGTCTGGATACCCAACAAAACTGACCGGAGCCTGAATGCTCAATTTAAAAACCGGAGTCTGGATACCCAACGAAACTGACTGGAGCCCGAACGCTCAACGTAATAACCGGAGTCTGGATACCTAAAGAAACTGAACGGAGCCTGAACGCTCAACGTATTAACCGGAGTCTAGATACTCAACAAAACAGACCGGACCCTGAACGCACAACGTAATAACTGGAGTCTGGATGCTCAACGAAAATGACCGGAGCCTGAACGCTCAACGTAATAACCGGAGTCTGGGTACCTAACGAAACTGACCGGAGCCTGAATGCTCAAGATAATAACCGAAGTCTGGATACCCAATGAAACTGACCGGAGCCTGAACGCTCAACGTAATAACCGGAGTCAGGATACAAACGAAATTGACCGGAGCCTGAACGCTTAAAATAATAACTGGAGTTTGGATGCTCAACAAAAATAACCGGAGCCTGAACGCTAACGTAATAACCGGAGTCTGGATACCCAAAGAAACTGACCGGAGCCTGAACGTTGAACGTAATAACCGGAGTTTGGATACCCAACAAATTTGACCGGAGCCTGAACGCTCAACGTAATAACCGTAGTCTGGATACCCAATGAAACTGACCGGAGCCTGAACGCCCAACGTAATAACCGGAGTCTGGATACCCAACAAAACTGACTGGAGCCTGAACGCTCAATGTAAAAACCGGAGTCTGGATACCAAACGAAACTGACCGGAGCCTGAACGCTCAACGTAATAACCGGAGTCTGGATACACAACGAAACTGACCGGAGCCTGAATGCTCAACGTAATAACCAGAGTCTGGATACCCAACGAAACTGACCGGAGCCTAAACGCTCAACGTAATAACCGGAGTTTGGATACCCAACGAAACTGACCGGAGCCTGCTCGCTCAACGTAATAATCGGAGTCTGGATACCCAACAAAACTGACCAGAGCCTGAACGCTCAACGTAAAAACCGGAGTCTGGATACCCAACAAAATTGACCGGAGCCTGAACGCTCAACGTAATAACCGAAGTCTGGATACCAAACGAAACTGACCGGAGCCTGAACGCTCAACGTAATAACCTGAGTCTGGATACCCACCGAAACTGTCCGGAGCCTGAACGCCCAACGTAATAACCGGAGTCTGGATACCCAACAAAACTGACCGGAGCCTGAACGCTCAATGTAAAAACCGGAGTCTGGATACCCAACGAAACTGACCGGAGCCTGAACGCTCAACGAAATAACCGGAGTCTGGATACCCAACGAAACTGAACGGAGCCTGAACGCTCAACGTAATAACCGGAGTCTAGATACTCAACAAAACAGACCGGACCCTGAACGCACAACGTAATAACTGGAGCCTGAACGCTCAACGTAATAACCGGAGTCTGGATACCTAACGAAACTGACCGGAGCCTGAATGCTCAAGATAATAACCGAAGTCTGGATACCCAATGAAACTGACCGGAGCCTGAACGCTCAACGTAATAACCGGAGTCAGGATACCAAACGAAATTGACCGGAGCCTGAACGCTTAAAATAATAACCGGAGTCTAGATACTGAACGAAACTGACCGGAGCTTGAATGCCTAACGTTATAACCAGAGTCTGTATATGCAACAAAACAGACCGGACCCTGAACGCACAACGTAATAACCGGAGTCTGGATACCCAACAAAACTGACCAGAGCCTGAACGCTCAACGTAATAACCGGAGTCTGGATACCTAACGAAACTGACCGGAGCCTGAATGCTCAAGATAATAACCGAAGTCTGGATACCCAACGAAACTGACCGGAGCCTAAACGCTCAACGTAATAACCGGAGTTTGGATACCCAACGAAACTGACCGGAGCCTGCTCGCTCAACGTAATAATCGGAGTCTGGATACCCAACAAAACTGACCAGAGCCTGAACGCTCAACGTAAAAACCGGAGTCTGGATACCCAACAAAATTGACCGGAGCCTGAACGCTCAACGTAATAACCGAAGTCTGGATACCAAACGAAACTGACCGGAGCCTGAACGCTCAACGTAATAACCTAAGTCTGGATACCCAACGAAACTGTCCGGAGCCTGAACGCCCAACGTAATAACCGGAGTCTGGATACCCAACAAAACTGACCGGAGCCTGAACGCTCAATGTAAAAACCGGAGTCTGGATACCCAACGAAACTGACCGGAGCCTGAACGCCCAACGAAATAACCGGAGTCTGGATACCCAACGAAACTGAACGGAGCCTGAACGCTCAACGTAATAACCGGAGTCTAGATACTCAACAAAACAGACCGGATCCTGAACGCACAACGTAATAACTGGAGCCTGAACGCTCAACGTAATAACCGGAGTCTGGATACCTAACGAAACTGACCGGAGCCTGAATGCTCAAGATAATAACCGAAGTCTGGATACCCAATGAAATAGACCGGAGCCTGAACGCTCAACGTAATAACCGGAGTCAGGATACCAAACGAAATTGACCGGAGCCTGAACGCTTAAAATAATAACCGGAGTCTAGATACTGAACGAAACTGACCGGAGCTTGAATGCCTAACGTTATAACCAGAGTCTGTATATGCAACAAAACAGACCGGACCCTGAACGCACAACGTAATAACCGGAGTCTGGATACCCAACAAAACTGACCAGAGCCTGAACGCTCAACGTAATAACCGGAGTCTGGATACCTAACGAAACTGACCGGAGCCTGAATGCTCAAGATAATAACCGAAGTCTGGATACCCAACGAAACTGACCGGAGCCTGAACGTTCAACGTAATAACCGGAGTCTGGATACACAACAAAACTGACCGGAGCCTGAATGCTCAACGTAATAACCGGAGTCTGGATACCCAACGAAACTGAACGGAGCCTGAACGCTCAACGTAATAACCAGAGTCTGGATACTCAAAGAAACTGACTGGAGCCTGAACACACAACGTAATAACTGGAGTCTGGGTACTCAACGAAACTGACCGGACCCTGAACGCACAACGTAATAACTGGAGTCTGGATGCTCAACAAAAATGACCAGAGCCTGAACGCTAACGTAATAACCGGAGTCTGGATACCCAACGAAACTGACCGGAGACTGAACGCTGAACGTAATAACCGGAGTTTGGATACCCAACAAAACTGACCGGAGCCTGAACGCTCAACATAATAACCGGAGTCTGGATACCCAACAAAACTGAACGGAGCCTGAACGCTCAATGTAAAAACCGGAGTCTGGATAACCAATAAAACTGACCGGAGCCTGAACGATCAACGTAATAACCGAAGTCTGGATACGCAAGGAAACTGACCGGAGTCTGAACGCTCAACGTAATAACCGGAGTCTGGATACCCAACGAAACTGCCCGGAGCCTGAACGCTCAACGTAATAACTGAAGTCTGGATACCCAACGAAACTGACCGGAGCCTGAACGCTCAACGTAATAACCAGAGTCTGGATACCCTACGAAACTGAACGGAGCCTGCACGCTCAACATAATAACCGGAGTATGGATACCCAACAAAACTGACCGGAGCCTGAACGCTCAACGTAAAAACCGGAGTCTGGGTACCCAACAAAACTGACCGGAGCCTGAACACTCAACGTAATAACCGGAGTCTGGATACCCAATGAAACTGACCGGAGCCTGCTCGCTCAACGTAATAACTGGAGTCTGGATACCCAATGAAACTGACCGGAGCCTGAACGCTCAACGTAATAACCGAAGTCTGGATACCCAAAGAAACTGACCGGAGCCTGAACGCTCAACGTAATAACCGGAGTCTGGATACCCAAAGAAACTGACCGGAGCCTGAACGCTCAACGTAATAACCGGAGTCTGGATACCCAACGAAACTGACCAGAGCCTGAACGCTCAACGTAATAACCGGAGTCTGGATACCCAACGAAACTGACCAGAGCCTGAACGTTCAACGTAATAACCGGAGTCTGGATACCAAACGAAACTGACCTGAGCCTGAACGCTCAACGTAATAACCGGAGTCTGGATACCCAACAAAACTGACCGGAGCCTGAACGTTCAACGTAATAACCGGAGTCTGGATACCCAACGAAATTGACCGGAGTCTGGATACCCAACGAAATTGACCGGAGCCTGACGGCTCAACGTAATAACCGGAATCTGGATACTAAACGAAACTGACCGGAGCCTGAACGCTCAACGTAATAACCGGAGTCTGGATACTCAATGAAACTGACTGGAGCCTGAACGATCAACGTAATAATCGGAGTCTGGATACACAACAAAATTGATCGAAGCCTGATCGCTCAACGTAATAACCGGTGTCTGGATACACAACGAAACTGACCGGAGCCTGAACGCTCAACGTAATAACCGGAGTCTGGATACCCAACGAAACTGACCGGAGCCTAAACGCTCAACGTAATAACCGGAGTCTGTATACCCAACGAAATTGACCGGAGCCTGAACGCTCAATGTAATAACCGGAATCTGGATACTCAACGAAACTAACCAGAGCCTGAATGCTCAATGTAATAACCAGAGTCTGGATACTCAACGAAACTAACTTGAGCCTGAACGATCAACGTAATAACCGGAGTCTGGATACACAACGAAATTGACCAGAGCCTGAACGCTCAACATGATAACTGGAGTCTAAATACCCAACGAAACTGACCGGAGCCTGAACGCTCCATGTAATAATCGGAGTCTGGATACCCAACGAAACTGACCGGAGCCTGAACCCTCAACGTAATAACCGGAGTCTGGATACCCAACAAAACTGACAGGAGCCTGAACGCTCAACGTAAAAACCGGAGTCTGGATACCCAACAAAACTGACCGGAGCCTGAACGCTCAACGTAATAACCGGAGTCTGGATACCAAACGAAACTGACCGGAGCCTGAACGCTCAACGTAATAACCTGAGTCTGGATACCCAACGAAACTGACCGGAGCCTGAACGCCCAACGTAATAACCGGAGTCTGGATACCCAACAAAACTGACCGGAGCCTGAATGCTCAATTTAAAAACCGGAGTCTGGATACCCAACGAAACTGACTGGAGCCCGAACGCTCAACGTAATAACCGGAGTCTGGATACCTAACGAAACTGAACGGAGCCTGAACGCTCAACGTAATAACCGGAGTCTAGATACTCAACAAAACAGACCGGACCCTGAACGCACAACGTAATAACTGGAGTCTGGATGCTCAACGAAAATGACCGGAGCCTGAACGCTCAACGTAATAACCGGAGTCTGGGTACCTAACGAAACTGACCGGAGCCTAAATGCTCAAGATAATAACCGAAGTCTGGATACCCAATGAAACTGACCGGAGCCTGAACGCTCAACGTAATAACCGGAGTCAGGATACAAACGAAATTGACCGGAGCCTGAACACTTAAAATAATAATTGGAGTTTGGATGCTCAACAAAAATAACCGGAGCCTGAACGCTAACGTAATAACCGGAGTCTGGATACCCAAAGAAACTGACCGGAGCCTGAACGTTGAACGTAATAACCGGAGTTTGGATACCCAACAAATTTGACCGGAGCCTGAACGCTCAACGTAATAACCGTAGTCTGGATACCCAATGAAACTGACCGGAGCCTGAACGCCCAACGTAATAACCGGAGTCTGGATACCCAACAAAACTGACTGGAGCCTGAACGCTCAATGTAAAAACCGGAGTCTGGATACCAAACGAAACTGACCGGAGCCTGAACGCTCAACGTAATAACCGGAGTCTGGATACACAACGAAACTGACCAGAGCCTGAATGCTCAACGTAATAACGAGAGTCTGGATACCCAACGAAACTGACCGGAGCCTAAACGCTCAACGTAATAACCGGAGTTTGGATACCCAACGAAACTGACCGGAGCCTGCTCGCTCAACGTAATAATCGGAGTCTGGATACCCAACAAAACTGACCAGAGCCTGAACGCTCAACGTAAAAACCGGAGTCTGGATACCCAACAAAATTGACCGGAGCCTGAACGCTCAACGTAATAACCGAAGTCTGGATACCAAACGAAACTGACCGGAGCCTGAACGCTCAACGTAATAACCTGAGTCTGGATACCCACCGAAACTGTCCGGAGCCTGAACGCCCAACGTAATAACCGGAGTCTGGATACCCAACAAAACTGACCGGAGCCTGAACGCTCAATGTAAAAACCGGAGTCTGGATACCCAACGAAACTGACCGGAGCCTGAACGCTCAACGAAATAACCGGAGTCTGGATACCCAACGAAACTGAACGGAGCCTGAACGCTCAACGTAATAACCGGAGTCTAGATACTCAACAAAACAGACCGGACCCTGAACGCACAACGTAATAACTGGAGCCTGAACGCTCAACGTAATAACCGGAGTCTGGATACCTAACGAAACTGACCGGAGCCTGAATGCTCAAGATAATAACCGAAGTCTGGATATCCAATGAAACAGACCGGAGCCTGAACGCTCAACGTAATAACCGGAGTCAGGATACCAAACGAAATTGACCGGAGCCTGAACGCTTAAAATAATAACCGGAGTCTAGATACTGAACGAAACTGACCGGAGCTTGAATGCCTAACGTTATAACCAGAGTCTGTATATGCAACAAAACAGACCGGACCCTGAACGCACAACGTAATAACCGGAGTCTGGATACCCAACAAAACTGACCAGAGCCTGAACGCTCAACGTAATAACCGGAGTCTGGATACCTAACGAAACTGACCGGAGCCTGAATGCTCAAGATAATAACCGAAGTCTGGATACCCAACGAAACTGACCGGAGCCTAAACGCTCAACGTAATAACCGGAGTTTGGATACCCAACGAAACTGACCGGAGCCTGCTCGCTCAACGTAATAATCGGAGTCTGGATACCCAACAAAACTGACCAGAGCCTGAACGCTCAACGTAAAAACCGGAGTCTGGATACCCAACAAAATTGACCGGAGCCTGAACGCTCAACGTAATAACCGAAGTCTGGATACCAAACGAAACTGACCGGAGCCTGAACGCTCAACGTAATAACCTGAGTCTGGATACCCAACGAAACTGTCCGGAGCCTGAACGCCCAACGTAATAACCGGAGTCTGGATACCCAACAAAACTGACCGGAGCCTGAACGCTCAATGTAAAAACCGGAGTCTGGATACCCAACGAAACTGACCGGAGCCTGAACGCTCAACGAAATAACCGGAGTCTGGATACCCAACGAAACTGAACGGAGCCTGAACGCTCAACGTAATAACCGGAGTCTAGATACTCAACAAAACAGACCGGATCCTGAACGCACAACGTAATAACTGGAGCCTGAACGCTCAACGTAATAACCGGAGTCTGGATACCTAACGAAACTGACCGGAGCCTGAATGCTCAAGATAATAACCGAAGTCTGGATACCCAATGAAACAGACCGGAGCCTGAACGCTCAACGTAATAACCGGAGTCAGGATACCAAACGAAATTGACCGGAGCCTGAACGCTTAAAATAATAACCGGAGTCTAGATACTGAACGAAACTGACCGGAGCTTGAATGCCTAACGTTATAACCAGAGTCTGTATATGCAACAAAACAGACCGGACCCTGAACGCACAACGTAATAACCGAAGTCTGGATACCCAACAAAACTGACCAGAGCCTGAACGCTCAACGTAATAACCGGAGTCTGGATACCTAACGAAACTGACCGGAGCCTGAATGCTCAAGATAATAACCGAAGTCTGGATACCCAACGAAACTGACCGGAGCCTAAACGCTCAACGTATAAACCGGAGTTTGGATACCCAACGAAACTGACCGGAGCCTGCTCGCTCAACGTAATAATCGGAGTCTGGATACCCAACAAAACTGACCAGAGCCTGAACGCTCAACGTAAAAACCGGAGTCTGGATACCCAACAAAATTGACCGGAGCCTGAACGCTCAACGTAATAACCGAAGTCTGGATACCAAACGAAACTGACCGGAGCCTGAACGCTCAACGTAATAACCTGAGTCTGGATACCCAACGAAACTGTCCGGAGCCTGAACGCCCAACGTAATAACCGGAGTCTGGATACCCAACAAAACTGACCGGAGCCTGAACGCTCAATGTAAAAACCGGAGTCTGGATACCCAACGAAACTGACCGGAGCCTGAACGCTCAACGAAATAACTGGAGTCTGGATACCCAACGAAACTGAACGGGGCCTGAACGCTCAACGTAATAACCGGAGTCTAGATACTCAACAAAACAGACCGAATCCTGAACGCACAACGTAATAACTGGAGCCTGAACGCTGAACGTAATAACCGGAGTCTGGATACCTAACGAAACTGACCGGAGCCTGAATGCTCAAGATAATAACCGAAGTCTGGATACCCAATGAAACAGACCGGAGCCTGAACGCTCAACGTAATAACCGGAGTCAGGATACCAAACGAAATTGACCGGAGCCTGAACGCTTAAAATAATAACCGGAGTCTAGATACTGAACGAAACTGACCGGAGCTTGAATGCCTAACGTTATAACCAGAGTCTGTATATGCAACAAAACAGACCGGACCCTGAACGCACAACGTAATAACCGGAGTCTGGATACCCAACAAAACTGACCAGAGCCTGAACGCTCAACGTAATAACCGGAGTCTGGATACCTAACGAAACTGACCGGAGCCTGAATGCTCAAGATAATAACCGAAGTCTGGATACCCAATGAAACTGACCGGAGCCTGAACGCTCAACGTAATAACCGGAGTCAGGATACCAAACGAAATTGACCGGAGCCTGAACGCTTAAAATAATAACCGGAGTCTAGATACTGAACGAAACTGACCGGAGCCTGAACGCCTAACGTAATAACCAGAGTCTGGATATGCAACGAAACTGACCGGATCCTGAACGCTCAACGTAATAACCGGAGTCTGGATACCCAACAAAACTGACCGGAGCCTGAACGCTCAACGTAATAACCGGAGTCTGGATACCAAACGAAACTGACCGGAGCCTGAACGCTCAACGTAATAACCGAAATCTGGATACTCAACGAAACTAACCGTAGCCTGAACGCTCAACGTAATAACCGGAGTCTGGATACTCAAAGAAACTGACCGGAGCCTGAACGCTCAACGTAATAACCGGAGTCAGGATACCAAACGAAATTGACCGGAGTCTGAACGCTTAAAATAATAACCGGAGTCTAGATACTGAATGAAACTGACCGGAGCTTGAACGCCTAACGTAATAACCAGAGTCTGGATATGCAACGAAACTGACCGGACCCTGAACGCTCAACGTAATAACCGGAGTCTGGATACCCAACAAAATTGACCGGAGCCTGAACGCTCAACGTAATAACCGAAGTCTGGATACCAAACGAAACTGACCGGAGCCTGAACGCTCAACGTAATAACCTGAGTCTGGATACCCAACGAAACTGACCGGAGCCTGAACGCCCAACGTAATAACCGGAGTCTGGATACCCAACAAAACTGACCGGAGCCTGAACGCTCAATTTAAAAACCGGAGTCTGGATACCCAACGAAACTGACCGGAGCCTGAACACTCAACGTAATAACCGGAGTCTGGATACCTAACGAAACTGAACGGAGCCTGAACGCTCAACGTAATAACCGGAGTCTAGATACTCAACAAAACAGACCGGACCCTGAAAGCACAACGTAATAACTGGAGTCTGGATGCTACACGAAAATGACCGGAGCCTGAACGCTCAACGTAATAACCGGAGTCTGGGTACCTAACGAAACTGACCGGAGCCTGAATGCTCAAGATAATAACCGAAGTCTGGATACCCAATGAAACTGACCGGAGCCTGAACGCTCAACGTAATAACCGGAGTCAGGATACCAAACGAAATTGACCGAAGCCTGAACGCTTAAAATAATAACTGGAGTCTGGATGCTCAACAAAAATAACCGGAGCCTGAACGCTAACGTAATAACCGGAGTCTGGATACCCAACGAAACTGACCGGAGCCTGAACGCTGAATGTAATAACCGGAGTTTGGATACCCAACAAATTTGACCGGAGCCTGAACGCTCAACGTAATAACTGTAGTCTGGATACCCAATGAAACTGACCGGAGCCTGAACGCCCAACGTAATAACCGGAGTTTGGATACCCAACAAAACTGACCGGAGCCTGAACGCTCAATGTAAAAACAGGAGTCTGGATACCAAACGAAACTGACCGGAGCCTGAACGCTCAACGTAATAACCGGAGTCTAGATACCCAACGAAACTGAACGGAGCCTTAACGCTCAACGTAATAACCGGAGTCTAGATACTCAATAAAACAGACCGGACCCTGAACGCACAACGTAATAACTGGAGTCTGGATGCTCAACGAAAATGACCAGAGCCTGAACGCTCAATGTAATAACCGGAGTCTGGATACCTAACGAAACTGACCGGAGCCTGAATGCTCAAGATAATAACCGAAGTCTGGATACCCAATGAAACTAACCGGAGCCTGAACGCTCAACGTAATAACCGGAGTCAGGATACCAAACGAAATTGACCGGAGCCTGAACGCTTAAAATAATAACCGGAGTCTAGATACTGAACGAAAGTCACCGGAGCTTGAACGCCTAACGTAATAACCAGAGTGTGGATATGCAACGATACTGACCGGACCCTGAACGCTCAACGTAATAACCGGAGTCTGGATACCCAACAAAACTGACCAGAGCCTGAACGCTCAACGTAATAACCGAAGTCTAGATACTGAACGCTCAACATAGTAACCGGAGTCTAGATACTGAACGAAACTGACCAGAGCTTGAACGCCTAACGTAATAACCAGAGTGTGGATATGCAACGAAACTGACCGGACCCTGAACGCTCAACGTAATAACCAGAGTCTGGATACCCAACAAAACTGACCAGAGCCTGAACGCTCAACGTAATAACCGAAGTCTGGATACCCAATGAAACTGACCGGAGCCTGAACGCTCAACGTAATAACCGGAGTCAGGATACCAAACGAAATTGACCGGAGCCTGAACGCTTAAAATAATAACCGGAGTCTAGATACTGAACGAAAATGACCGGAGCTTGAACGCCTAACGTAATAACCAGAGTCTGGATATGTAACGAAACTGACCGGACCCTGAACGCTCAACGTAATAACCGGAGTCTGGATACCCAACAAAACTGACTTGAGCTTGAACGCTCAACATAATAACCAGAGTCTAGATACTGAACGAAACTCACCGGAGCTTGAATGCCTAACGTAATAACCAAAGTCTGGATATGCAACGAAACAGACCGGACCCTGAACGCTCAACGTAATAACCGGAGTCTGGATACCCAACAAAACTGACCAGAGCCTGAACGCTCAACGTAATAACCGAAGTCTGGATACCCAATGAAACTGACCGGAGCCTGAACGCTCAACGTAATAACCGGAGTCAGGATACCAAACGAAATTGACCGGAGCCTGAACGCTTAAAATAATAACCGGAGTCTAGATACTGAACGAAACTGACCGGAGCTTGAACTCCTAACGTAATAACCAGAGTCTGGATATGCAACGAAACTGACCGGACCCTGAACGCTCAACGTAATAACCGGAGTCTGGATACCCAACAAAACTGACCGGAGCCTGAACGCTCAACGTAATAACCGAAGTCTGGATACCAAACGAAACTGACCGGAGCCTGATTGCTCAACGTAATAACCTGAGTCTGGATACCCAACGAAACTGACCGGAGCCTGAACGCCCAATGTAATAACCAGAGTCTGGATACCCAACAAAACTGACCGGAGCCTGAACGCTCAATGTAAAAACCGGAGTCTGGATACCCAACGAAACTGACCGGAGCCTGAACGCTCAACTTAATAACCGGAGTCTGGATACCCAACGAAACTGAACGGAGCCTGAACGCTCAACGTAATAACCGGAGTCTAGATACTCAACAAAACAGACCGGACCCTGAACGCACAACGTAATAACTGGAGTCTGGATGCTCAACGAAAATGACCGGAGCCTGAACGCTCAACGTAATAACCGGAGTCTGGATACCTAACGAAACTGACCGGAGCCTGAATGCTCAAGATAATAACCGAAGTCTGGATACCCAATGAAACTGACCGGAGCCTGAACGCTCAACGTAATAACCGGAGTCAGGATACCAAACGAAATTGACCGGAGCCTGAACGCTTAAAATAATAACCGGAGTCTAGATACTGAACGAAACTGACCGGAGCCTGAACGCCTAACGTAATAACCAGAGTCTGGATATGCAACGAAACTGACCGGATCCTGAACGCTCAACGTAATAACCGGAGTCTGGATACCCAACAAAACTGACCGGAGCCTGAACGCTCAACGTAATAACCGGAGTCTGGATACCAAACGAAACTGACCGGAGCCTGAACGCTCAACGTAATAACCGAAATCTGGATACTCAACGAAACTAACCGTAGCCTGAACGCTCAACGTAATAACCGGAGTCTGGATACTCAAAGAAACTGACCGGAGCCTGAACGATCAATGTAATAACCGGAGTCTGGATACACAACGAAACTGACCGGAGCCTGAATGCTCAACGTAATAACCAGAGTCTGGATACCCAACGAAACTGACCGGAGCCTGAACGTTCAATGTAATAACCGGAGCATGGATACCCAACAAAACTGACCGGAGCCTGAACCCTCAACGTAATAACCGGAGTCTGGATACCCAACAAAACTGACCGGAGCCTGAACGCTCAACATAAAAACCGGAGTCTGGATACCCAACGAAACTGACCAGAGCTTGAATGCTCAACGTGATAACCGGAGTCTGGATACACAACGAAACTGACCGGAGCCTGAACGCTCAACGTAATAACCAGAGTCTGGATACCAAACGAAACTGACCGGAGCCTAAACGCTCAACGTAATAACCAGAGTCAGGATACCCAACGAAACTGACCGGAGCCTGCTCGCTCAACGTAATAACCGGAGTCTGGATACCCAACAAAACTGACCAGAGCCTGAACGCTCAATGTAAAAACCGGAGTCTGGATACCCAACAAAACTAACCGGAGCCTGAACGCTCAACGTAATAACCGAAGTCTGGATACCAAACGAAACTGACCGGAGCCTGAACGCTCAACGTAATAACCGGAGTCTGGATACCCAACAAAACTGACCGGAGCCTGAACGCTCAATGTAAAAATCAGAGTCTGGATACCCAACGAAACTGACCGGAGCCTGAACGCTCAACGTAATAACGGGAGTCTGGATACACAACGAAACTGACCGGAGCCTGAACGCTCAACGTAATAACCGGAGTCTGGATACCCAACGAAACTGAACGGAGCCTGAACGCTCATTGTAATAACCGGAGTCTAGATACTCAACAAAACAGACCGGACCCTGAATGCACAACGTAATAACTGGAGTCTGGATGCTCAACGAAAATGACCGGAGCCTGAACGCTCAACGTAATAACCGGAGTCTGGATACCTAACAAAACTGACTGGAGCCTGAATGCTCAAGATAATAACCGAAGTCTGGATACCCAATGAAACTGACCGGAGCCTGAACGCTCAACGTAATAACCGGAGTCCGGATACCAAACGAAATTGACCGGAGCCTGAACGCTTAAAATAATAACCGGAGTCTAGATACTTAACGAAACTGACCGGAGCTTGAACGCCTAACGTAATAACCGGAGTCTGGATATGCAACGAAACTGACCGGACCCTGAACGCTCAACGTAATAACCGGAGTCTGGATATCCAACAAAACTGACCAGAGCCTGAATGCTCAACGTAATAACCGAAGTCTGGATACCCAATGAAACTGACCGGAGCCTGAACGCTCAACGTAATAACCGGAGTCTGGATACACAACGAAACTCACCGGAGCCTGAACGCTCAACGTAATAACCGGAGTCTGGATACCAAACGAAACTGACCGGAGCCTGAACGCTCAACGTAATAACCTGAGTCTGGATACCCAACGAAACTGTCCGGAGCCTGAACGCCCAACGTAATAACCGGAGTCTGGATACCCAACAAAACTGACCGGAGCCTGAACGCTCAATGTAAAAACCGGAGTCTGGATACCCAACGAAACTGACCGGAGCCTGAACGCTCAACGAAATAACCGGAGTCTGGATACCCAACGAAACTGAACGGAGCCTGAACGCTCAACGTAATAACCGGAGTCTAGATACTTAACAAAACAGACCGGACCCTGAACGCACAACGTAATAACTGGAGCCTGAACGCTCAATGTAATAACCGGAGTCTGGATACCTAACGAAACTGACCGGAGCCTGAATGCTCAAGATAATAACCGAAGTCTGGATACCCAATGAAACTGACCGGAGCCTGAACGCTCAACGTAATAACCAGAGTCAGGATACCAAACGAAATTGACCGGAGCCTGAACGCTTAAAATAATAACCGGAGTCTAGATACTGTACGAAACTGACCGGAGCTTGAACGCCTAACGTAATAACCAGAGTCTGGATATGCAACGAAACTGACCGGACCCTGAACGCTCAACGTAATAACCGGAGTCTGGATACCCAACAAAACTGACCAGAGCCTGAATGCTCAACGTAATAACCGAAGTCTGGATACCCAACGAAACTCACCGGAGCCTGAACGCTCAACGTAATAACCGGAGTCTGGATACCAAACGAAACTGACCGGAGC
The DNA here is from genome assembly GCA_963859935.3 of Lathyrus sativus. Classification (NCBI taxonomy): domain Eukaryota; kingdom Viridiplantae; phylum Streptophyta; class Magnoliopsida; order Fabales; family Fabaceae; genus Lathyrus; species Lathyrus sativus. The sequence goes on from CAWUDS030000708.1 coordinate 899,086, forward strand.
CTGAACGCTCAACGTAATAACCTGAGTCTGGATACCCAACGAAACTGTCCGGAGCCTGAACGCCCAACGTAATAACCGGAGTCTGGATACCCAACAAAACTGACCGGAGCCTGAACGCTCAATGTAAAAACCGGAGTCTGGATACCCAACAAAACTAACCGGAGCCTGAACGCTCAACGTAATAACCGAAGTCTGGATACCAAACGAAACTGACCGGAGCCTGAACGCTCAACGTAATAACCGGAGTCTGGATACCCAACAAAACTGACCGGAGCCTGAACGCTCAATGTAAAAATCAGAGTCTGGATACCCAACGAAACTGACCGGAGCCTGAACGCTCAACGTAATAACGGGAGTCTGGATACACAACGAAACTGACCGGAGCCTGAACGCTCAACGTAATAACCGGAGTCTGGATACCCAACGAAACTGAACGGAGCCTGAACGCTCATTGTAATAACCGGAGTCTAGATACTCAACAAAACAGACCGGACCCTGAATGCACAACGTAATAACTGGAGTCTGGATGCTCAACGAAAATGACCGGAGCCTGAACGCTCAACGTAATAACCGGAGTCTGGATACCTAACAAAACTGACTGGAGCCTGAATGCTCAAGATAATAACCGAAGTCTGGATACCCAATGAAACTGACCGGAGCCTGAACGCTCAACGTAATAACCGGAGTCCGGATACCAAACGAAATTGACCGGAGCCTGAACGCTTAAAATAATAACCGGAGTCTAGATACTTAACGAAACTGACCGGAGCTTGAACGCCTAATGTAATAACCGGAGTCTGGATATGCAACGAAACTGACCGGAGCCTGAACGCTCAACGTAGTAACCGGAGTCTGGATACTCAACGAAACTGACTGGAGCTTGAACGATCAACATAATAACCGGTGTCTGGATACACAACGAAATTGACCGGAGCCTGATCGCTCAACGTAATAACCGGAGTCTGGATACACAACGAAACTCACCGGAGCCTGAACGCTCAACGTAATAACCGGAGTCTGGATACCAAACGAAACTGACCGGAGCCTGAACGCTCAACGTAATAACCTGAGTCTGGATACCCAACGAAACTGTCCGGAGCCTGAACGCCCAACGTAATAACCGGAGTCTGGATACCCAACAAAACTGACCGGAGCCTGAACGCTCAATGTAAAAACCGGAGTCTGGATACCCAACGAAACTGACCGGAGCCTGAACGCTCAACGAAATAACCGGAGTCTGGATACCCAACGAAACTGAACGGAGCCTGAACGCTCAACGTAATAACCGGAGTCTAGATACTTAACAAAACAGACCGGACCCTGAACGCACAACGTAATAACTGGAGCCTGAACGCTCAATGTAATAACCGGAGTCTGGATACCTAACGAAACTGACCGGAGCCTGAATGCTCAAGATAATAACCGAAGTCTGGATACCCAATGAAACTGACCGGAGCCTGAACGCTCAACGTAATAACCAGAGTCAGGATACCAAACGAAATTGACCGGAGCCTGAACGCTTAAAATAATAACCGGAGTCTAGATACTGTACGAAACTGACCGGAGCTTGAACGCCTAACGTAATAACCAGAGTCTGGATATGCAACGAAACTGACCGGACCCTGAACGCTCAACGTAATAACCGGAGTCTGGATATCCAACAAAACTGACCAGAGCCTGAATGCTCAACGTAATAACCGAAGTCTGGATACCCAATGAAACTGACCGGAGCCTGAACGCTCAACGTAATAACCGGAGTCTGGATACACAACGAAACTCACCGGAGCCTGAACGCTCAACGTAATAACCGGAGTCTGGATACCAAACGAAACTGACCGGAGCCTGAACGCTCAACGTAATAACCTGAGTCTGGATACCCAACGAAACTGTCCGGAGCCTGAACGCCCAACGTAATAACCGGAGTCTGGATACCCAACAAAACTGACCGGAGCCTGAACGCTCAATGTAAAAACCGGAGTCTGGATACCCAACGAAACTGACCGGAGCCTGAACGCTCAACGAAATAACCGGAGTCTGGATACCCAACGAAACTGAACGGAGCCTGAACGCTCAACGTAATAACCGGAGTCTAGATACTTAACAAAACAGACCGGACCCTGAACGCACAACGTAATAACTGGAGCCTGAACGCTCAATGTAATAACCGGAGTCTGGATACCTAACGAAACTGACCGGAGCCTGAATGCTCAAGATAATAACCGAAGTCTGGATACCCAATGAAACTGACCGGAGCCTGAACGCTCAACGTAATAACCAGAGTCAGGATACCAAACGAAATTGACCGGAGCCTGAACGCTTAAAATAATAACCGGAGTCTAGATACTGTACGAAACTGACCGGAGCTTGAACGCCTAACGTAATAACCAGAGTCTGGATATGCAACGAAACTGACCGGACCCTGAACGCTCAACGTAATAACCGGAGTCTGGATACCCAACAAAACTGACCAGAGCCTGAATGCTCAACGTAATAACCGAAGTCTGGATACCCAATGAAACTGACCGGAGCCTGAACGCTCAATGTAATAACCGGAGTCAGGATACCAAACGAAATTGACCGGAGCCTGAACGCTTAAAATAATAACCGGAGTCTAGATACTGAACGAAACTGACCGGAGCTTGAACGCCTAACGTAATAACCAGAGTCTGGATATGCAACGAAACTAACCGAACCCTGAACGCTCAACGTAATAACCGGAGTCTGGATACCCAACAAAACTGACCAGAGCCTGAACGCTCAACGTAATAACCGAAGTTTGCATGCCCAATGAAACTGACCGGAGCCTGAACGCTCAACGTAATAACCGGAGTTAGGATACCAAACGAAATTGACCGGAGCCTGAACGCTTAAAATAATAACCGGAGTCTAGATACTGAACGAAACTGACCGGAGCTTGAACGCCTAACGTAATAACCCTAGTCTGGATATGCAACGAAACTGACCGGACCCTGAACGCTCAACGTAATAACCGGAGTCTGGATACCCAACAAAATTGACCGGAGCCTGAACGCTCAACGTAATAACCGGATTCTGGATACCCAACAAAACTGACCGGAGCCTGAACGCTCAATGTAAAAATCGGAGTCTGGATACCCAACGAAACTGACCGGAGCCTGAACGCTCAACGTAATAACGGGAGTCTGGATACACAACGAAACTGACCGGAGCCTGAACGCTCAACGTAATAACCGGAGTCTGGATACCCAACGAAACTGAACGGAGCCTGAACGCTCATTGTAATAACCAGAGTCTAGATACTCAACAAAACAGACCGGACCCTGAACGCACAACGTAATAACTGGAGTCTGGATGCTCAACGAAAATGACTGGAGCCTGAACGCTCAACGTAATAACCGAAGTCTGGATACCTAACAAAACGGACCAGAGCCTGAATGCTCAAGATAATAACCGAAGTCTGGATACCCAATGAAACTGACCGGAGCCTGAACGCTCAACGTAATAACCGGAGTCAGGATACCAAACGAAATTGACCGGAGCCTGAACGCTTAAAATAATAACCGGAGTCTAGATACTTAACGAAACTGACCGGAGCTTGAACGCCTTACGTAATAACCGGAGTCTGGATATGCAACGAAACTGACCGGAGCCTGAACGCTCAACATAGTAACCGGAGTCTGGATACTCAACGAAACTGACTGGACCTTGAACGATCAACATAATAACCGGTGTCTGGATACACAACGAAATTGACCGGAGCCTGATCGCTCAACGTAATAACCGGAGTCTGGATACACAACGAAACTCACCGGAGCCCAAAAGCTCAACGTAATAACCGGAGTCTGGATACCAAACGAAACTGACCGGAGCCTGAACGCTCAACGTAATAACCTGAGTCTGGATACCCAACTAAACTATCCGGAGCCTGAACGCCCAACGTAATAACCGGAGTCTGGATACCCAACAAAACTGATCGGACCCTGAACGCTCAATGTAAAAACCGGAGTCTGGATACCCAACGAAACTGACCGGAGCCTGAACGCTCAACGAAATAACCGGAGTCTGGATACCCAACGAAACTGAACGGAGCCTGAACGCTCAACGTAATAACCGGAGTCTAGATACTCAACAAAATAGACCGGACCCTGAACACACAACGTAATAACTGGAGCCTGAACGCTCAACGTAATAACCGCAGTCTGGATACCTAACGAAACTGACCGGAGCCTGAATGCTCAAGATAATAACCGAAGTCTGGATACCCAATGAAACTGACCGGAGCCTGAACGCTCAACGTAATAACCGGAGTCAGGATACCAAACGAAATTGACCGGAGCCTGAACGCTTAAAATAATAACCGGAGTCTAGATACTGTACGAAACTGACCGGAGCTTGAACGCCTAACGTAATAACCAGAGTCTGGATATGCAACGAAACTGACCGGACCCTGAACGCTCAACGTAATAACCGGAGTCTGGATACCCAACAAAACTGACCAGAGCCTGAACGCTCAACGTAATAACCGAAGTCTGGATACCCAATGAAACTGACCGGAGCCTGAACGCTCAACGTAATAACCGGAGTCAGGATACCAAACGAAATTGACCGGAGCCTGAACGCTTAAAATAATAACCGGAGTCTAGATACTGAACGAAACTGACCGGAGCTTGAACGCCTAACGTAATAACCAGAGTCTGGATATGCAACGAAACTAACCGGACCCTGAACGCTCAACGTAATAACCGGAGTTTGGATACCCAACAAAATTGACCGGAGCCTGAACGCTCAACATAATAACCGGAGTCTTGATACTGAATGAAACTGACCGGAGCTTGAACGCCTAACGTAATAACCAGAGTCTGGATATGCAACGAAACTGACCGGACCCTGAACGCTCAACGTAATAACCGGAGTCTGGATACCCAACAAAACTGACCACAGCCTGAACGCTCAACATAATAACCGAAGTCTGGATGCCCAATGAAACTGACCGGAGCCTGAACGCTCAACGTAATAACCGGAGTCAGGATACCAAACGAAATTGACCGGAGCCTGAACGCTTAAAATAATAACCGGAGTCTAGATACTGAAAGAAACTGACCGGAGCTTGAACGCCTAACGTAATAACCCTAGTCTGGATATGCAACGAAACTGACCGGACCCTGAACGCTCAACGTAATAACTGGAGTCTGGATACCCAACAAAATTGACCGGAGCCTGAACGCTCAACGTAATAACCGAAGTCTGGATACCAAACGAAACTGACCGGAGCCTGAACGCTCAACGTAATAACCTGAGTCTGGATACCCAACGAAACTGACCGGAGCCTGAACGCCCAACGTAATAACCGGAGTCTGGATACCCAACAAAATTGACCGGAGCCTGAACGCTCAACGTAATAACCGGAGTCTGGATACCCAACAAAACTGACCGGAGCCTGAACGCTCAATGTAAAAATTGGAGTCTGGATACCCAACGAAACTGACCGGAGCCTGAACGCTCAACGTAATAACGGGAGTCTGGATACACAATGAAACTGACCGGAGCCTGAACATTCATTGGAATAACCAGAGTCTAGATACTCAACAAAACAGACCGGACCCTGAACGCACAACGTAATAACTGGAGTCTGGATGCACAACGAAAATGACCGGAGCCTGAACGCTCAACGTAATAACCGGAGTCTGGATACCTAACAAAATTGACCGGAGCCTGAATGCTCAAGATAATAACCGAAGTCTGGATACCCAATGAAACTGACCGGAGCCTGAACGCTCAACGTAATAACCGGAGTCAGGATACCAAACGAAATTGACCGGAGCCTGAACGCTTAAAATAATAACCGGAGTCTAGATACTTAACGAAACTGACCGGAGCTTGAACGCCTAACGTAATAACCGGAGTCTGGATATGCAACGAAACTGACCGAAGCCTGAACGCTCAACGTAGTAACCGGAGTCTGGATACTCAACGAAACTGACTGGAGCTTGAACGATCAACATAATAACCGGTGTCTGGATACACAACGAAATTGACCGGAGCCTGATCGCTCAACGTAATAACCGGAGTCTGGATACACAACGAAACTCACCGGAGCCTGAAAGCTCAACGTAATAACCGGAGTCTGGATACCAAACGAAACTGACCGGAGCCTGAACGCTCAACGTAATAACCTGAGTCTGGATACCCAACTAAACTGTCCGGAGCATGAACGCCCAACGTAATAACCGGAGTCTGGATACCCAACAAAACTGACCGGACCCTGAACGCTCAATGTAAAAACCGGAGTCTGGATACCCAACGAAACTGACCGGAGCCTGAACGCTCAACGAAATAATCGGAGTCTGGATACCCAACGAAACTGAACGGAGCCTGAACGCTCAACGTAATAACCGGAGTCTAGATACTCAACAAAATAGACCGGACCCTGAACGCACAACGTAATAACTGGAGCCTGAACGCTCAATGTAATAACCGCAGTCTGGATACCTAACGAAACTGACCGGAGCCTGAATGCTCAAGATAATAACCGAAGTCTGGATACCCAATGAAACTGACCGGAGCCTGAACGCTCAACGTAATAACCGGAGTCAGGATACCAAACGAAATTGACCGGAGCCTGAACGCTTAAAATAATAACCGGAGTCTAGATACTGAACGAAACTGACCGGAGCTTGAACGCCTAACGTAATAACCAGAGTCTGGATATGCAACGAAACTAACCGGACCCTGAACGCTCAACGTAATAACCGGAGTTTGGATACCCAACAAAATTGACCGGAGCCTGAACGCTCAACATAATAACCGGAGTCTTGATACTGAATGAAACTGACCGGAGCTTGAACGCCTAACGTAATAACCAGAGTCTGGATATGCAACGAAACTGACCGGACCCTGAACGCTCAACGTAATAACCGGAGTCTGGATACCCAACAAAACTGACCACAGCCTGAACGCTCAACATAATAACCGAAGTCTGGATGCCCAATGAAACTGACCGGAGCCTGAACGCTCAACGTAATAACCGGAGTCAGGATACCAAACGAAATTGACCGGAGCCTGAACGCTTAAAATAATAACCGGAGTCTAGATACTGAAAGAAACTGACCGGAGCTTGAACGCCTAACGTAATAACCCTAGTCTGGATATGCAACGAAACTGACCGGACCCTGAACGCTCAACGTAATAACTGGAGTCTGGATACCCAACAAAATTGACCGGAGCCTGAACGCTCAACGTAATAACCGAAGTCTGGATACCAAACGAAACTGACCGGAGCCTGAACGCTCAACGTAATAACCTGAGTCTGGATACCCAACGAAACTGACCGGAGCCTGAACGCCCAACGTAATAACCGGAGTCTGGATACCCAACAAAATTGACCGGAGCCTGAACGCTCAACGTAATAACCGGAGTCTGGATACCCAACAAAACTGACCGGAGCCTGAACGCTCAATGTAAAAATTGGAGTCTGGATACCCAACGAAACTGACCGGAGCCTGAACGCTCAACGTAATAACGGGAGTCTGGATACACAATGAAACTGACCGGAGCCTGAACATTCATTGGAATAACCAGAGTCTAGATACTCAACAAAACAGACCGGACCCTGAACGCACAACGTAATAACTGGAGTCTGGATGCACAACGAAAATGACCGGAGCCTGAACGCTCAACGTAATAACCGGAGTCTGGATACCTAACAAAATTGACCGGAGCCTGAATGCTCAAGATAATAACCGAAGTCTGGATACCCAATGAAACTGACCGGAGCCTGAACGCTCAACGTAATAACCGGAGTCAGGATACCAAACGAAATTGACCGGAGCCTGAACGCTTAAAATAATAACCGGAGTCTAGATACTTAACGAAACTGACCGGAGCTTGAACGCCTAACGTAATAACCGGAGTCTGGATATGCAACGAAACTGACCGAAGCCTGAACGCTCAACGTAGTAACCGGAGTCTGGATACTCAACGAAACTGACTGGAGCTTGAACGATCAACATAATAACCGGTGTCTGGATACACAACGAAATTGACCGGAGCCTGATCGCTCAACGTAATAACCGGAGTCTGGATACACAACGAAACTCACCGGAGCCTGAAAGCTCAACGTAATAACCGGAGTCTGGATACCAAACGAAACTGACCGGAGCCTGAACGCTCAACGTAATAACCTGAGTCTGGATACCCAACTAAACTGTCCGGAGCATGAACGCCCAACGTAATAACCGGAGTCTGGATACCCAACAAAACTGACCGGACCCTGAACGCTCAATGTAAAAACCGGAGTCTGGATACCCAACGAAACTGACCGGAGCCTGAACGCTCAACGAAATAATCGGAGTCTGGATACCCAACGAAACTGAACGGAGCCTGAACGCTCAACGTAATAACCGGAGTCTAGATACTCAACAAAATAGACCGGACCCTGAACGCACAACGTAATAACTGGAGCCTGAACGCTCAATGTAATAACCGCAGTCTGGATACCTAACGAAACTGACCGGAGCCTGAATGCTCAAGATAATAACCGAAGTCTGGATACCCAATGAAACTGACCGGAGCCTGAACGCTCAACGTAATAACCGGAGTCAGGATACCAAACGAAATTGACCGGAGCCTGAACGCTTAAAATAATAACCGAAGTCTAGATACTGAACAAAACTGACCGGAGCTTGAACGCCGAACGTAATAACCAGAGTCTGGATATGCAACGAAACTGACCGGACCCTGAACGCTCAACGTAATAACCGGAGTCTGGATACCCAACAAAACTGACCAGAACCTGAACGCTCAACGTAATAACCGAAGTCTGGATACCCAATGAAACTGACCGGAGCCTGAACACTCAACGTAATAACCGGAGTCAGGATACCAAACGAAATTGACCGGAGCCTGAACGCTTAAAATAATAACCGGAGTCTAGATACTGAACGAAACTGACCGGAGCTTGAACGCCTAACGTAATAACCAAAGTCTGGATATGCAACGAAACTAACCGGACCCTGAACGCTCAACGTAATAACAGGAGTTTGGATACCCAACAAAACTGACCGGAGCCTGAACGCTCAACATAATAACCAGAGTCTAGATACTGAACGAAACTGACCGGAGCTTGAACGCCTAACGTAATAACCAGAGTCTGGATATGCAACGAAACTGACCGGACCCTGAACGCTCAACGTAATAACCGGAGTCTGGATACCCAACAAAACTGACCAGAGCCTGAACGCTCAACGTAATAACCGGAGTCTAGATACTGAAAGAAACTGACCGGAGCTTGAACGCCTAACGTAATAACCCTAGTCTGGATATGCAACGATACTGACCGGACCCTGAACGCTCAACGTAATAACTGGAGTCTGGATACCCAACAAAATTGACCGGAGCCTGAACGCTCAACGTAATAACCGAAGTCTGGATACCAAACGAAACTGACCGGAGCCTGAACGCTCAACGTAATAACCTGAGTCTGGATACCCAACGAAACTGACCGGAGCCTGAACGCCCAAAGTAATAACCGGAGTCTGGATACCCAACAAAACTGACCGGAGCCTGAACGCTCAATTTAAAAACCGGAATCTGGATACCCAATGAAACTGACCGGAGCCTGAACGCTCAACGTAATAACCGGAGTCTGGATACCCAACGAAACTGAACGGAGCCTGAACGCTCAACGTAATAACCAGAGTCTAGATACTCAACAAAACAGACCGGACCCTGAACGCACAACGTAATAACTGGAGTCTGGATGCTCAACAAAAATGACCGGAGCCTGAACGCTCAACGTAATAACCGGAGTCTGGATACCTAACGAAACTGACCGGAGCCTGAATGCTCAAGATAATAACTGAAGTCTGGATACCCAATGAAACTGACCAGAGCCTGAACGCTCAACGTAATAACCGGAGTCAGGATACCAAACGAAATTGACCGGAGCCTGAACGCTTAAAATAATAACTGGAGTCTGGATGCTCAACAAAAATAACCGGAGCTTGAACGCTAACGTAATAATCGGAGTCTGGATACCCAACGAAACTTACCGGAGCCTGAACGCTGAACGTAATAACCGGAGTTTGGATACCCAACAAATTTGACCGGAGCCTGAACGCTCAACTTATTAACCGTAGTCTGGATACCCAATGAAACTGACCGGAGCCTGAACGCCCAACGTAATAACCGGAGTCTGGATACCCAACAAAACTGACCGGAGCCTGAACACTCAATGTAATAACCGGAGTCTGGATACCCAACAAAACTGACCGGAGCCTGCACGCTAGACGTAATAACCGGAGTCTGGATACCCAACGAAACTGAACGGAGCCTGAACGCTCAACGTAATAACCGGAGTCTAGATACTCAACAAAACAGACCGGACCCTGAACGCACAACGTAATAACTGGAGTCTGGATGCTCAACGAAAATGACCGGAGCCTGAACGCTCAATGTAATAACCGGAGTCTGGATACCTAACGAAACTGACCGGAGCCTGAATGCTCAAGATAATAACCGAAGTCTGGATACCCAATGAAACTGACCGGAGCCTGAACGCTCAACGTAATAACCGGAGTCAGGATACCAAACGAAATTGACCGGAGCCTGAACGCTTAAAATAATAACTGGAGTCTAGATACTGAACGAAAGTGACCTGAGCTTGAACGCCTAACGTAATAACCAGAGTCTGGATATGCAACGATACTGACCGGACCCTGAACGCTCAACGTAATAACCGGAGTCTGGATACCCAACAAAACTGACCAGAGCCTGAATGCTCAACGTAATAACCGAAGTCTAGATACTGAACGCTCAACATAATAACCGGAGTCTAGATACTGAACGAAACTGACCTGAGCTTGAACGCCTAACGTAATAACCAGAGTCTGGATATGCAACGAAACTGACCGGACCCTGAACGCTCAACGTAATAACCGGAGTCTGGATACCCAACAAAACTGACCAGAGCCTGAACGCTCAACGTAATAACCGAAGTCTGGATACCCAATGAAACTGACCGGAGCCTGAACGCTCAACATAATAACCGGAGTCAGGATACCAAACGAAATTGACCGGAGCCTGAACGCTTAAAATAATAACCGGAGTTTAGATACTGAACGAAACTGACCGGAGCTTGAACGCCTAACGTAATAACCAGAGTCTGGATATGCAACGAAACTGACCGGACCCTGAACGCTCAACGTAATAGCCGGAGTCTGGATACCCAACAAAACTGACCGGAGCCTGAACGCTCAACGTAATAACTGAAGTCTGGATACCAAATGAAACTGACCGGAGCCTGAACGCCCAACGTAATAACCAGAGTCTGGATACCCAACAAAACTGACCGGAGCCTGAACGCTCAATGTAAAAACCGGAGTCTGGATACCCAACGAAACTGACCGGAGCCTGAACGCTCAACGTAATAACCGGAGTCTGGATACCCAACGAAACTGAACGGAGCCTGAACGCTCAACGTAATAACCGGAGTCTGGATGCTCAACGAAAATGACCGGAGCCTGAATGCTCAACGTAATAACCGGAGTCTGGATACCTAACGAAACTGACCGGAGCCTGAATGCTCAAGATAATAACCGAAGTCTGGATACCCAATGAAACTGACCGGAGCCTGAACGCTCAACGTAATAACCGGAGTCAGGATACCAAACAAAATTGACCGGAGCCTGAACGCTTAAAATAATAACCGGAGTCTAGATACTGAACGAAACTGACCGGAGCTTGAACGCCTAACGTAATAACCAGAGTCTGGATATGCAACGAAACTGACCATAGCTTGAACGCTCAACGTAATAACCGGAGTCTGGATACCCAACAAAACTGACCGGAGCCTGAACGCTCAATGTAAAAATCGGAATCTGGATACTCAATGAAACTAACCGGAGCCTGAATGCTCAATGTAATAACCAGAGTCTGGATACACAACGAAACTGACTGGTGCCTGAACGATCAACGTAATAACCGGAGTCTGGATACACAACGAAACTGACCGGAGCCTGAACGCTCAACGTAATAACCGGTGTCTGGATACATAACGAAATTGACCAGAGCCTGATTGCTCAACGTAATAACCGGAGTCTGGATACACAACGAAACTGACTAGAGCATGAACCCTCAACGTAATAACCGGAGTCTGGATACCCAACAAAATTGACCGGAGCCTGAACGCTCAACGTAAAAACCGGAGTCTGGATACACAACAAAACTGAGCGGAGCCTGAACGCTCAACGTAATAACCGGAGTCTGGATACCCAACGAAACTGAAGGGAGCATGAACGCTCAACGTAATAAACGGAGTGTGGATACTCAACGAAACTGACCAGAGCCTGAACGCACAACGTAATAACTGGAGTCTGGATGCTCAACGAAAATGAACGGATCCTGAACGCTCAACGTAATAACCGGAGTCTGGGTACTCAACGAAATTGACCGGACCCTGAACGCACAACGTAATAACTAGAGTCTGGATGCTCAACAAAAATAACCGGAGCCTGAACGCTAACGTAATAACCGGAGTCTGGATACCCAACGAAACTGACCGGAGCCTGAACGCTGAACGTAATAACCGGAGTTTGGATACCCAACAAATTTGACCGGAGCCTGAACGCTCAACGTAATAACCGTAGTCTGGATACCCAATGAAACTGACCGGAGCCTAAACGCTCAACATAATAACCGGTGTCTGGATACCCAACAAAACTGACCGGAGCCTGAACGCTCAACGTAATAACCGTAGTCTGGATACCCAATGAAACTGACCGGAGCCTGAACGCTCAACATAATAACCGGAGTCTGGATACCCAACAAAACTGACCGGAGCCTGAACGCTCAACGTAAAAACCGGAGTCTGGATACCCAACAAAACTGACCGGAGCCTGAACGCTCAACGTAATAACCGAAGTCTGGATACCAAACGAAACTGACCGGAGCCTGAACGCTCAACGTAATAACCGGAGTCTGGATACCCAACGAAACTGACTGGAGCCTGATCGCTCAACGTAATAACCGGAGTCTGGATACCAAACGAAACTGACCGGAGCCTAAACGCTCGACGTAATAACCTGAGTCTGGATACCCAACGAAACTGACCGGAGGATGAACGCCCAACGTAATAACCGGTGTCTGGATACACAACGAAATTGACCGGAGCCTAAACGCTCAACGTAATAACCGGAGTCTGGATACCCAACGAAACTGACTGGAGCCTGCTCGCCTAACGTAATAACCGGTGTCTGGATACCCAACAAAACTGACCAGAGCCTGAACGCTCAACATAAAAACCAGAGTCTGGATACCCAACAAAACTGACCAGAGCCTGAACGCTCAATGTAATAACCGAAGTCTGGATACCAAACGAAACTGACCGGAGCCTGAACGCTCAACGTAATAACCGGAACCTGGATACTCAACGAAACTGACCGGAGCCTGAACGCTCAACGTAATAACCGGAGTCTGGATACTCAACGAAACTGACTGGAGGTTGAACGATCAACGTAATAACCGGTGTCTGGATACACAACGAAATTGACCGGAGCCTGATTGCTCAACGTAATAACCGGAGTCTAGATACACAACGAAACTGACTGGAGCATGAACGCTCAACGTAATAACCGGAGTCTAGATACCCAACGAAACTGACCGGAGCCTAAACGCTCAACGTAATAACCGGAGTCTGGATACCCAATGAAACTGACCGGAGCCTGCTCGTTCAACGTAATAACCGGAGTCTAGATACCCAACAAAACTGACCAGAGCCTGAACGCTCAACGTAAAAACCGGACTCTGGATACCCAACAAAACTGACCGGAGCCTGAACGCTCAACGTAATAACCGAAGTCTGGATACCAAACGAAACTGACCGGAGCCTGAACGCTCAACGTAAAAACCGGAGTCTGGATACCCAATGAAACTGACCGGAGCCTGAATGATCAACGTAATAACCGAAGTCTGGATACCCAACGAAACTGACCGGAGCCTGAACGCTCAACGTAATAACCGGAGTCTGGATACCCAACGAAACTGACTGGAGCCTGATCGCTCAACGTAATAACCGGAGTCTGGATACCAAACGAAACTGACCGGAGCCTAAACGCTCAACGTAATAACCTGAGTCTGGATACCCAACGAAACTGACCGGAGGATGAACGCCCAACGTAATAACCGGTGTCTGGATACACAACGAAATTGACCGGAGCCTAAACGCTCAACGTAATAACCGGAGTCTGGATACCCAACGAAACTGACTGGAGCCTGCTCGCCTAACGTAATAACCGGTGTCTGGATACCCAACAAAACTGACCAGAGCCTGAACGCTCAACGTAAAAACCGGAGTCTGGATACCCAACAAAACTGACCAGAGCCTGAACGCTCAACGTAATAACCGAAGTCTGGATACCAAACGAAACTGACCGGAGCCTGAACGCTCAACGTAATAACCGGAACCTGGATACTCAACGAAACTGACCGGAGCCTGAACGCTCAACGTAATAACCGGAGTCTGGATACTCAACGAAACTGACTGGAGGCTGAACGATCAACGTAATAACCGGTGTCTGGATACACAACGAAATTGACCGGAGCCTAATTGCTCAACGTAATAACCGGAGTCTGGATACACAACGAAACTGACTAGAGCATGAACGCTCAACGTAATAACCGGAGTCTAGATACCCAACGAAACTGACCGGAGCCTAAACGCTCAACGTAATAACCGGAGTCTGGATACCCAATGAAACTGACCGGAGCCTGCTCGTTCAACGTAATAACCGGAGTCTGGATACCCAACAAAACTGACCAGAGCCTGAACGCTCAACGTAAAAACCGGAGTCTGGATACCCAACAAAACTGACCGGAGCCTGAACGCTCAACGTAATAACCGAAGTCTGGATACCAAACGAAACTGACCGGAGCCTGAACGCTCAACGTAATAACCGGAACCTGGATACTCAACGAAACTGACCGGAGCCTGAACGCTCAACGTAATAACCGGAGTCTGGATACTCAACGAAACTGACTGGAGCATGAACGCCCAACGTAATAACCGGAGTCTGGATACCCAACGAAACTGACCGGAGCCTGAACGCTCAATGTAATAACCGGAGTCTGGATACCCAACGAAAGTGACCGGAGCCTGCACGCTCAACGTAATAACCGGAGTCTGGATACCCAACGAAACTGAACGGAGCCTGAACGCTCAACGTAATAACCGGAGTCTAGATACTCAACAAAACAGACCGGACCCTGAACGCACAACGTAATAACTGGAGTCTGGATGCTCAACGAAAATGACCGGAGCCTGAACGCTCAATGTAATAACCGGAGTCTGGATACCTAACGAAACTGACCGGAGCCTGAATGCTCAAGATAATAACCGAAGTCTGGATACCCAATGAAACTGACCGGAGCCTGAACGCTCAACGTAATAACCGGAGTCAGGATACCAAACGAAATTGACCGGAGCCTGAACGCTTAAAATAATAACTGGAGTCTAGATACTGAACGAAAGTGACCTGAGCTTGAACGCCTAACGTAATAACCAGAGTCTGGATATGCAACGATACTGACCGGACCCTGAACGCTCAACGTAATAACCGGAGTCTGGATACCCAACAAAACTGACCAGAGCCTGAATGCTCAACGTAATAACCGAAGTCTAGATACTGAACGCTCAACATAATAACCGGAGTCTAGATACTGAACGAAACTGACCAGAGCTTGAACGCCTAACGTAATAACCAGAGTCTGGATATGCAACGAAACTGACCGGACCCTGAACGCTCAACGTAATAACCGGAGTCTGGATACCCAACAAAACTGACCAGAGCCTGAACGCTCAACGTAATAACCGAAGTCTGGATACCCAATGAAACTGACCGGAGCCTGAACGCTCAACGTAATAACCGGAGTCAGGATACCAAACGAAATTGACCGGAGCCTGAACGCTTAAAATAATAACCGGAGTCTAGATACTGAACGAAACTGACCGGAGCTTGAACGCCTAACGTAATAACCAGAGTCTGGATATGCAACGAAACTGACCGGACCCTGAACGCTCAACGTAATAGCCGGAGTCTGGATACCCAACAAAACTGACCGGAGCCTGAACGCTCAACGTAATAACTGAAGTCTGGATACCAAATGAAACTGACCGGAGCCTGAACGCCCAACGTAATAACCAGAGTCTGGATACCCAACAAAACTGACCGGAGCCTGAACGCTCAATGTAAAAACCGGAGTCTGGATACCCAACGAAACTGACCGGAGCCTGAACGCTCAACGTAATAACCGGAGTTTGGATACCCAACGAAACTGAACGGAGCCTGAACGCTCAACGTAATAACCGGAGTCTAGATACTCAACAAAACAGACCGGACCCTGAACGCAAAACGTAATAACTGGAGTCTGGATGCTCAACGAAAATGACCGGAGCCTGAATGCTCAACGTAATAACCGGAGTCTGGATACCTAACGAAACTGACCGGAGCCTGAATGCTCAAGATAATAACCGAAGTCTGGATACCCAATGAAACTGACCGGAGCCTGAACGCTCAACGTAATAACCGGAGTCAGGATACCAAACAAAATTGACCGGAGCCTGAACGCTTAAAATAATAACCGGAGTCTAGATACTGAACGAAACTGACCGGAGCTTGAACGCCTAACGTAATAACCAGAGTCTGGATATGCAACGAAACTGACCATAGCTTGAACGCTCAACGTAATAACCGGAGTCTGGATACCCAACAAAACTGACCGGAGCCTGAACGCTCAATGTAAAAATCGGAATCTGGATACTCAATGAAACTAACCGGAGCCTGAATGCTCAATGTAATAACCAGAGTCTGGATACACAACGAAACTGACTGGTGCCTGAACGATCAACGTAATAACCGGAGTCTGGATACACAACGAAACTGACCGGAGCCTGAACGCTCAACGTAATAACCGGTGTCTGGATACATAACGAAATTGACCAGAGCCTGATTGCTCAACGTAATAACTGGAGTCTGGATACACAACGAAACTGACTAGAGCATGAACCCTCAACGTAATAACCGGAGTCTGGATACCCAACAAAATTGACCGGAGCCTGAACGCTCAACGTAAAAACCGGAGTCTGGATACACAACAAAACTGAGCGGAGCCTGAACGCTCAACGTAATAACCGGAGTCTGGATACCCAACGAAACTGAAGGGAGCATGAACGCTCAACGTAATAAACGGAGTGTGGATACTCAACGAAACTGACCAGAGCCTGAACGCACAACGTAATAACTGGAGTCTGGATGCTCAACGAAAATGAACGGATCCTGAATGCTCAACGTAATAACCGGAGTCTGGGTACTCAACGAAACTGACCGGACCCTGAACGCACAACGTAATAACTGGAGTCTGGATGCTCAACAAAAATAACCGGAGCCTGAACGCTAACGTAATAACCGGAGTCTGGATACCCAACGAAACTGGCCGGAGCCTGAACGCTGAACGTAATAACCGGAGTTTGGATACCCAACAAATTTGACCGGAGCCTGAACGCTCAACGTAATAACCGTAGTCTGGATACCCAATGAAACTGACCGGAGCCTAAACGCTCAACATAATAACCGGTGTCTGGATACCCAACAAAACTGACCGGAGCCTGAACGCTCAACGTAATAACCGTAGTCTGGATACCCAATAAAACTGACCGGAGCCTGAACGCTCAACATAATAACCGGAGTCTGGATACCCAACAAAACTGACCGGAGCCTGAACGCTCAACGTAAAAACCGGAGTCTGGATACCCAACAAAACTGACCGGAGCCTGAACGCTCAACGTAATAACCGAAGTCTGGATACCAAACGAAACTGACCGGAGCCTGAACGCTCAACGTAATAACCGGAGTCTGGATACCCAACGAAACTGACTGGAGCCTGATCGCTCAACGTAATAACCGGAGTCTGGATACCAAACGAAACTGACCGGAGCCTAAACGCTCAACGTAATAACCTGAGTCTGGATACCCAACGAAACTGACCGGAGGATGAACGCCCAACGTAATAACCGGTGTCTGGATACACAACGAAATTGACCGGAGCCTAAACGCTCAACGTAATAACCGGAGTCTGGATACCCAACGAAACTGACTGGAGCCTGCTCGCCTAACGTAATAACCGGTGTCTGGATACCCAACAAAACTGACCAGAGCCTGAACGCTCAACATAAAAACCGGAGTCTGGATACCCAACAAAACTGACCAGAGCCTGAACGCTCAATGTAATAACCGAAGTCTGGATACCAAACGAAACTGACCGGAGCCTGAACGCTCAACGTAATAACCGGAACCTGGATACTCAACGAAACTGACCGGAGCCTGAACGCTCAACGTAATAACCGGAGTCTGGATACTCAACGAAACTGACTGGAGGTTGAACGATCAACGTAATAACCGGTGTCTGGATACACAACGAAATTGACCGGAGCCTGATTGCTCAACGTAATAACCGGAGTCTGGATACACAACGAAACTGACTGGAGCATGAACGCTCAACGTAATAACCGGAGTCTAGATACCCAACGAAACTGACCGGAGCCTAAACGCTCAACGTAATAACCGGAGTCTGGATACCCAATGAAACTGACCGGAGCCTGCTCGTTCAACGTAATAACCGGAGTCTGGATACCCAACAAAACTGACCAGAGCCTGAACGCTCAACGTAAAAACCGGACTCTGGATACCCAACAAAACTGACCGGAGCCTGAACGCTCAACGTAATAACCGAAGTCTGGATACCAAACGAAACTGACCGGAGCCTGAACGCTCAACGTAAAAACCGGAGTCTGGATACCCAATGAAACTGACCGGAGCCTGAATGATCAACGTAATAACCGAAGTCTGGATACCCAACGAAACTGACCGGAGCCTGAACGCTCAACGTAATAACCGGAGTCTGGATACCCAATGAAACTGACTGGAGCCTGATCGCTCAACGTAATAACCGGAGTCTGGATACCAAACGAAACTGACCGGAGCCTAAACGCTCAACGTAATAACCTGAGTCTGGATACCCAACGAAACTGACCGGAGGATGAACGCCCAACGTAATAACCGGTGTCTGGATACACAACGAAATTGACCGGAGCCTAAACGCTCAACGTAATAACCGGAGTCTGGATACCCAACGAAACTGACTGGAGCCTGCTCGCCTAACGTAATAACCGGTGTCTGGATACCCAACAAAACTGACCAGAGCCTGAACGCTCAACGTAAAAACCGGAGTCTGGATACCCAACAAAACTGACCAGAGCCTGAACGCTCAACGTAATAACCGAAGTCTGGATACCAAACGAAACTGACCGGAGCCTGAACGCTCAACGTAATAACCGGAACCTGGATACTCAACGAAACTGACCGGAGCCTGAACGCTCAACGTAATAACCGGAGTCTGGATACTCAACGAAACTGACTGGAGGCTGAACGATCAACGTAATAACCGGTGTCTGGATACACAACGAAATTGACCGGAGCCTAATTGCTCAACGTAATAACCGGAGTCTGGATACACAACGAAACTGACTAGAGCATGAACGCTCAACGTAATAACCGGAGTCTAGATACCCAACGAAACTGACCGGAGCCTAAACGCTCAACGTAATAACCGGAGTCTGGATACCCAATGAAACTGACCGGAGCCTGCTCGTTCAACGTAATAACCGGAGTCTGGATACCCAACAAAACTGACCAGAGCCTGAACGCTCAACGTAAAAACCGGAGTCTGGATACCCAACAAAACTGACCGGAGCCTGAACGCTCAACGTAATAACCGAAGTCTGGATACCAAACGAAACTGACCGGAGCCTGAACGCTCAACGTAATAACCGGAACCTGGATACTCAACGAAACTGACCGGAGCCTGAACCCTCAACGTAATAACCGGAGTCTGGATACTCAACGAAACTGACTGGAGGCTGAATGATCAACGTAATAACCGGTGTCTGGATACACAACGAAATTGACCGGAGCCTGATTGCTCAACGTAATAACCGGAGTCTGGATACACAACGAAACTGACTGGAGCATGAACGCTCAACGTAATAACCGGAGTCTAGATACCCAACGAAACTGACCGGAGCCTAAACGCTCAACGTAATAACCGGAGTCTGGATACCCAATGAAACTGACCGGAGCCTGCTCGTTCAACGTAATAACCGGAGTCTGGATACCCAACAAAACTGACCAGAGCCTGAACGCTCAACGTAAAAACCGGAATCTGGATACCCAACAAAACTGACCGGAGCCTGAACGCTCAACGTAATAACCGAAGTCTGGATACCAAACGAAACTGACCGGAGCCTGAACGCTCAACGTAAAAACCGGAGTCTGGATACCCAATAAAACTGACCGGAGCCTGAATGATCAACGTAATAACCGAAGTCTGGATACCCAACAAAACTGATCGGAGCCTGAACGCTCAACGTAATAACCGGAGTCTGGATACCCAACGAAACTGACTGGAGCCTGATCGCTCAACGTAATAACCGGAGTCTGGATACCAAACGAAACTGACCGGAGCCTAAACGCTCAACGTAATAACCTGAGTCTGGATACCCAACGAAACTGACCGGAGGATGAACGCCCAACGTAATAACCGGTGTCTGGATACACAACGAAATTGACCGGAGCCTAAACGCTCAACGTAATAACCGGAGTCTGGATACCCAACGAAACTGACTGGAGCCTGCTCGCCTAACGTAATAACCGGTGTCTAGATACCCAACAAAACTGACCAGAGCCTGAACACTCAACGTAAAAACCGGAGTCTGGATACCCAACAAAACTGACCAGAGCCTGAACGCTCAACGTAATAACCGAAGTCTGGATACCAAACGAAACTGACCGGAGCCTGAACGCTCAACGTAATAACCGGAACCTGGATACTCAACGAAACTGACCGGAGCCTGAACGCTCAACGTAATAACCGGAGTCTGGATACTCAACGAAACTGACTGGAGGCTGAACGATCAACGTAATAACCGGTGTCTGGATACACAACGAAATTGACCGGAGCCTAATTGCTCAACGTAATAACCGGAGTCTGGATACACAACGAAACTGACTAGAGCATGAACGCTCAACGTAATAACCGGAGTCTAGATACCCAACGAAACTGACCGGAGCCTAAACGCTCAACGTAATAACCGGAGTCTGGATACCCAATGAAACTGACCGGAGCCTGCTCGTTCAACGTAATAACCGGAGTCTGGATACCCAACAAAACTGACCAGAGCCTGAACGCTCAACGTAAAAACCGGAGTCTGGATACCCAACAAAACTGACCGGAGCCTGAACGCTCAACGTAATAACCGAAGTCTGGATACCAAACGAAACTGACCGGAGCCTGAACGCTCAACGTAATAACCGGAACCTGGATACTCAACGAAACTGACCGGAGCCTGAACGCTCAACGTAATAACCGGAGTCTGGATACTCAACGAAACTGACTGGAGGCTGAATGATCAACGTAATAACCGGTGTCTGGATACACAACGAAATTGACCGGAGCCTGATTGCTCAACGTAATAACCGGAGTCTGGATACACAACGAAACTGACTGGAGCATGAACGCTCAACGTAATAACCGGAGTCTAGATACCCAACGAAACTGACCGGAGCCTAAACGCTCAACGTAATAACCGGAGTCTGGATACCCAATGAAACTGACCGGAGCCTGCTCGTTCAACGTAATAACCGGAGTCTGGATACCCAACAAAACTGACCAGAGCCTGAACGCTCAACGTAAAAACCGGAATCTGGATACCCAACAAAACTGACCGGAGCCTGAACGCTCAACGTAATAACCGAAGTCTGGATACCAAACGAAACTGACCGGAGCCTGAACGCTCAACGTAAAAACCGGAGTCTGGATACCCAATGAAACTGACCGGAGCCTGAATGATCAACGTAATAACCGAAGTCTGGATACCCAACAAAACTGACCGGAGCCTGAACGCTCAACGTAATAACCGGAGTCTGGATACCCAACGAAACTGACTGGAGCCTGATCGCTCAACGTAATAACCGGAGTCTGGATACCAAACGAAACTGACCGGAGCCTAAACGCTCAACGTAATAACCTGAGTCTGGATACCCAACGAAACTGACCGGAGGATGAACGCCCAACGTAATAACCGGTGTCTGGATACACAACGAAATTGACCGGAGCCTAAACGCTCAACGTAATAACCGGAGTCTGGATACCCAACGAAACTGACTGGAGCCTGCTCGCCTAACGTAATAACCGGTGTCTAGATACCCAACAAAACTGACCAGAGCCTGAACGCTCAACGTAAAAACCGGAGTCTGGATACCCAACAAAACTGACCAGAGCCTGAACGCTCAACGTAATAACCGAAGTCTGGATACCAAACGAAACTGACCGGAGCCTGAACGCTCAATGTAATAACCGGAACCTGGATACTCAACGAAACTGACCGGAGCCTGAACGCTCAACGTAATAACCGGAGTCTGGATACTCAACGAAACTGACTGGAGGCTGAATGATCAACGTAATAACCGGTGTCTGGATACACAACGAAATTGACCGGAGCCTGATTGCTCAATGTAATAACCGGAGTCTGGATACACAACAAAACTGACTGGAGCATGAACGCTCAACGTAATAACTGGAGTCTAGATACCCAACGAAACTGACCGGAGCCTAAACGCTCAACGTAATAACCGGAGTCTGGATACCCAATGAAACTGACCGGAGCCTGCTCGTTCAACGTAATAACCGGAGTCTGGATACCCAACAAAACTGACCAGAGCCTGAACGCTCAACGTAAAAACCGGAATCTGGATACCCAACAAAACTGACCGGAGCCTGAACGCTCAACGTAATAACCGAAGTCTGGATACCAAACGAAACTGACCGGAGCCTGAACGCTCAACGTAAAAACCGGAGTCTGGATACCCAATGAAACTGACCGGAGCCTGAATGATCAACGTAATAACCGAAGTCTGGATACCCAACGAAACTGACCGGAGCCTGAACGCTCAACGTAATAACCGGAGTCTGGATACCCAACGAAACTGACTGGAGCCTGATCGCTCAACGTAATAACCGGAGTCTGGATACCAAACGAAACTGACCGGAGCCTAAACGCTCAACGTAATAACCTGAGTCTGGATACCCAACGAAACTGACCGGAGGATGAACGCCCAACGTAATAACCGGTGTCTGGATACACAACGAAATTGACCGGAGCCTAAACGCTCAACGTAATAACCGGAGTCTCGATACCTAACGAAACTGACTGGAGCCTGCTCGCCTAACGTAATAACCGGTGTCTAGATACCCAACAAAACTGACCAGAGCCTGAACGCTCAACGTAAAAACCGGAGTCTGGATACCCAACAAAACTGACCAGAGCCTGAACGCTCAACGTAATAACCGAAGTCTGGATACCAAACGAAACTGACCGGAGCCTGAACGCTCAACGTAATAACCGGAACCTGGATACTCAACGAAACTGACCGGAGCCTGAACGCTCAACGTAATAACCGGAGTCTGGATACTCAACGAAACTGACTGGTGGCTGAAGGATCAACGTAATAACCGGTGTCTGGATACACAACGAAATTGACCGGAGCCTAATTGCTCAACGTAATAACCGGAGTCTGGATACACAACGAAACTGACTGGAGCATGAACGCTCAACGTAATAACCGGAGTCTAGATACCCAACGAAACTGACCGGAGCCTAAACGCTCAACGTAATAACCGGAGTTTGGATACCCAACAAAACTGACCAGAGCCTGAACGCTCAACGTAAAAACCGGAGTCTGGATACCCAACAAAACTGACCGGAGCCTGAACGCTCAACGTAATAACCGAAGTCTGGATACCAAACGAAACTGACCGGAGCCTGAACGCTCAACGTAATAACTGGAGTCTGGATACTCAATGAAACTGACTGGAGCCTGAACGATCAACGTAATAACCGGTGTTTGGATACCCAACGAAATTGACCGGAGTCTGATCGCTCAACGTAATAACCGGAGTCTGGATTCACAACGAAACAGACCGGAGCCTGAACGCTCAACGTAATAACCGAAGTCTGGATACCCAACGAAACTGACCGGAGCCTAAACGCTCAACGTAATAACCGGAGTCTGGATACCCAACGTAACTGACCGGAGCCTAAACGCTCAACGTAAAAACCGAAGTCTGGATACCCAACGAAACTGACCGGAGCCTGAACGCTCAACGTAATAACCGGAGTCTGGATACACAACAAAACTGAGCCGAGCCTGAACGCTCAACGTAATAACCGGATTCTGGATACCAAACGAAACTGAACGGAGCATGAACGCTCAACGTAATAAACGGAGTTTGGATACTCAACGAAACTGACCAGAGCCTGAACGCACAACGTAATAACTGGAGTCTGGATGCTCAACGAAACTGAACGGATCCTGAACGCTCAACGTAATAACCGGAGTCTGGGTACTCAACGAAACTGACCGGACCCTGAACGCACAACGTAATAACTGGAGTCTGGATGCTCAACAAAAATAACCGGAGCCTGAACGCTAACGTAATAACCGGTGTCTGGATACACAACGAAATTGACCGGAGCCTAAACGCTCAACGTAATAACCGGAGTCTGGATACCCAACGAAACTGCCTGGAGCCTGCTCGCCTAACGTAATAACCGGTGTCTGGATACCCAACAAAACTGACCAGAGCCTGAACGCTCAACGTAAAAACCGGAGTCTGGATACCCAACAAAATTGACCAGAGCCTGAACGCTCAACGTAATAACCGAAGTCGGGATACCAAACGAAACTGACCGGAGCCTGAACGCTCAACGTAATAACCGGAACCTGGATACTCAACGAAACTGACCGGAGCCTGAACGCTCAACGTAATAACCGGAGTCTGGATACTCAACGAAACTGACTGGTGGCTGAACGATCAACGTAATAACCGGTGTCTGGATACACAACGAAATTGACCGGAGCCTAATTGCTCAACGTAATAACCGGAGTCTGGATACACAACGAAACTGACTGGAGCATGAACGCTCAACGTAATAACCGGAGTCTAGATAACCAACGAAACTGACCGAAGCCTAAACGCTCAACGTAATAACCGGAGTCTGGATACCCAATGAAACTGACCGGAGCCTGCTCGTTCAACGTAATAACCGGAGTCTGGATACCCAACAAAAATGACCAGAGCCTGAACGCTCAACGTAAAAACCGGAGTCTGGATACCCAACAAAACTGACCGGAGCCTGAACGCTCAACGTAATAACCGAAGTCTGGATACCAAACGAAACTGACCGGAGCCTGAACGCTCAACGTAATAACCGGAGTCTGGATACTCAATGAAACTGACTGGAGCCTGAATGATCAACGTAATAACCGGTGTCTGGATACCCAACGAAATTGACCGGAGTCTGATCGCTCAACGTAATAACCGGAGTCTGGATTCACAACGAAACAGATCGGAGCCTGAACGCTCAACGTAATAACCGAAGTCTGGATACCCAACGAAACTGACCGGAGCCTAAACGCTCAACGTAATAACCGGAGTCTGGATACCCAACGTAACTGACCGGAGCCTAAACGCTCAACGCAAAAACCGAAGTCTGGATACCCAACGAAACTGACCGGAGCCTGAACGCTCAACGTAATAACCGGAGTCTGGATACACAACAAAACTGAGCCGAGCCTGAACGCTCAACATAATAACCGGAGTCTGGATACCAAACGAAATTGAACGGAGCATGAACGCTCAACGTAATAAACGGAGTTTGGATACTCAACGAAACTGACCAGAGCCTGAACGCACAACGTAATAACTGGAGTCTGGATGCTCAACGAAACTGAACGGATCCTGAACGCTCAACGTAATAACCGGAGTCTGGGTACTCAACGAAACTGACCGGACCCTGAACGCACAACGTAATAACTGGAGTCTGGATGCTCAACAAAAATAACC